>OZ030014.1:72084693-72434693 GCA_964023405.1 Apodemus agrarius
GCGAAAGACCTCAATTTTAACTTCTATTAAGAAATTCACCCACAGGGCTTTGAACAAGTTGAGATGAAACTGATTGGACAAAAATGCGATTTTTAAGTGACTCTCGGTTTAATTGGCCTTCCCAAATTAGTTTTTGTAAGCATCTCGACACCCATTTAGAGCGGCACATCGGATGAAGTTTTGCTATATTTTTATTTTAAAATGGAGTTTCCTGGGGGGAAAGGACAGAAGACAGAATAAACACTACACGTCCATGCTAATGTTTTTCTTGCAACACAGAGAAGACTCAATTTAGGCTTTGCTCTCTCAGAAGGTCCTGGAGTATGAGCATAGGGCTTTAAAAGACCCGGGTCTGTCAAGTGCAGCAGGAATAGGAAGGCACCTCTGGGTTTTACCATGACAGATGTATCTGCGACTCACCTTGAATCCAATCCTTGGAGCAGGGGTCCAGGTGATCATGATTGTGGTCTCTGTCACCTCAACGTTGTAAGGTGGGATGGAACGGAGAGGCTGCACTGCAAATTAACCAACAGGAGGCTCAACATTAGGGCACAGGTGCTGGCCAGGACGGCAGATTAACAAGCATTTTGAACAGAGCTTGGGTCTAACCACTAAGTAGACAGAGAATGTAGCCCAGGTTCACTCATCGGCTGAGATCACATCACTGCTTCTCACTCAAGTCACCCAGGACCTGGTGAGACCCAGGAATGGGGATGGGGGCCGGTGATTCTGCAGGTCCATCTTTGGGCTGGGGCTTGAACTCACACATGAGTAGAAAGAAAGGCTAGCTCACCTCAATAAAAGCCCCTTTCGATTTCTTGGGTTTTATAATCTGTATCTTTTCTTCGCTTGGGGATCTTATCATCAGCATCAAAGATCCAACCCTCAAATATCTGGTTGATCCTTCAGAAGAATAATGCTACAGATACTTAGTACCTAACCACTGGGCAGAGGAATTACAACAAAAGTGTGCTTGGTGTTCTAGTATCCTGACGCCACCATCATCTCTTTAACTGAGAGTTCTAATCTAGCAGACTGGAGATAATGGTCAGCAGTTTGGGACCAAATACTGCTCCTGCAATTCAGAAGAGTCCATTTCTTACACCATTTTCTACTGCTTGAGACAAGCAGCTAAATCTTGCCCTGTGTTTGCGACAATATTCTCTAGCCTAGGCAGACCATTATGGGAAAATCACCAAGCCACAAACCCACAAACTGTTGTCAAACAAAGGATGTGCCTGTAGGTATGAATTATGGGTTCTGGCAGGGCTTGTTAGGTAAGGAACGACCTGGCTGTTGAGAAATGACACATGCCCTCAAACAGGCGCAGGCTGGATTCCTCCCTCTAAAAATACCGCATTGCCCTTACTTTTCTCACAGTTCCTCTTAAGAATTTAGCATGAGATATAAAAGTCAGAAAAGTGGTTTCCAAAACTTAAATTTACTAAGGCTTCAGAAACTAAAGTTCATAGTCCCTGCTGATGTTTATACCGAGACTATTTGAGGCTCAAACGGATCTGTGTAACTCCTTGCTGGTTTATTTAAATCTGAGCCTCGGAGAACTGTTCTTGTTTACCATTTGTCCTTCAGTCACCTACCTAAAGTTTTTGGAAAGTTTGCAATGCGGTATGTTAATGTTAACCATCGGCAAATACAGTTTTACTATTACACCCAGAAGCCTTCGAGTAAGAGGCCTTGTGCACTGAAACTTCACGCTGATTTATTTAAAGGGCATCTATAAGAAATGGGATTTTCAAGAAAAACAAAGATACTAACTCTACAAGAGTGGATCTTAGACTATCTCAAAACCAGGCAATGCGAATATCTCAAAACCAGGCAGGGTAAATTAGCAAAAATTTTAAAAGCATTCTCTCACAAACTAGAAAGTAGACTTCATTTGCTGGTGATGAACAGTTTCATAGGAGGACACAAGCCTTCCTTGTCCAACCTCACACACCAATGTACACGGAAGTAAGTCTGTAGTGAATAATAGACTCCTGTGTGGAGAAGAGCTGACAGGGACTCTTCTTTGGGTAATCCAGAGTCATTTACAAACTAAGTTTTTCTAGATCGTTGCTTTTATTTTAACTCATCTATTTTATTTATTTATTTATTTCTGAGACAGGGCCTCTTTACCTAGCCCTAGCTGTTCTGGACCTCGCTAATGTTGACCAGACTGGCCTTGAACTCACAGAGATCCACCCACCTGAGTCTACCTACCAAGTGCTAGCGCTAAAGGCTATAGCCACGCAGGGCTTAGATTGCTTTGTAATGCTTTTGAGCATCCGTATCTTAAAATTAGTCAAACAAGACTTGGTGAAAGCGCCTGGGAAGCTGAGGACCAGGGGTAGACGGCCATAAATGCCAAAAGCACACTTACATTAGGTCCTTCCATGACCCAGAACGTCAAGGCGAAAATAACAAGTGCTCGGCAAGAAATAAGTCTCATAATTCTTTTTTTTTTTTTTTTTTTTTTTTTTTTTTTGGTTTTTTACGAGACATGGCTTCTCTGTGTAGCCCTGGCTGTCCTGGAACTCACTCTGTAGACCAGGCTGACCTCGAACTCAGAAATCCGTCTGCCTCTGCCTCCCAGAGGCAGTGCACCATCACTGCCCGGCTGTGATAATTCTTTGTCATGTAAATAGAGTATACTTAGTAGAAAAGCCGGCGTGCGAATACAGGCCTTTATATTGAGATGCGGATAAATAAGAGATTTAAGGCCATTTCCTCTAAAATGTTGAGTCAAAGGATAGACGTAGCTAACAATCCTTGTCTTTTTCCTCTGTGTGGAAGTGAAAGCTAAGGAAGAGGAAAGCAGGTCTCTGCTGTGAAGGATGGCAGTCTTCAGCAGGCCGGGCTCTCAGGGAAGTCAGTCCTACGCCTAACCTCTCGCTCCATCTGCTGATGTCTGTTGGGTCCATGGGTGGATTTTTGTTTGTTTGTTTTTGATTTTGCATATATGACTACCATATGATGTCTAGAGAACGCTACGGATTCTATTCTGTCTGCTAGTATTTAGTCAGTCTTCTTTGTGTGTCTGCATCTGTATGTGGTCTATGTGCCCATGAATTCTTCTGAGATCCGCATCACGTGACTTCCTCTACTAGTCCCCACAATATTTTCTTTTCCTCCATTCCTTTTATTTCTTGTTTGTTTTGTTTGTTTGTTTGTTTGTTTGTTTGGGCCAAGGTCTTTCTATGTAGTCCTGACTGTTCCGGAACTTGCTATGTAGACCAGGCTGATCTCAAACTCAGAGATCCACCTGCTTTTTGCCTCCCAAGTGCCGGGATGAATGAAAATCGTGCACCCCCACACCAGTCTCTGCAGTGGGTTTCTGGAGAACCTGAAGTTACTGACCGGCAACACCATCTGTGAGCCTCTCCAGATCCTCCTGTCTGTCTCCCAGGGCTAGGCTTACAATTACACACCAAAGCACCTGGCTTTTTATGTCCACGTTGGGGATTCGAACTCAGGTCCTCATGGGTAAGCCGCACTTCTTTTGCCCACTGAGCTATCTCCCAAGCCCTCCTGACTCATGGCATTAGCCCAGAAGGATAGAAAGAACCTGGAAATACCTGCAAATAGACAGTTTCCTTCAGCAAGAGAATCTTGCTTCAAAACATTTATCAGCCTGGGCAAAGGCCATGTACTGTGATGCCCATTCTGGCACAGAAGACCAGTAAGAGCTATTCAGAGAAGGGGCTGGAGAGATGGCTCAGTGTTTAAGAGCACTGACTGCTCTTCCAAAGGTCCTGAGTTCAAATCCCAGCAACCACATGGTGGCTCACAACCCTCTGTAATGGGATCTGATGCCCTCTTCTGGTGCGTCTTAAGACAGCTAAAGTATACTTGGATATAATAATAAATAAATTAATTAATTAAAAAAAGAGAAATTCAGTATTTAAAAAAAAAAAGAGAGAGAGATTCAGAGAGCACCGGCCCATCCACAGGGCATACCATCAATGCTTTAAATGATGCACCAGGGTTTTATAAGTTAACTTTTGAAGAGTAAAAGGACAGAAAAAGCCCATAGTTAAGAACAAGTAACTTCACTAAAGAAAGGCATTTGAATTTCAGCTTACGGGTACTAAAGACTCCGGTGGCTTTGGGACTCTGCTGGTTGCCTTTCACAGCCACCAAGGTCACAGTGTACTCGGATCCAGGCTGCAGATTTCTCAGGGGATACTTGGAGGCCGAGGGTCCCACGTTGTACTGCTTGGGCTGGCCTCCTCGGGTCAGGCCCAAGGTCAGTCGGTAGCCTGCTATGCGGGCTCGGGGTGGAGTCCAAGTCACCAGAACTGTTCTGTCAGTTTCGTTGACAAACTGGAGGTTAGTGGGAGCGTCGAGTTCTGGGAAAAAAATAAGATGAAATGTGTCAAGAAACATCTAGACCAATAGCGGCCATGCTGAAAGCCTCCAGCTTGACTAAGTTCCCCAAGCTTTCCCTCCTCAAGGTTGGCACTAAAGTCAGAGCCGCATCCCTGGAAACCATGCGGCTCTGGGAAACATGGGATGATGTAGAATTTTGCCAAAACTTTGTCAGTTATGAGAATTCGTTGACCTTTTTCACTTGACTGCCATCCTTTGGAAAGGCTACTTTTTCCCAGCAAAGACTTACCCACCACCCTTGGAAATTATAGTTACATTATTATAGTAACAGTATTCCTTTTTTTTTTTTCCTAAAGCAAAACAAACATTTTGCAAACCCCACAATTTGCTTGGGGCCAGAAAGGTTAAGGGACGGGGTAAGTCCAACAGAAGTAGGGTGAGAAAGGCTTGGTGGGTCCTGCAGGCAATCTGCTAACGCAGGTGTGGATCGACTGGCCTGCCCTCTGCTGGGGAAATAAAAGCTACCTATCATGGACCTAATTACAATAACTAAAACAGATAGGCAGAACCATAGTGTATCAGAAAGAATCACATAGATTACCACTTTTCTTTCTAAGGTTGATAACTGGGTTTCCCATAGGAAATCAAAGCATCTTTGATGGAAAGAACCTTCCAGAGATGGTCGAGTGTAATTGAGAGTGTGAGCTTTGGAATCTAAACCTCTGTCACCTCCTCAAGGAAGGCCTCAGGTTTCTTCCCACATCCAACGGAAGTCACATTTCCCTTTGTACATTTCAGCCAAAGTCTTAAGAGTGAATCAGGTTCTGCTGATAAAGAGCTCACTAGATACCTTGCTGCCCCGTGTCACTAAATGTTTAGGAGTTATTATTTAAGTTATTATCTCCCTGTGTGGTGCTAAAGAGAGAACCCAGGGTCTCACACATGCCAGGCATACAGTCTACTACTGAGCTGCACACCCTGCGGCCTGGCAGCTGCTAGTCTGCAATTCTACCATAAAAGTATTAAGAGAATGCACTTTAGCCTTGATATAGATGTATCTAACTACACATATAAATGATGCACTTAAGGACTGGGGATGTAGTATAGTGGTAGAGCACTTTTGATTCCCAACTCGAAGGAAGGAAAAAGGAAGAGAGGCAGGGAGGAAAGGAAGGAAGAGAAGGAAGAAGGAAGGAAAAAGAGAGAAGGAGGGAGGGGAAGAAGGAAGACAGAAGTGCTGAAATTGCATCTCCGTGTCTCCATTAGCTAAGAAAACTTGTTTTAATTTTTTTGAGACAGCGTTTCTCTGTGTAGCCCCGGCTGTCCTGGAACTCAGAAATCTGCCTGCCTCTGTCTCTGAAGAGCTGGGATTAAGGGCATGCGCCACCATTGCCCAACAGCTAAGTAAACTCTTAATTCTCTTAACCGCTCTCCTTCCTACATTCCAGTGGTGAACATGTTGGAAATGACACGCGTGTTGGAAGCATGTATGTTGGAGTTAGCGTTCTCAGAACCCTAGTTTCATTCTGCCTTCAACATTCCCTTCCACTGGACGTTCCCTTACTGCTAAGCTGTGAGCCCGGGAGAGAGCAGCATGGTATAGAGCTATCATAGGTAGAGCTGAGGGTTCAGAGCTCAGAGGTGGGGCAACAAGGCAGGCGGGGCAGGCTCGGCACGTACTGGTGGTCTGTTGCGACGTCAGAGGCTTGCTTTCCCTGCCCTGATGCACGGCAAAGACTTTGAAGAGGTACGTGACTCCAGGGGACAGCCCGGTGATTTCAGCAAAGGTGTTCCTGTTGACTGGCAGCCTCTGCCCATGCTCCCCAGGCAGGCTGACCGGCAGGACCTCCACACGGTATCCAGACACCGCACTATCAGGAGGGGTCCACATGATGGTGACTTTCACGTCCGTCACTTCCACAAACTGTAGGTCCTTCGGAGGGGGAACATTATCTAGCAGACAAGAGAAATGAGTCAGTCACAACTCCCACTGAAGGCTGGTGCTAAAAGTTCAAATGCCTGAACAATTCTGGCATTTCTTAGACCTACTCATTCTAGACCAATACTGGGTTTTGCCTCGTAATCAAAAAATACGTGTGTGTGTGTGTGTGTGTGTGTGTGTGTGTGTGTGTAGATATTCATGGAATCTTTATTTAGTATCTATAGATAGGCATGAGTTTATCACATAACACCAAAAAGTTAAAAATAATACACAAAAATAAATGTTTTCCCAGATGGTGGTGGCGCACGCCTATAATCCCAGCACTTGGGAGGCAGAGGCAGGGGGATTTCTGAGTTTGAGGCCAGCCTGGTCTACAGAGTGAGTTCCAGGACAGCCAGGACTACACAGAGAAACCCTGTCTCAAAAACAAAACAAAACAAAACAAAAAATGTTTTCATTTTACAAAAAAGCTGGTATGTTTGTCTAACTGGCTCATTTTGATGGTAGTTTTAAGAGAACAGATTAAGTAATTCTTAAGCATACTAGAAAAAGAAAGATGAGATGTTCTGAGTTTTTAACCAGAAAGTCCAGCAGTTGTCTTTGATAAGTTCCTTCCCAGTGATGACATTTTCAGTCAGTGGTTCTCAACCTGTGAGTTGTGACCCCTTTGAGGGTTGAATAACACTTTCACAGGGGTCGCCTAAGACCATCAGAAACAGATATTTACACTATGATTCACCACAGTAGCAAAATTACAGTTATAAAGTAGCATGAAACTAATTTTATGGTTGGGGGTCACTATAGGAAAGTTGTTGAGAACTATCGATTTGGATGATGGGAACAAAGACAATAACAACTCACTCTCAGGGACCTGTCACTCAAGTGACTTGCACCTCCGTTCTCCCCAGAGGCTAAAGGGATGATTATAATCCGTCTAGGCTCTATCTTCCCCTGGAAGGTTAGAGCTACTCTCTGGTCTAGTCCTAAGAGATCAGACACCAGGGGACGGGTTGATTTTAAGTTACCAGATCTTGGGGTGCCGGTAGTCTCTTGTTGGATGAAAACGGGTGTGCTCTCCTGGTTTTCCTCGACAGCATAGATAGTGATGTTGTACTGAACACCGGGTTGCAGGTCACTGAGGGTGACGGAGTTGGCCGTTTCAGGAAGGTTGAGTTCTGTGCTACTGCCTTCTACTGACGGCGAATAGACAATTCTGTACCCTGCAGGTTTAGGAGGAAAGTGTCTTCAGAAGCGGAGGCTAAACAAATTATAAACTCTCCTTTCTAATGGCTCTCTGCATCTTGTTTGACTGTTAAGAATTGGTAAGATTCTTTCTGGGTCTTTCAATGTTACCATTTCCTCTGATAATGCCTGACTGGCACAGAGATAAGAACAGTGATAGGGATCTTTTAATAATAAAATAGCATCCTTGAACACAGAGATCCTTAATAAATGTCAGTAAGTGAAAAAGTCGTGAGGAGAGATATTCATAGTAAGCCGCCTTCTCCTCGTGGAGCTGAGGCATCAGCCTGAACACTGCCTGCACCTTTGGAGACTTCACTGATGAAGCTTCCTCTTCAGCTGTGCGCAGCAGGTTTGCAGGAATAACCCACCTGTACAGCCCTTGAAATGCCTGCTTGCTGCCCGCAGTAAACCACGGGGCTGGCTTCATAGGTTGTATATGCATATATCAGGGATGGGAGTGTGTAAACAGACTTGAAGGAAAACAGTTCAAATATGAAGAAGCCCTGAAAGATTTGAAGTGGATACACGCACACACAAGCGCATAGGTGCACGGACACATACACACATATGCACATACACCTCCAGCCACCTAAAATGGGAGAATTCCAGTGTAGTCAGAATTTTCTCCTTCCACATCTATATATCAAAACAAGCATAGAAGCCAAAGATGACCTGTGATGGGTGCCTGGGGTCTACTCCATCGAACAACAATGGAAGTATCATCAACCTGGTCCACAGCAGGGTCTGGAGGAGCGTCAGGCGCTAAAAGAAAAAGAAAGGAAGCCAGTCAGCGTTGCTATACAAGCCCATGCTTTACAGAAAAACAAGAGTCTCTAAAAGTTTGGTTTTTCAAAAGTGCACACCTTTGATGCACACTAGCCTGAATCTCAGCATCCCAAAGCTTTATATATGTATGAATGTATGTATGTATGTATGTATGTATGTATGTGTGTATGTATGTATCGTTAGCATGGGTTTGGTGCACACATACCTGTGGTCTGTGATGTAGACAGGATCAAGCTCTGCTTTCCCTCCTCAGAGATCTGATAGACATTGACAATGTACTTTCTGCCCGGGAGCAGGTCAGGGATGTTCACAGAAGTGGCTGTGCTTGGAAGATCTTTAAAATACAGGGGAAAGGTTAGTGGCCGGAGCAAAGCAATCTTGGATGGCTTCGAAGAATGCTATACTCAAGGGGTGAAAGTCTACGAGGAATGTGCTAGTGAACAGCCTGCAGTTTCCAATATAAGTTCTTTCATTTTCCACTTTACCCCGGAAGATGTATACTTTTTAATAACCCCCCCTCTGTGGTTTTTTTTTTTTTTAAACAGAGCTGTCGTTAGAAATCGCAGCAGTATCCATGGTGGAAGGAAGGATGACAGGGTAGGGGTGGTTGGAAGGACATTCATTTTTATGATCTGGGTCCTGTTCACACAAGTATGTTCAGTATCTTTTGATTGTGACATTTATTTGGGGGGGGCACACATGTGGGGGTTCAGGGGGCTAAAGGTCCTTGTCCGTCATCTCCTTCCACCCAGGGACTGAACTCCGGTCAGAAGGCTTAGGAACAAGAAAGGGCCTATGCTCACTGAGCCGCCTCACTGGCACCAACAAACCCTTTTAAAGACCCCTAAGCACTGGACCATTTTAAAAGTAAACAAGAAGGTCACTAGGCACCCCTAAGGGATAACATTGTCAGCCGCAGGCCTCCTTCTGGTCCCTTCCATGGCTATGTGAGAAATACAGCACCAGAGATCAGAAAGGATCCACCCCTCTCCTTGCTCTGATGGAAGAGAGTGTCTCCTGTTTGAACTGTGGAATTGTTCCAAAACCAGAATTCTCGCAATGCCAGTAAGGATCTATCAACAGGAGGCGAAGAAGCCATCCGTGCCGCTCACCAAGGTACCGGGGCTCGTCTCCCTCCTCGCTCAGCGTATACTCCACTCGGAATCCCGACACGGTGTCGGAAGCCGAGACCCACGAGACCACAAAGCTGCTGGCTGTGATTTCAGTTACGGATTCAGAAGTGGCCACAACGGGAGAGAAGGGTGCAGTCTCCCCGGTCACGGTGTTGCCTAGAGAAAGGGGAAGGGACGAGAGAAGGGGTTGATTAGCTGGAATTAATACTCACAACTCCCTGTGAGCAGAGGATGTTAAAAGGGAAATAAATGCAGGTTCCATTCATGGAAAGAAGCAGCTAAGGACAGACAGAATCTTCTCTGGGGAACCCACGTCAGAGCAAACACAGGCACGGCCCCGGCAGACGCGGGATACGCACTGGTCACGGGTGTGCTGCTGGCGCTGGTGGTGAAGTCGAACCGCGTCACTTCTCTGTGCCCGTACTGCTGGATGCTGATGAGCTGTCCCTCATAGATCACGCCCGGGGTCAGGCCTTTGATGGTGTAGGAGTTAAGGTGGCCGGGAATGGTAGCTTCCTTCCAGCGACCCACAGAGGTTTTCTGAAACCGTGAAAGGGAAACGTGGGTGGTGGTTAGTCCTGTTCAATGGAGGATGGAGGAGAGGGTCCTCCCGGCTCCACTTCGGAAGAAAAAATGGTGGAGAAAACCTGATTCAGAACAGGGCCCCTGCTGCTTGTCGATGTTAATTCAGCATCCCTGTTCGAACTTTACAGGTGGAGAAGCAGTTAAATGCTGTTTTCAAAGCTACTCAGTTGGGGCGCTGATGACCCTCCCTATGGCCAAATCCTGAATCATTGAACACCAGCATCCTCAGTTCAGCCTCTCGGCTTTGCTGGTAAACAGAGACACGTTTCTCTCTGAAGTGAGAAAAGGCCTCGCATTCCATCTTTCAACTTGGTGGGATACATTTCAAGAGTCTTGCCTCGAAAGCCACTGGAAAGCATAATATTGCCTTGACTCAGATCCTGGGGCCATCACAAACAAGGTTCAACTTGTCTGGTGGGGTGACTCATCCTTGGAAAGGGACAAGCCACCAAGAGTGGTTAGCCAACTTTGGGAAAGACTGCAGAAGAATATAGTTGGGTTTGTTTCATCTTTTCCCTCCAGTTTACATTTTTATATCCTGTCCAACTTCATTAATATGTCCTGGACCGCAAGACTCATTGCAATAGATCATGTGGAAAAAAAACACCCAGACTTCAAACAAGAAATCCTTTTAAGTGTAAATAATCTAAAGCGGTTTAAATATCAAATACATGTTTAATGCCTGATGGTTTTTTTTTTAATGTTATCTAATCAGGCTCGTACATGCTTCAAATGTTCTAATGTCTTTTTTATTTTGGAGATAAATGAAAGGGATCCAAGCCAAGTACTCTTTAAACTTGAGTTTTAGCTCTAATATGCTGAAAGAAATTGATGTTAGCCATTTTGTTAGCTTAAAAATCAACAATAAACTTTTATACGATGTTAAGATCTCTTTCTTGGCCATCAGAAGAAAATATGAGAATGTAAACTCTCAGATGGCCTACATTAAAAAAAAAAATAAAACAACAGAAATTATTTTTAAAATTCGAGAGCCATGAATGTGTCTCAGTTGACAGAACGCGTACCTGAGACCAAAGGCCCGAGTTCAGTCCCCAGCACCACATACCATGGGGGAGGGGCGGGGATGGACCACGCCTGTAATCAAGCACCAGCAGGGAGCTCGACCTTAGCTATCTAAGAATGTGAGACCAGCCTTGGCCTAATGAGACATCATCTCAAAACGAAACACAACAAACCAAAGCCAACGTGTACTCAAGGATGTAATCAGATGTGAAGATGCCTCAATTCAATGTGTATTTCGTACCTATTTGTAAATGTCCCAGAGTTAAGTTTCAAGTCAGTAAAGACGGTGCTAAAATGTTAAGATGAGGAGCCACAGAAGCTACTGAAGCGGAGAAGGCTTCACTGATGGCTGACTGATGTTACTAAGTTGACGACTAACAGCTCAGGACTACGGACAACACGGAGAAACTGAAGGAAGAGTGAACTCCACAGAATGGAGTCCCCAAAGAGTTTAAATTCGGCCATGTGAGTTAATGTCATAAGTCAGATAGGTTTTTGTAGTCTAGGATTAATAGACCAGTTGGGTGGATTTGATTTTTAAAAGTACATGTTTCTCGTTTCTGAAATAGTGGTTTTAAATTATGTCATGAGCTTTGGAGATGGAAGAGGACAGGTCTAAGAGGGGAAGAGACATCAAAATTTAATAGACTTATATAATAGACTCTTTGCTATGGCTTTGGCGTCTGGATGGTTAGAAAACGCTAGGGTTTGGTTCCTTTTAGAAACCAACTATAATCCCTTGCCCGCTCCTTCTCTCACTACCTCATTTCCTTCTGTCTGAATAACTTGAGAGGGCTACAGGACAACTTAGTTGAGCCAAAGGAATGATGTTCATTTAGCTGGTTTGAAACTCTGGAAAGAACTTGAAAATGTGATTTTAATTTTAATGGCATTGCAAAACTTCAACTTTTCTTTCCACGTTGGATGAGAATAGTTGTAAGCATTATGGCTTCTAAGATTTTCCTAAGGCAAAGGCCTAATTTAATTTCTTCTACATATCAAAGAAAAAAAAACCAAAAAAACAAAAACCCTAAACCTACATGTTGATTGACTAACTACATATTGGCTAGACACTAAGAAAATATAAACACTATTTGACATGGAATCAGATCTGTTAACTCAAAGGCAGTAACAAGCCCAAAGGGCAACACATCCTCGTCCAGTAAGGTCAGGGGTCAGAGTCCAAGGCTGCTGGGCCCGTACTCACCGGTCTCCATCTGAGAATGTACTTGGTGATGTGAGAAGGCTCCGGGGCATTCCACTGGATGGGGTGGGAATTGGGCTGGCTGGGCGTCTCCGTGATAAATACTTGAACAGGTCCAGTTGTGCCTGAAAATGAAAAACGTGCCATCTCTTTAGCTTGTGTTTAGCTTAAGTCTTATTAAACATGGATGTCCATCCTTAAAAGGCTTTTTTCTTCTCAGGAAATATGGGCATAATAAAAATGATTGAGTCCAGTTAAACCTTCTATACAGTGATGATAGAAGAAGAAAAAGGAAAAAAAAAAAAACCAAAACAACAAAAGGTCTGATTTTACCTGGTAATTATTGCCTTTCCCATAAGAAATGCAATTAGAATTCTTTTTCTAATAACTAAGACAGAAACCACTCCAATGCTTTCGTCTCTGCCTTTCAAAGTAAGACTTGAGACAACTATGAAATTTCTTTAACACAAAGAATGAAGTTCAGAATGCAGACCTCATGTACTAATTACATTAAGTAAGGCTCTTTTACGACAAATTCTGAATCATGGAGGCTTTCAGCACAGAGGACTCTGCTCAGAAGAAAGCAATGCTCCTAAGGCCTCTTATGGCATGATATAAAACAAACATTTCCAAATGGGGTTGAATCCTGGACAAACGGACAAAGGTAATAACTAAAGACCAAGGTTTAGTTCCCCATCAGTCTAAGCTTTCTCCTTTGGGGGAAAAAAAATCTAGCTTTTATTTTCCTTTATTAAGAATTATATTCCTGGTGCTGAAGAGAAGGCTCAACGGTAAAGAGCACTGACTGCTCTTCTGAAGGTCCTGAGTTCAAATCCCAGCAACCACACGGTGGCTTACAACCATCCGTAATGAGATTGAATGCCCT
The DNA here is from genome assembly GCA_964023405.1 of Apodemus agrarius. Taxonomy (NCBI): domain Eukaryota; kingdom Metazoa; phylum Chordata; class Mammalia; order Rodentia; family Muridae; genus Apodemus; species Apodemus agrarius. The sequence goes on from OZ030014.1 coordinate 72,097,827, forward strand.
CTTCTGGTGTGTCTGAAAACAGCTACAGTGTACTTACATATAATAAATAGAGAGAGAGAGAGAGAGAGAGAGAGAGAGAGAGAGAGAGAGAGAAGAATTATACTCTTAAAACCATTGTGGGTCAAGTTGTTCAAAAAATATCTTTTCAAGCAATCACCAAGTGAAGTGACATTTGGAAGCATATATTTAAAATTCAGCGTTTTCAGATCTTGATAAGACTGTCAGTGACCAAATTTAAGATAGATGCAGTTCTCCTTGGGGGCTGGGGGAAGGGCAAAATAAGAGAAGGCAATCAAGTTTTTAATATAGTAGATTCCATTTAGGATAATAATGAAATTTTGTCAAAAAATCTGTTTACAGAATGGAAATTTATCTTCTCTGTACTCTTCTCTCTGTCAGTCCAAGTTCATCTGTACAAAGTCCTTATCAAAACCTAAGACACAACATTCTCACTGATGCTTTGTGAAACAGAACAAAATTCTGCATGCAGATAGATGAAGCGGCACTCTACACTACCTGCGATTTTCTGAATGCTTTTGGGAAAAAAAATATATTGACTTTCAGATCTAAGTATGGTCTTAAGCTTCTAAATTCTCTGAAAACAAAAATCTTCAACTTGTTACATACGAACAAGTATGTAACGTACATATTTATGTGACCTCAAAAATTTTTGTACTCAACTTCCACACTGGGAATAATTCAGCTTGTTGAAGAGCAACAAATATTCACTGAGTCTTGATTTCACTTAATGCCACAAGACGAAATGTCACAATTCTCAGTCTTGCACCCTACGCGGCATCGGGTCCGTACTCCACACAGGTGGGGTGTTTGACCAGTTAACACGGGTCCTTTGCATAGCCCTCTGGAATCCATCCTCCATAGATGAAGAGCCTCACAGAGACAACTATATTAAAAAAAATTTTCGACACTATTTAAAGTGGTTCCATATGAATCAGTAAAAACGGATGTTTGTCCTTATGTAATTGGTGACAATCTCCACAAGGTTGTTATATATTGTTGTTTTAGAAAAATGCTAGTATAATCCTCTCAGGTAGAGAGACCTTTCACACACACCTTTATTTGAGGCCAGAAAACTTGTGATGATTAAATCCCCTTGATAAGTCTATTAAGAGAATACAAATGACATTTACTGTCTGTCCAGTCATCATAGCCTGTCTTGACAAGGGTGACGGAAGACAGGAAAGGGAGGGAGAGAAAGATGGTCGCAACGGTTAACCCAAGGGAATCAGGGCGACAGAAGCTTCATCGCCTTTCTGAGCCTTCCTTTCTGAGCAGGTCTGAAATTCTATTATTTTTAATTTAATTTTTTAAATGCCTGTGTGTGAGAGAGCACAGGTGTCGGCAGAGGACAGAGGCGTGGGGTCCCCCTGAAGCTGGAGGTTCAGCAATTGTGGTGTCTAATGAGAGGGTTGGGAATTAAATTGTATGAAGACTATGGAATCTTAACCTCTGAGCTCTCAGTCCTCCAGGCCCCTAAAATGATAACAGGGTCCACCTTCAAAGGGACTGCTCTAAATGGCAAAAGGGATTTAGAGCATTTCTGTGCAGAAATGGAAAAAAGGAAGGAAGGAAGGAAGGAAGGAAGGAAGGAAGGAAGGAAGGAAGGAAGAAAAAAAACCTCATCTGTTTTCTAGGTCAACTAAATTAATTCCAGCTCTCCACTACACTCTACACTACCATATATGATTTAAAGATGGGAAAATTAAAAGGCTAGCTATCATTTACACTATTTAAGTTGAAGTGTTTTTATAACCCTTTTGATGCTGGTTAGTTGGTGTGATCCCACCCCACACCCACCCCCACATCCCCACACCCATGACTTTTTAGATTTCTAAGAGCAATTCTCACTGTGAGATCTTCACCTGTAGGAGGTCACATTATACACTTTCAAAACCAGTTGAAAATAAGGTCAGAACAGGTGATTTCCGATAATAGTGACCCTGGAGAAGTTAAACATTCATGATCTTTTTTTTTTTTTTTTTTGACCCGAACGGTTCTTTCTCTACTTAATTTGCTGAGAGCTGTGCTTTCTTGGTTGCTTATTGACAAACCAAATTCCTGTTATCTTTTGTTAGTTTGAACAGTTCTACCAACTCAGTAGGAAGAACAAACAGGGCAAGGCTCACACACAGTCTTTCAGCCATCTTTGGTTTCTTGTTGGAGCCTCACGGGCTAGGAGTGAGCCCTTGGGCAAAGCTGCCGCTGAGATAAACACGGCGCTATCTGGGGTCAAGCACTCATCCGATTGCCCTGAAATCTCTTCTGTGTGCAATGGGCTTTTGACATTGCCCTTTTTAGAGACAGGGGGCCAAAGTCAACAGGTAAAAACTCCCGCTAGCTGACTCTTTCCTACCCAGCAGAATCTACCATCAATGCTTGCAGAGAGAGACTATGTGGATAGGCTTATTTTAAAAGAAAAAGGTCTTAAAAGAAAATAAATTTCAAAAAACTGCCCTGCTAAAACTGACTGTGAACACAAAAATAAACTTCCACTCTTGGCTTGTACCATTGAAAACCCCAGCCCTCCTAAGTACTCATTTTTGAATGTATGGCATATTTGTAATCAGATTTTTTAAACTATATGAAGTTGACTAGGTGTAATGTGCACACCTATAATCCCAGCCTTTTGGAAACAACAGACAGGAGCGAAGATCAGAAGTTCAAGGTCATCATTGGCTACATAGGAAGTTTGAGGCCACCCAAGGACTGGATGAGACTCTCAATAAGCAAAACAAAGCAACTATATTAAATTATTAAAATGTTAAGCAACTCACGCTTAAACTTAAGTCCAGAAAGAAATCCATGTTAAGAGAGGCAGGCTGCCCTGAGCCACACGCCTCGGAAGCAGTCCCCTATCCTACCCTGACAGAGTCTAAGGGCCAAGCAGAGGAGGATGTTCCCAGCACATAAAAACAAGAACGTATTCCAGATATGGGAGGCACACACCTCTAATCTCAGCGTGCCTTTAATCCCAGCAATTGGGATGCAGAGGCAGGTGGATTTCTGTGTGTTTGAGGCTAGCCTGGTCTACAGAGTGAGTCCAGGACAGCCAGGGCTACACAGTGAAACCCTGCCTTTGAGAAAACAAACACCACCTCATTGCATGAGGGGTGGACGGGGCTCTGGGTCACTGACCGTTAGGGAAGGACTGGAAGCAGTTTTCAAAGTGGTTACTGGTCTCCTTTGTACAGGTGAGAAGCCAACTAGTGTCTCTTCCACAGCACAGCCAAAGCGAGGACTCAAAGCCCCCTTATGTGCTCACATTGCCTCTGGCTCTCACCGTTCACTCTGAGACGCTCTCACGCAGACTAATTTAATTTCATCTTGGTATTTAATCTTAACACTTATGGAGTTAATTTATTATTATAATTTTAAATTTTTTTAAGATTTATTTGTTATATGAGTACACTGTAGCTGTCTTCAAACACACAAAAAGAGGGCGTCAGATCTCATTACAGAGGGTTATGAGCCACCATGTGGTTGCTGGGATTTGAACTCAGGACCATCAGAAGTGCAGTCAGTGCTCTTAACTGCTGAGCCATCTCTCCAGCCCTATTATTATAATTTGTTATTGCCTGTGGATTATCTCCCTCCCAATCTTTTTGTTTCTGAATATAGGTCCTGTTTCGTGTCTAAAATTTGGGCCAGAAGGATGATTCAGTGTAAGGTGCTTGCCCCACACAAGCCTATAGAACTGAGTCTGATCCCCAGAACCCATATAAAGAAACGTGTGTGAGGAAAGAGCTTCAAAGTCCAGCCTGACCTTCATATGTGTGCCGTGGCCCAGCCCTCTCCACACACATACAGAGGATAATCAATCAATCAATCATTAATGGAAATCTAAGAGACTGCTGAAATGGCGGTCATAATTCAGTGTGTATGGTTGCAGCCATTCAATGAATTTTAAATATTTTCCCCCAAAATGAATTAACACCTACAGCTAGGCATGATGTCTTCACGGAAGAACAAACAAACAAACAAAAAACCCTAACAATAAATATCAACAACAACAACAACAACAAAACTGCAATAAATACTCGAACTCTGTGGGTGGAGTTGACCAAGGTTCTTGGCTTCAATTTTGTTCCACATTTCATCTTTCTGAACCAATGAAATTTGACACAAAGAAGGGCTTAAGATGGCAGGGAACAAATTTGTACCTCATATTGTACTTCTTGCCCTCTGTCTATGTGACTTCTCTTTAAGAAACAGAGGGTAAAACTCTTTTACTTCCGGTTCGAGTTACTTTATGGTTTCTACCTGAACATGCACACATACACATGCACAAACACAGACATACACAGGCACGAACAAACACATACACATGTACATGTGCGCACGCACACACACACACACACACACACACACACACACACTCGACTGAGATAAAGTGAACTGGAATGTAGTCACCTAATGGAATGTTCTACAGTGTAAAATGCAAACTTGTAGCCTGCAGTTTTTCGAAGCCTTTGGTGATTTTTACCTGATGAGAAACTACTGGACAATAATATGAAGGGATGGGACAGAGCAAGGAAGCCCCCCGTTGGGTTTCCACATGGTGGGATAAACTGGCTACCCTCCACCAGTGGGCTTCCGTCTCAGAGGTGCTTACCTGGGTAGGTCTGCAGAGGTTGGCAGTGCCACTCTCCGATGCCACGGCCGTAGCAGTAGCACTGGTACCGGACACCATGCACAAATTTCTCCCAGGAGTCACCAATCTGGTAAAATGTCCGGGTCTCTGAATCTTGGCACTGGTCTAGAACATACATAAAGAAAAGATAAAAACAGCCTCAAACACATCACTGTGGTGGGATCAAGGGTATTCATAAATTATGAATATAAAAATCCCAAATCTTGCAGATATAAAGTAAGTTATAAGTGTATGAGTTGGGGGGGGGCTGCATATGTGTGTGATCCGTGCACATGTGTATGAAGCCAATCCCCCAGTCCTAAAGTATTATTTTGTTCAAATCATTTACCTTACAGGAAAATTAGTCATAAAAACTAAAATGCACCTATTGGGAAGGATACTTTGCATCCTACAGGGCGAACATTGCTAAATTTAACAAAATGTAAAGATAATAAAATTTCAGTATATAGCCAAAATCTGAAAATTAATTTTAGAAAACTAGATACCAATTAAAAATTTTAAAACTAGGTGTTAAAGTAGCTGACTGGCCATCTGTAAAGCGAGAAGAAACTTTGCAATGATTTCATTTTGTACTTCTTTGGAATTCAGGAGGCAGCTTTACGTTAATGAGCTAAATCTGAAGTCTGGACAGTCTTCTAAGCAAGCCTCCCGGGGCCTCTCGGCTTCACAGTCTCAGTCCAAACAAACTGCTGGGATCAATTTGCTGTCTCAGTAAGCAGTCTGTCTCCTTCAGTAAAGGAATATGAATTGATCATCTTAAACCTTAGGCTTAGGAACAGGGCTCTTTTTAATGTTAAACACTCACTCTTAGCCCAGCCCTATCTACTGCACAGAGAGCCAAAAAAGCTAAAGTGTTTTGGCTTGTGGGAGGGGGTATCCACTGGCTTAGTCCTCTTACCCATGGTTCTGCAGTCAGTAACAGAAACTTCCTTTGTCATGACTTGAAACCAAAAAAGCTAACCCCACTCAAGCTCGGTAAAGCCACGCTTGTCAAACTGAGCGACCACACAAGCCATGAGTGGCAGGCTCAGACTGTACCCCGGCCCACGAGGAAAGCACACTTTGCAAAGCTCTCTCTGCAGACGGATGGAGGGTGAGTCAGGTCTGAAGAGAATGGCAGTCTGGCAACAAACAGCTTTTCCTTAACGGCAACTGGCCAGCCAGCCAACCAAACACCCTCCTCGGGGCAAACCGACCAAGCAGAGGCAGCCACTTACCTATGGGGTCACACTTCCACCTGCCCCTGCCCTGACCGAAGCAGGTACAGTTCAGCATGTGTCCCTCCTCGTGACGCTTGTGGAATGTGTCGTTCACGTTGTAAGTGATGTCATCCACGATGCACTGATCTGTCCGGGAGAACAGTTGGGTGGGTGATGAGCTTTGACTAATGAGTGAAAGAAACTGTATTTTTCAAAGCATTAGGTTCTACTGCTGGATTTAACACCTGCTAAAATACATTTTCTACTGGCACAGAATTAAGCTTTTTTTTTTTTCCAAAGCTTAATAATATTAATTTTTACTCCCCTCTTATTCTGACTAATAGACTTATAATTGTCAAGGATTACAGTCCATTAAACTAAAAGCCATGGTAAAATATAGTTTCCTGTGAAGAAACTAATTTTTCAACAAACTCATGCCTTAGTTCCTCTAACATTCTCACTTAGTTGATGATTTTATTTAAATTTTTGGTTGTTACCATAAGACAAATAGAGAAATTTACATAGCATACACTATAATGTGGTAATCTCATTTTTTTTTTTTTCTGAATGGAGAGCGGTGCATGCTGGTTGGGTTTTACCAACTTGACATGATCTACAGAAAAATGTCGGCATAAGGCTGGCCTGCAGGCAAGTCTGGGAGGTGCTGTTTGATTGAAAGGTTGATTGGAGGAGGGCTCATTCCAAGGTGGGCAGGCAGTGCTACCCCTGGGCAGGAAGTCCTGAGCTATATAACAAAGCAGGTTGAACAAGTCACGGAGAGCAAGCCAGTAAGCTGGGCTCCTCGCTGGATCTGTGGCCTCTGCTGCTTCAGTTCCTTCCTCCAGGTGCCTGCCTTGAGTTCCTACCCTGACTTTTCACAGTGATGGGATGGACTGTGGCCTGAAAGGTGTAAGCTGAAATAAATCTTTTCCTCCCCAAGTTATTTGGTTTTTTTGTTTGTTTGTTTGTTTGGTTGGTTGGTTGGTTGGTTGGTTTTTGCTCATGGTGTTCCACAGCAAGAGAAAGTTAAAGATAGTTGGATCCGGGAAATAAAATGGCATCTATGGTGTTCAGAAAGTTCTAGAATGTAAGTCAATACTGTCCCTCAATTAATGAGAAATCCTGAAAAGGGTTAGGTTCTATCTTTGAAACCCCATTTTCTCATATGTCAAATGAAGGGCTGGTTTGCATACCTTATTAAAGTTTCCTTCCTGCTCTGGAATGTTCTAAGTAACAAAGACGACTCCCAGATATCTCTATCCATTGGACACCATAAAAGGAATCAATGCAGGGCGCACAGTCTGTGGACTGGCTATGGGAACTATTGACTAACCGAGTTTCACCTAAATATTATTTTTCCAATCAAAGAAACGGAAAACTAAAATGGCGTTAATAAATCAACAGCTCCTCCTATCATGTCTGAGTCCAAAGGGAAGAAGCTGATTTGCACCAAAGAATTAGTTTAAGTATGTATTCATCTCCTTAAATTTGGCAAATAGAAAATATTTTTCCCCCTTAGAGAAATGATGCTATCACCTCTCTAGACATAAACACGGGCAGAACCTAGAGCTAAGGGGATCAGATGTTCGTCTCTCTTTGGGAAAGCCATCCTTTTGGCTCAGCCTAAACGCTTACATCCTGGGAATATTTCCAGAGCCCTACGACTGTTCAACGTGCTCGCCAGCTTTTCTCAATGGGCTGCTGGAAACAAGAAACTTCTCCAGCACAGCGAGTGAGTGGATGGCCATGCTTCCTTCTCTGATTTTGGCCAAACTACAGGTTTTCACACACACACACTCTCTTCGTCAATACACCAGCATACCTCGGAGCTGGGAATAGGGGATGCAGGACCATTCTCCACGACCGTTCCCGACACACGTGCACCGCATCATGTGGCCCAGGTCATGTTGCTTATCCCACTGGTCCCCAATGCGATACATGACCCCTTCGTTGGTTGTGCAGATCTCCTCATGGGCTGTTTGGAAACGGAGAAGAAACGCTTGGTGAACGGTCATGTGACACCCATGGAGAGGCGTGTGACGTTAGCAGCCTTGTTTGACAGTCCTGAGAAATCTCTCTCACTTGGGAAGAAGGCTTGCATGCACAAAGCTGGATGAAGGTAGAGTTCTGAACTCTCCAGTAAAGAACCAGTCCAGAGGAGATTGGAGAGAAATACCAGGAGGGCTGGAGAATATTAGACTAGGAAAATCTCATATACTCATTCAATTGACTCGTACTGTCTAGGACTCAATTTAACTATAGCCTTGTGACTTTACCTAGGTCACTCAAGTTCAAAGGAAAACTGGGAGCATAAAATCCCATGTAAAAAGTGACTGTTTCTCTTAAACCCAATGTCATCTTCTGTCGAAATGAGAAAAATGAAAATATAGTTTCCTTGCATCTGAGCACATGACTCTCCGTGACCCTCAGGCTCCTGGTTCTACACTGGGAAAAGAAATGTCTTCTATAGGACTCTCAAAACTTAAAAGCAATAAGCAATCCCTGATGCCTCTGATAAACTGAGGACAGTTTCCAGATAAACTGAGGACAGTTCTGTATTTGCCAGAAAATAACTTTTCTGACTTATTTTGGTCACTACGGTGCCAGTCAAGCGGGCCATGTGTCAGTAACTATTAGTTCGCACCAACCAGACCTATTACTTCAAAGAAACATTTTTGTGAATTCATGTTTGAAAACTTCTAAAGAGTAACCTGGCATTGGAACTGTTTTAGTTTTTGACATTTAATCATGTCAGCGAGATTTTAAAAGCATATCAATAATCATTGCCACTGACAATTTTCTCAGTGTGCAAATGTTAAGATATAATACATAGGTGTGCATCGTGCATTCCCAGACTGTCTCAGGGTGAAAAGAAGGAATCTTCACCAACAGGCTGCTAGTGGTCCGCACGGGGCTTCCCCTTACCAGCCATAGGGCAGAATCCAAACTTCTGGTCGGCGTCGTAGTTCTGGGTGGTGCCGCACCATTTCATGTTGTCCCTCCGGCCCTCGGAAGTACAGTCGGTGTAATTGCGGTTATTGTACAGGAAGGGGAAGTGGCACAAAGCACCATTGGAATTTCCGCCTCGAGTCTGAACCAAAACTGCCCAAGAGAGCACACAAACAGGCAGATTACAGCAAAGCTTTGGTGTGTGCGACGAGGAAAGACTACCGCAGGCTTAGACAGAGCCAGGTTCCGGCTGCTAATTCCCAGAGGGCCTATCCACAAATAAAAGATACCTGATAATACAGCCCTAAGCTCCTTAGTGGATTTTCATCTTCACTTTCAAAATAGATTTAAATCTCGTGTTTTCTCATTTTCCCAGCCAAGGGGAAAAGAAAGATTAAATGATAGCTTTGTGTAAAATATGGCTCTACACAGAAGATAAGTACCCAAACTCTTGACATTTATCCTGTGTGTTCGTCGGCTCCGGGGGATCAACCACTGATTTCAATACTTGAGTGTCTTTAATCGCATCATAATCCCCGTGTGTCAAAATAATCAAACCATAGGGCTTTTCCCTGGGTGACATTTCCCCAGTGGCGCTAAGGGACGTGGGAACTGTCTCTGCAGTGGGATTGATTAGCTGTGCCTCCTGGGTCCAAATAGATCAAAACGGTAGTTCCTGCGCTGCCTCGGAATTAATGATTGACTGCTGGCACACAGAAAGGTGTGTAAGGGGAGATTGCCTGCTCTGCTTCCTCCCAGGACACTCACCCGCATGATCTGTGCAGAAAGAATACTTCTGGTCTTGTTCATAGTTTGAAGTTGTGCTACACCACAGATGGCCGTCTTGCCGCCCTTCAGCGGTGCAGGAATAGAAGGTCCTACCGTTGTAGGTGAACGGGAGGACACAGGGCTCCCCATTTGAATTGCCACCATAGGTCTGGGTCACAGCTACAAGTGTGAACCAAGAGTCTCAGTCAGTACAGTTGTTTCCCACCCTCAACTGACCCCAGTGGTAGCAAATTTCTAATTTAAATGGAGACAGTGCTACTAAAGGGACAAGAAGAAAAGTCAAGTCAGCTGGTTAAGGGTGGGCCAGAGTCCCCCTGTTAATGTCTCTGGGAGACACTTCTGCTACCGTGACTTGGTTTCCCCATTTGCAAAAGCTTTATTAATACAAGTTATTATGATGCATAGATGGCACAGAGAGGTACAGGGTTATAGTCACATCAGAAGAAACAGTATATAAGGCTACTCTAGAAAATCAATTTTAAAATACAGATAATACAAAGCAGTTTGATCCTCGTGATAGGAAGAAAACATACACAGTATAAGACTAGAAGAAAATGTTAACCACTGTGATTTTTGTCACGGGATTATAAACTTCTCCGGGCTCACCGTTTTACATTTTTTTAGGAACAACTAAATATTGCAGGCGCTACATACAGGTTCCCCGGGATGACTGCACAGGGGCGGTGCCCACCTGTCTCCTGGCAGCTGACTCCATTGCCCAGGCACGTGCACAGCATCTGCTTGTTCCCTTGAGACTTCAGCCACTGCATTCCCACGGAGTAGACCACGCCACTGTCTGTGACGCAGTGGCCGTAGGGAGCGGGCTGGGGGTGAGTCTGCGGTTGGTAGATGGCTGTTCGGACATCAGTGAAGGAGCCAGATCCTGCGAGCATGACAAGGAGAGAGTTAGGCAGCCGGAAGCGGAAAGTCGAGGAGTCCCAGAGTCTTCTTGGCTTGATCTAGAACGTCCTCGCACTCAGCCCAAGGAGTGATTCGTAAGACTCCTCGGATAATCTCATCTGAGCCTCCTGAACAGCGTATGTAAGTGTCGAACATTGTTCTGCCACAGGACCTTCAGCAAGCCTTCAGTCATGCTAGGAAGCAGCCCCTCTGTGAGCTCCACCCCCTTCTTCAGCTCTCCTCAGGCCTGGCTGCAGGCCTTCCCTGCCCTGTCTGTCCTAAGCTTCAACCCACTGAGCTGCTCTTCATTCCGGGGTGACACATTCCTGCCTCCTCCCCAGGGGTCCCCCCTTCACCTGAAATGGTCTGCCTTGTCTTTCCTCCCTCAGGGTTCTCATATGCACAGTGTGTGGCCTTTCCTCTTCCAGAGAGAGGCCGACAAGCCACAGGAGATACCCTGCCCTCTCTAAAACTTCGCTCTCAGGAGGACGCCCTGGAGAGCTACAGATTTCCCAAATTAGCCTTCTTCCTGGGTGTCGGTGCCGAACTACTTAGGATATGTGTTTGTTTTCCTAAAAACCAATTGATCCTCACAAGTTTCCTCTCATAGTCAACAAACACAACAGAATCTGCTAGCTTCTCTTTTGGAAATGAAGGTCAGAGTCCACAGCAGCAGCAGAGCTGGCAATGGAAGAGCTTCCAGAGTGAATCTCGCCTCTCCCCCGAGCTCTGGTGAGCACCACTACCCGAGGATAACTCAGAGGATGCCAACAGTGTCAAGGCCCACCATACAGAAGGACGCCGAGGCCCTCAGAGAAGACGTTGTTTTGTTTAACAGTGTTTCTCAAACCTTTTCACAATGTAGTGCCTCAGTGTATGCCCCCAAAATAGTTAACATGTATTGTTTAATCCCCAGTTAACTCAGAGTTAATCCTTAATCTAGTTCAGAAGGCTGACATTCCTAACTCTTCTTCCTCTGTTTTAGTGCCAATAGCTGTTGTTATTGATGATAATTAGATAATGCAGGGATCGTCAAATGTAACCTTGTTTGCTTTCTCAAGGATTAATTAGGTCAAGATAAACTCATCAAAAGGGAAAAAAAATCTAATTACTATTAGCTAAATAATTGATTGCTAAGAGGCTAAGTAACAAGGCTGGAATATGACACGGTAAAAGCTCCATGAAAACCCAGAGCGCGGTAATGGGAAGGTGCCGCCCACAAGGTCTGATTTCCTTCTTCAGATTCGTGAGCGTACAAGAGACAGCGTCTCATACTGAGCAACTCACGAAGTAGCCAAGGATAACTTCAGACTTCTGATCTCATCCCTCTACTTCCTGATCCCAGGAATCATAGGCACAACACACGCTCCTTTTATTTAGTGATGGAGAACCAAAACCAGGACTTCATGCATGGTTGGCAAGCGCTCTGAACCCTTCCTCAGACTGACAAAACATCCGAGATACAAGTTTTTTTTTAAGCTATTCTTTTAAAAGTATATAATAACTACGGGGGTGTTTTGGGAGGGTGCTGGGAATTGAACCCAGGGCTTAAGGATTCTAAGAGCAAACCACACATTCATTCGCTATTACTTGTACATGTGAATGAAGGTGCATGAACATTATCTATGTGCGCATGCGTGTGGAGAGCTTGTACATGCAGAAGGCAGGGATTAAGCCCAGAGCCATGTATCCTCTTTTCTAAGATGCCATCTCTCACAAACCTAGAACACAACTCCCCCAAGAGGAGTGGGCTGGCCAGCCACTCTATCACTCACTAACCAGGACCCACCCCTACCCCCAAAGCAGTGGAAGCTGGCTGGTCCGTGAATCCTAGGAATCCTCCTGCCTCCACCTTCATGGTGCTGGGATAACACCATCCCCCTTGGGTATTTACTTTGGTTCTGGGCCCTGAACTCTGTCCCTTGTGCTCATAAGGCAAACACTGTACTGACGGAGCTGTTACCACAGTCCCACTATGTTTTCCAAGCCTCTGGTCTGTCTTGGAGTGCTGAATGCATTTCTCAACTTCATTCCGTTCAATTTTGTTCAAAATATAGAATGAATATTTTTTAAACAAAGTTGTGTAAATGACCCTGTCGTCTCAGCTGAAACTCTATAAGTCACTCTGGCACGGTAATTCGTGCTGTCCCCTTCCCGTCCCGGCGCCTCACCAGCTGACGCGCTCTGCAGGGCGTGGCGTTCGCATTTCCACTCCCCTCTGCCGTTGCCTGTGCAGATGCACTGGAGCTGGTTTCCTCTGTTGTCCTTCTTGCTCCACGTGTCCCCAATTCTATAGGACGTCCGGGTGTCCTGATCATTGCATCTGTCTGTGTCAGGAAAGAAGCATTGAATACAGAAGTTATCTAGTAACCGGCAAGCAGCCATTCCCGCTAAGACAGGAACGTTGCAGCCTGAAGGCTTCTAAGTGGCTCTTGTCGGGGTGAGTCCTACACCCAGAGCTGGTAGGGCAGATACTAAAATTCAGATACATGCGTTGTTAAAGTACAGTCCTGCCTTTCCATTGTCCAAAGACGGTTAAAAAAAAATGTTTGGTGTCTTTTATTGATTAAAAAAATTCTTTTAAGACTTCCTACATTGTTTCTTTGACTCGATTCATTCCCTGAGATTTTATTTATTACTTCTCAGTGTCTTCCAGACCTTCTGGTAACTACAGCCTATGGCCCTCCTTTCAAAGGCCAACTCTCCTAGGTACACTAGAACAATAGGAAGGCAGGTCTCTTCCAACTGCCCCACCGGAAGCTATAAAACAATAAGTGCGTCCTTTCTCCACTGGTTATGTAAAAGACTTTCTGTGGAAAAGCAATTTCTTTGGTTAGAAGGTTCTCTTTTCTTGCCCTACCCCCAAAATACCTGTTTTACAATTACAAAGTCACCCACACCTGTAACCCCTGCACTTGGGAGGTAGGGGCAGGAATATTAAATTAAGAGCCCAAGGTCTTTCTCGGCAATGTAGCAAGTTCTAGGCCAGCCTGGGCTTATAAGAAACCCCTTGTATAATAATAATCGCAATAATAACAATAATAGACAATAACGACAACAAACATAAAAGTCATCAACAAAAATGGCCTTATCCGATGGTTAAAAGTCTCTTCCGGGAGTTAAGGACGCTGTCTCTTATTATCCCTGTAAAAAGTTGGCCTCAGGCATCCTTCTCCCTTCTAAGAGTGTCTTGAAGTCCTAATTGCTGCCTCTGCCTTCAAAGTTCCATCTGTAGAATTTCAAACTAACAGCAGCCTTGGAATTTGCTGAAGCATGAATTTTAAAACGAATGCAAAAAAAAAAAAAAAAAAAAAATCAAATCTAGATATCTTGAATGTGTTTTCTTTATCCAGCTTAAAATAGTAATTAAAACTACCACCCAAGTTCAAATTCTTTGCTAAACAAAAATAAGTCATGGCAGACGACCAAATGTTTTCCCCAAACTTATAGGCTCCTTAGATCTTCTGATTTAAAACTGTGATGATCTTCAGTCTTCCAAGTCCTTTGTGGCAGTATTTTAGTTGAAGACAAGTTAGACATCTACTTCTGGGCCACGGAGCTGGCTTAGTGAGTAAAGAAAGGCACTTGCCACCAAACCTGACAACCCGAGGTCACTGCACCCTGCATGGTCTGCACTGTCCTTTGCCCTCCACACGCACACTGTGGCGTGTGTGCCTCCGACCTCCACACACAAAATAAACAAATGTAGAAAGACCTCTAATTCAAATTTCTTACCTATCACTTAAAACACTTCTGATGGCATGCTAAGTCTCTCAAACAGATAGCACGTGATCAATGAAATTTTATAAGGACTCACTTTGTATGTGGCGGAATAGGAGGGAAATACCAACTGGGCAACAGCTTAGCCTTCAGAGACCACTTAGTAGGTCAAAGATGAGGAGGGCTTGTGTATTAACCACTTACAAAGCTCAGCATTAGGAGTTTCAACAAACATGCTGAAAACAGGTTCAGGCTGGACAACATTTTAGCTGGGGTCTCGGCAGAAAAGACACCTCCCTTTGACCTCTGTTCTTAAGTGTATAGGCGTTTGCCTGAATCAGTGGCTGATTTCATTTTTTCTGCCTCTGCTTTTGCAGCAACATTTAAGTCACAAAGTTAGAGCCTTACTACTCACATTGTACATACGAGCAAGGATGGGGTGTAATTTAACAGTCTCTCTGCCCAATAACGCAACATGACAATAATGAACAAACACACAGGCATTTGTTCCACTTTTCTATTAGAAGGAGAAGACCGGACACTTCTCAGCTCTAATAGGGTCTTGTTTAGCCAGTACACCTTATTTAAACTTCAAACATAGAAGGAAATCTGAAATGTAGAGCCTTTTATTTCCATGTCAGTAGCTTCTCCAAGTCAAAGGATTCGTTTACACGCTACTTTAGGGATTTAATTGTCCTTAGTACCAGAAAAACATCTCTGTGATAATCTCCAGATCTAAGAAGACCCATTCAGCATTTGAATAATCACTAAGGCTCTTTTTATTTTTACTCGCTGACTGCCTAAGGCAGAGTTGAACTGAGAGAACTGCTTTTTCCAGTTATTTAGTGTCCTCTGAAGAAGCAGAATGTGTTGCTTATACAGTTTTTCTGGACATTTATCCTGGTTCTACAGTTTTCTGAACACTGTAAAGTTGCCAGAGCATTACCCCAGCCTTACAACTCTCTCTAGGAATCTCGAAGCAACAGCAGGCTGCATTTTCAGCAGAAACCTACTTCTGGAGGTACAGGTGATACGTCCATTGCCTTCCCCTAGGCAAGTGCAGTCCACCATCATCCAGCCTTGGTAGGGCTTCTCCCAGGTCTCCCCCACGACGTAGGAAGTCCCAGCAGCATGGTCGAAACATTTCTCAGCTGTAGAAGAAATTGGGACACAAAAAGAAAGAAGGGGGTGGGGGGGTGGAAGGCTATTTAAAATTATAGCGTCTCCCTGTAATTTAAAGCGTAGCATGTAAGCAAAACCCCAGCCACATTCTTTAAAGTGGCACTCTCTTCAGAAGAGAAGGCACGCCCTGCAGCTAAGCACAGAGCAAGAGGCCAAAGCAAGAGGAAGCCCCAGCCCCGCGGGCAAGCAGAGCCTGCTTTCCTAATAAGTACACAGACAGTATTTTCTGCCGGTCCCAAACTTCCCACCAGCATTTCAAGTGGAAAGAAATGGATGTCTGCACCCTATGGGAGATGACCCTATGCAAAATCCTATTTTTCTTAAAAAATTCATTAATGTGGTACTGGGTATTGAACCCAGGACCTTATGTTTGCTTCAGCAAGTGCCCTCTACCACTGATCTGTGTGTGTGTCCCTAAACTAAACGAATATAAATTAATGAATGACTTACAAAGAATGAGAGGAGAGCTCTTCAAATTTTAGATTTAGTGTAAAACACACACACACACAAAAAGAATAAATTTAAAAAACTACAAGTCTGATTTGGAGAAATAGGAAACAGGACCCAAAACTTTGGGATTCACAACTGAGGCTGAGACAATAAATAAATAAATAAATAAATATCCCCACAACTGTTAATGTTGGTTTTTAAGGAAATTACCAAGGTGTGATTGGAGCTACATAGCATTTTGGGTTTTAGCCCACTGTGTTCCAACAAGAAATGAATCAACAGTGTAATTTTTCCCCTTTTAAATAACATGTCTTTACCAAGGAGACAGCATCATATATAAACAAAAGAAATCACTTCTTCCTAAATAGTTTAACTCTACCTTGTACTTCTGAAACAAAATTAGGATTTCTTTATGTTTCATACTTCAGGATCTGATTTCCTTAAGCCTGGGCATCATATCACATCTCACTAGTTTTTACATTGAGAGTCAGCTCTCCTGGCCAGCAACCTGGGTTGCACACGTTAGAGCTCTGCTTGTGCCTCCTCTCCCCACGATCACCCGAGCGAGTCACTCACCGATAGGTTTGCAGGTCCATTCCCCCTTTCCATTTCCCAGACACAAACACTCTAGCATGTAGCCACCAGTCTCATGTGGCCTCCTCCACTTGTCACCGATCTTGTAGGACTGACCCCCTTCGTGGCAGCGATCTGTTACAGAACAAAGACAAACATTAGGACAGTGTGATTCAGAGAATTCAGGGGGTGCCCATCTTGTTTTCCATCCGAGATAAGTACTTATGTTGGCCAAAATGCAATCTCTAACCCTGAGATCAGCTCTCCTTGTCAACAACAACAGCAACAACAACAACAACAGCAACAACAACAACAATAACAAAGGCAGAAGGCTAACAACATATCTGCTCACTTTGGGTCAAAGGTCAAAGCACAAAGGGAAAGACATGGAGAAATCTGAATAGCAAGAAGTCATAGGTCATGGTTCCCCAGAGAGATCACAGATAATCTGTTCCTTAGATAATGAAGAGCTGGGAGGAATTGTCCTCCTCTTAGACAGCAAAGTGAGCTTCATGGGCAGAGCATTCCACTTTCCTGGAGTAGGGAGAGCCTGTATTTCACTCCAGGGTGGAATAGCACTCTGGTGGAAATTAAGCAAACACGCTCATGAATGTGAAAACCCTGATACTTTCTTAGGCTGTTAGATTCAATGGCTGAATTGTATGCAGGGTCACAAGTACTGTGTACCATTGACTATTGGTCTTTGCCAGGAAACTTGGAAACACCCTAACATTAAGTATTGGAAATATTGGTTTGGTCTATTCAGAAGGGTCTGATTGGTTCTTTTGGACAGAGGACTTATATTTAAGAGTTAGTTTTTAGAAAAAAGTCTTATTAATAGAAAGTACTGGCAACCCAATGAGTCATACTAGAAAGATTGCCTTAGCTGTAGACTTCCTGAGAGTCCGCCCAGCCCCCAAAGCTCCTTGGAGATGCAGTGTGCTCATCCGTCTGTGTTGAAATTGAGAAGAGCAAGATCTTCTCCCCAAGTCCAACCTATTCATCATACAGAACCAGACTCCATGAAAAAGAACAAAAGCAAGTCTGGCTCATAGCTGCAGATGATAATATGATCAATCAATCTGGCTTAAAGATGCCCAGATAATTTAAAATAGGTAGGTAGGTCCCTTGAGCATGTCTTACTGAAAATAATCAAGAGATCTTTCACTGTACACACACACACACACACACACACACACACACACACGAGAGAGAGAGAGAGAGAGAGAGAGAGAGAGAGAGAGAGAGAGAGAGAGAGAAATTCCATCTCTACTTAGATCCATCTTTCAGAAGTACAGAAGCTAGGTGGGTAACCACATGGGGGTTTGGTCATCGAGGTAAATCTCAAAGTAAAAACATTCAGTCAGGGATGGACAGAGAGAAACAGTATATGTGACCTCCTTCACATCACAGAAGGCCTTTCTTACTTGCAATGGTACAGCTGATCCTGCCTCGTCCAGCCCCGATACAGGTACAATCCCAGATCATGGAATCTTTAGGGCGCTCGTAAGTGTCGCCCACTTTGTAAGTGTTGCCAGTGTATTTGTCAAAACAAGTTTCTTCAGCTGTGGAAAGGAAAAAAAAAAGTCCATATGAGTCTCACACACACATAAATGGCTACTTCGAAACTTAAAGTGAGACAAATTTTAAGTTAGGCTTTAATGAAACCAGAGCTTTTGACCTTTGGCAAGCTCTCTGTTGTTCTCTTCTTTATAATGTAAAGAGTTCTCAGAAAAAAGCCACACCCTGCGACCAGCTGCGTTGCAAAGGAAAGATTTCAAATTCCAGTCTCAAACCAGGGAAATCAATCCAAGGGTCACAAGGGACAAACAGTTAGAAGGCTGCCCTCCTCCCAGCAGCCGTTGGCCTCGACAGCCCTACTGAAATATTCCCCCTCCCTCTGCAGCCTCTCGGAAGGGAAGGGGCTGCCCTAGTTCACAAGAAACCTATCCAGGGGCTTCGGGGTCTCAGAAGTGGTGACTTTTTTTTTTCCCCACTGAACTGCAGCTGACAAATCACTTTACAACCCGGTGCCTCAAAGCAGCTCAAAGCCCACAAAAGGGAGCCACAGATCTGCGATAACTTTCTAATAAGTTAAACTTTTTATAAGCAAACGTTTATAAGTCTTCTCTTTGAAGGGAGACATGCAAACGCTTCCATTTTCTAATCAAAAGGGTTCCATTTTCTAATCATTGGGTTCCAAAGGCTTTGGAACCTAGTTTGGATTACACTGGTTTTAGAGGCGAGAGCACGTGAAGAGCTGGTGTAAGAAGTTTTGCGGAGAGGGAACCACACCCCGCGATCCCAGCAGGGTGGATGGAGGAGAAGGCGAATGTGGTGTCAGTCAGGCCTGCCCGGGAGCAGACTGCCTTCCACTTACCTTCAGGCTTACTCTCGCAGTTAAAGCCTCGGCTTCCTCCATAGCAGGTACAAACCAGGGTGTTACCTAGGTAGGTCCGTTCCCACTGCTGGTTTATCTGATAGTGCTTCCCATTGTCAAAACAGCCCGCTGTGAAGAAGTGCAGGGGAGCGTTAGGTTAGAACAGTTCTATCCCTCCTCCTCTTTTCCCCTACAAAATTACTGAATTTTGCCAACTGACTTGGCGAGCCTGAGCAAACCCAAGAACTCTTACAAGCAATATTTCACTAAAATACAAATGTGGAACCTAGCTAGTCAAAGATTTAAGCATTGTTTATGGAGGTGGATGTTTAGGGCCCTTTTTTTTTTCCCTCTTCTTATCTTTTAACTTGGTTAAAAGTTATATATACAATGAGGTCATGTCCATCTGGTCAGGGGAACTACTTCAGCAGAATTGAAACATTCTGAGGGGCAAAAAATAGAAATTACTTTTAAATCACGAGGGGCTTCAATACTCTTAACAACAACAACAACAGCAACAAAAGTTAGACAAGAAAGAAAACTTTAAGTTGGGTGTCCTGATGATTATGCCAGTAGCCCCAGCTCTGTAGAAGCTGAGGCAGGAGAATTGCTCCAAGTTGAACACAAGCCTGGACAACACAGGGGAATATGAGACTAGCTTAGGCTACAGTGTGAGATCATCTCAAAAGAAAAAAAGGGGGGGGAGAACTTTTAAATTTTTCTCTAGCGCAAGATAAAGGACGAGTGTATTTCTGAAAAACTGGAAGAGAAATACCTATCCTTGCTCTTGGTGAGGAATCCCAGGGTACCCCCAAAAGCACGGAGCCAACTAGATTATATCTCTTTCAAGTTGGTAAGAAACTACCTATTTAGATATTCTTACCTCCTCTCCGTGTTAAATACTTAGCCATTATTTACTCATAAAGAAAATAAGGGTCAGGGGGACCACACTAATCTCAGATGTAAAATTTGTAAGTTCGTGTCTCTTTTCTCTCTCACCCCAAGTTTGGGTTCCTGGAAGGGCGAACCGATGGTGTAGAAATTGTTAGCGCACTCGAGGGGAAGAACAGACGGTCCCTACCTCCACCGTACCCCCAACCAGCCTGTTCAGGACCTAAGCCTTTTGTGTCCACAGCTGGTCTCCCTCAATAAAGCGCGCACGCACACACGTTCGCCCAGCCACGCACGCGCGCAAAACTTTAGCCACAACTTGAGCGGGCGCAGAGGACCAACCCATCCCTGCCGCCGGCCGGTTTCAGCCAGACTTTCGGTACTCACGCTTGCTCTGACTGACAGCCACCGGGGACTGAGGCTGCACGATTTGCTGAGCCTGCCTCTTGCTCTTCCCGGCTCCGGTGCAGCGCACCGACGTCCCCAGGCACAGGACGGCCAGCAGCAGCAGCCGCCCGGGTCCCGGACCCCTGAGCATCTTGAGTGGATGGGAGGAGAGTCACCCTCCCCAGGAGGCAAGCGACCACGGAACTGTGGTTCCCCTCGCAGCCTGTGGGAAAAGTCCCGAGGTGGGGACGCCGGTAGGAAGATGGAAGGAGGACCGGAGAGGATCAGAAGTTGTGGCCGCAGGCCCGGCTCACACCCTGGGCTCCTTTTCTCCCCCCTGAGCAGCGCAGCGGGTGCGAGCGGCTGAGCCCCAAGAGCAGAGGCTTATATGGGACAGTCCCTTCCCGCCCCCCACGAGGCCCTGCGAGCCGGGAAGGAGGGTCCGGCCCGGCTCCCCCCCCCGCCCCTCCTGCCGCCGCAGCCGCCGCCGACCGCGCGCCGATTGGCCCAGAGTCCGGGTGACGTCACGGGGCACGGTGGGTTCGCCCCGAACAAAAGAGATGCTGATCTCCCGCCAGGTCTGGGACTGGAGAACTTTTTTCCTCCCCTTTGGTTTCCTTTGCGGTCGTCAAACTTTTGGGAGGAGGATTGGGGGTAGGGATGGGAAACGGCTGTAAAGTGAAGTAGACTCGGAGGAAAGGGAGGGAGGGAGGGGCTGCAGCCGAATGAAGCCTGGGGTGGCAAGGCTTACCCCCTCATCTCTTTCCTCTCTCTCTCTCTCTCTCTCTCTCTTTTTTTTTTTTTTTTTTTTTTTTTTTTGGTAAATTGGTGGCCATGGTGGTGTTTGCGAACATTGCGTCACCTCTGAGAAAAGTCTGTGCTCACCGGAGTGTATTTTGTGGGGAGGGAAAAAGTCATAAAGTGGCCACCACCTTGTCCCTGTAGGAATCCACACTTCACTTTAGCAGCCCCCGGGGTGGGGCGGCTCCTTCTGGGTGCTTTTCCTGGGTCCTGGGCGCCGCCTAGGGTCCCCCTTTCTGTGCCTTTACAGTGTTAGGTAGGCTCAGACCCCGGTTTCTCCGCGCAGTACCTGCCGGTTTCGAGAGAAAGAGCCCGGGAGAGAGTGAGCGCGTGGCAAAGGTGACCCCCTTCCCAGAGTCTCTCCAGCCCGGGATTCTGCACGGCGGCGCTCTGCAGAATCCGGGCAAACCCACAGGACCAAGTTTTCACTGCAAAAGATGAACTAACAGAAAGTTTCTTTTCTAAGTCATGAAGCAAAGTTTTCCTTTCCTGGGAATGGGGTGCCCGTCTCTTTTAGAAGAGAAGTGGTGAACAGCTTGAGGAGGGGGAAAGTTGAACTGGCCGATGGAGGGAGGGACCTCCCTGTCCACGCCACGTTCACTGGGCCATTTGCACTCAAAGCAGAGACCCAGGTGGCCTCTGGAAGAGAGCTGGGGTGGGGACGGGTACAAAGACTGCATGTCTTGCCTTCCTCCAGCCTTCCCCAAATCCCCTTGCATGCATTTTTTTCCAGACTTCACAGTCACGGCAGAATTCCACTATCCACCCCCTCCCCCGCCGCCAGATTTTTTTTCTTATATATATATATATATTTCAATTGTTATCTGCTCCAAGAATGCATAAAGTTTCACTGAAAATTCTCCGGACTTCCTACACTACTGAGGTTGGAAAGAGGATAGGAAACGTACCCCTACAGCAGTCAGCAGCTCTAACGCAGTTTTGTTGTTGTTTTGGGGTTTTGTTTTGTTTTGTTTTGTTTTGTTTTGTTTTTTGCCCTTTCAGACACACACAAGCCCAGTTGCTTTGGTAGGGCTTCAAAAGGAGAAACCCACTGTTTTCAAAGCAGCAGATCGGAACCCCCAAACTTGGCTTTTCTCCTTCGGTTAGGCGCGTGGTCTCATTTGCTTTGAGAACATTTTAAAGCTACCAGCAAAATATGGTTTTTTTGGTTTTTTGTTTTGTTTAGTTTTTGTACCAGGTTCTTGTGTTCGCCAAAAGTTCTGCCATAAGGATAATTTGAATTTGTATGCTTTATAAAAAAAACCTCAACACATTAAAGACGCAAAATTGACATTTATTTTTATTGATGTAAAGAGAAAAAAAAAGCACAGCGAGTATCAGTTTCTTACAAGCGGTATAAAGTAAGTCAAGAATCCTTGTGACCAACACTCAGCTGTTGAACGAGTGCCATGCATTCCCCCAAATTTAGAATCCCGTCTGAGTGAGTTTTTTTGGAATTTCTCATCATCCCTTGACAAAATGGTTTTCTTTTTCAGATATAAAAGGGCTCCTTGTAAAACAGTGAACTTCTGGGAAGTACTCTCTCCAGGGGGGAGAGGGATACCTGGAAATCAGGATGCTTGCTAGATAAACCTGGAGGGAAGGCTTCCCACAAATGTGGCAGATTCTGGAGGAAGGAAATAAGCGGTTAGAAAAGAATTTTGTCACAAAAATATGATAGTTTGGTATATTTACCGTACTCAAAATACTTTAAAGTAATATACTTATTAGAGAGCTTGGCAGGGAGGGGGGGGACTACTTTACATTTCAGAAGAAAGTTTTCTCTTTCAGCCCCATAGAAAATGTCTCTGGTGGCCCACAGGCAAAAATATTTGGCCAAATTTTATAGGAATGCTTTTACTTGAAAGTTGCGTTTTGTTTCTGATTTGGGACATGGAGAGATTTTCTTAATTAAGGTAAACTGGACTTGCTACAGTAGCCTTCCACCATCCAGATCACTTCCAATTCCTGTGGATTATCTCTAGCTCAGAGATGATTAAATCTTAAAGACTACAGCTGGGGTTGGGGAGCTGGAGAGATGGCTCCATGCTTAAGAGCACAGGCTGCTCTTCCAGGGGACCCGGGTTCGATTCCCAGCAACCACATGATCATTCAACAGCCATCTATAACTCAGATTCTAGGGGATCAGTTGAAATTATACCTCTCCAAACTTTTGGGGTTTTGTCTTGGGTGTTTTTGTTGTTGGCTGCTGTTGTTTTGTTTGTTTGACTCTTCGTTTTTAGTACTTTTAGCATTTTCTGGTTTTATTTCAAAGATTTGATCCTAGGTTGCAACAACAGAGCATCCTCATATCTTAGTTTTTCTAGGGGGAAGTTGGGCCTGAATTCAATATAACTGTCACTTTCCTTTCTCCATCAGCTCCCTGGGGCACTAGCTATCTGTATGTGGGGTATAAATGTGACCAAGACACATCTAACCCTGAAGGGCCCTGCCTTGCGGCCCCCGCCGCCCCCTCCGTAACTGCCGTGATGGCAGGATTTTCCCAGCGTTTCTGACAACTTAAAATTTCACTAGGAAAAAGGGAGCACATACGTTTGTGGGGTAGATTCTTCGGATGTTTTGATCAAGAATGCCTATGGTATAGAACTTGAATTGGATTGACTTCTTCTGAGTTAAAATAGCTGTGTGAAGAGCAAAGATAATTTATTAGAACCACTCACTCTGAAATAGAAACAGCTCATGGGATAAGTTTTAAGGGTAAGTTTTTTACATTCTAAGTGAAAAGGTGGGTTTTTTTGGTTTTTGTTTTTAATATTAAGAAACATTATAGTCGGCCGGGCGGTGGTGGCGCACGCCTATAATCCCAGCACTTGGGAGGCAGAGGCAGGTGGATCTCTGAGTTCGAGGCCAGCCTGGTCTACAAAGTGAGTTCCAGGACAGCCAGGGCTACACAGAAACCCTGTCTCGAAAAACCACAAAAAAAAAAAAAAAAAAAAAAAAAAAAGAAAGAAACATTATAGTCATTTTCTCTACTGACCAAATAGCTTGCCTATTGCAGGAAAGGAACCCCTGATAAGAAAATCTGGACTTCAGAGAATACAACTGGGTAACAGTGGCTGTTTTTTGTTTGTTTCTTTTGGGTTTTTGTTTGCTTGTTTGTTTGTTTGTTTTTTGTTTATTTGTTTCTTGAAAATCTTTGGCCTTTATCCTCCTGTTAATCTCTCAGTCCTGACAGTTGGAATCTTTGGCCGGGTGACCTTGAAACTTTCAGCCTCCGGGACCTTGTAGCACGTTCACAAAAGTTCTGATTTTTCTATCAGTAAGTTGGACGGAGATAAATTACAGTTGTTCGGTTTCTTTTGTTTTTTTTAGGGTTTGAGGAGGGACGTAATTTGTTGTTGTTTTGTTTTTGTTTTTACATGACATCCTTTCCTTCTTTTTCTCCTTAAAACAACCACGTTTGCAAAAACAAGCTGCTCATTAAGCACAGGTGCAGAAAAAGCATAAGCTGCCCCACCCCACGGGCAGCCGTGTGGAGAGTCAGAGCGGTCTGTCCAGACTTGACCGGAAGCCTGCAGCCAGGGAGCAAATATTTGATAACGGTTTTAAGTTATGCCAGGAAAGCTGGCTAATTTTAACTTAATAAGCATTTTATTTATAATTGAAGATACTTTTTAAGATTTTTTTTTTAATCAGCACTTTAAAAAGCCTTAATCTATGCCTTTTGCTCCCTAACGGGAATACTCTTTACTCATTAGAATGATGTAACTCCCAAAGGCTCTGCAAAGGAGTCTGCTTCATCTAGTAAAACGGAAAGAACTACTGTGCAGCTGGACCACTTCACCAGACTGTCCCTGCTTCCCAGGACGGGCAGCATGTGGTTGGGAAATCCTTATTTATATTAATTGCTGATTCTTTTTCCAGTTTGGCTCTGTCTTCTGCTGGCAACAGAATGTTAAGTCCAGTTTTGTTGCGTTGGCAATTTGTTTTGGAAGGTTGGCATAAAAGAAAAAAAAAAACTTGAAAGATTTTTCATATTTAAATTCTTTTCTTTTCTTTTTTTTCTTTTTTTTTTTTTTTTTTTTTTTTTTTTTACCACCAGGTATTTTAGATTTCTCGTACGCAATTGGTCATGAAGGTAGAACCAGAGGCATAAAAATAACCATGAATATTATGCTTTAAGTAAAAATGTATACCAATAGTAGACTGTTGTGATAGAGGTGGCAATAGTCATTCTTAGTGCCTAGTTTGTGGTAACAAATTAAGGTCATAGCCAACTGAATTATAAAAATGAAGACAAAAAGTCAGGCGGTGGTGGCGCACACCTTTAATCCCAGCACTCAGGAGGCAGAGGCAGGTGGATTTCTGAGTTGGAGGCCAGCCTGGTCTACAGAGTGTGTTCCAGGACAGCCAAGGCTACAGAGAGAAACCCTGTCTCAAAAAAACCAAAAAAATAAAAAGAAACAAAAAAAAGAAAAAAAAGAAAAAAGGCATTGCTCTCATGCACAGAATCATAGCATTTCAATAGCTTAATAGAAACAATAAGTACGTAGATTTCCTTAAACCCTGATCTGGGCTGCGTGACTTGCCAACAAACTGCATATGCATCCCTCACTCACCTAGCCACAGCTGTCTTCCTTTGTAGAGTTAGGAACGGAACCCAGATCCTGAAGTATGCTAAGCCTGTGCTCTCAACACTAAGCTGAGGCACCAGCGCCCACCAAGAACTTACAGGAAAGTCCCTTCGTCCTCTCATCCCTAGACACAGGAACCCAGGACTCCGAAAAATCTCCAGAATGGCATTTTCTAAGTCACCAGTCTTGTAGAAATTGCTGTTTCACTTCATAATCTCGCTCTTGCAGCAAAAGCACCCGTAACGCCATTGTCTACACGATGTGGGAAGACGTCGTTTAATTCATCTAAGAGAGGTCACATAGAAAGCTCTCCGCTGCGGTGCTGCTGGCTCCTGCTTGTTGTATAAGGGCTGTGCAGTCACGTGGCAGTCTGGCTAATTTTTGGTGGACAAGTGGGGGGTCGAGGGAGGGGAATTGAACCCAAGGGGTTTTGTTTTTGTTTTTGTTTTTTGAATCTTGGACTTTTACTTTCTTTCTTTTTTTATTAGATATTTTTTTTATTTACATTTCAAATTTTATCCCCTTTCCTCATTTCCCCTCCCCAACCCCCCTATCCCATCCCTCCTCCCCTGCTCACTGCCCACCCACTCCCGCTTCCCTCTCCTGGCATTCTCCTACACTGGGGCAACTAACCTTCACAGGACCAAGGGCCTCTCTTCTCATTGGTCCAACAAGGCTATCTTCTGCTATGGATGTGGCTGGAGCCATTGGTCCCTCCATGTGTACTCTTTGAACCCAAGTTTCTGAACATGTCAAGCATACTCTGCTGAGCCCCAGGTCCCTTGTGCCTAGTTTGAGCATATTGAATTGAATGTGAAAGACTGCCGGGTGGTGGTGGCGGCACACGCCTGTAATCCCAGCACTTGGGAGGTAGAGGCAGGCGGATTTTTGAGTTCGAGGCCAGCCTGGTCTACAGAGTGAGTTCCAGGACAGTCAGGGCTACACAGAGAAACCCTGTCTTGAAAAAACAAAAAACAAACAAAAAAATCCAAAAGAATGTGAAAGACTAGGGACTCCCTCCTAGCCTGAAGTTTGGTGGGAATGCCCAGCTCTATCCTCAGTGATCCCTGGGATCGAGAACTTGGAAAATAAAAAAAGAATCTAAGGACTGCTTTTCTGGTCACATGGAGACCACAGCCCCGGGGGCAGTACTCAGTACTTTGCAAGTGTTATTTAACTTTGTCCTCAAAGCAACTGCCAGAAATAGATATTAACAGCCTCGTTTTACTCTCTGAGGCTCAGAGTTTAAAGATGAGAGACTGAGCTGGAATTTAAATTAAGGTCCCTGATATAAAATTCAAGTCCTTCATTCACCAAGACATTCATGGCTTTCCCCGAAGTGATTTTTGCCCCACATAAGTTACAAGCAATGTGGGAAACTCTCTGGCTTCACCTTAGCTCTTCCTCCAGATCGCCTGGCTTTGCTCTGAGCCCTGGGGCCTGGCCTCCTGGCCTACTCAGCCAGCTGCCTGCTTGCAGGAATACAGGAGGAAAGGGAACAGGAAACGTCTTTCCTACCCCCATCCCACTCCCAACTGCCCTTTTGATAGCAGCTTCCTGCTTCTAGAACCTGCCTTTTCAAAGTGGAGGCAATACAGATCAGGATTGCTCTGGATTTGGGGTAGGGCAGGTGGGTGAGGGAATACAGAATGAGTTCCTCTAAAGTAAAAATATAAAATAAAATAAAAATAAACGTTTTTAAGTTGTTAATTTACTCCATTAGGATTCTAATCAAATTTAATTTATCTCTAGGGTGAGGGCGGGTCAGAGATAACGCATCTGGAGATTCGCAGGCCTGTGGAACTCTGAGCCAGATTAGATCTCCTTCTAGATGCTCCCTTAGGAGGAGGCTCCAGCTCTCTAGCGCTCTGTCCTACTAACAGTGGCCTCCAGTGACACAATTTTTCTTTCTTTTTTTCCTTAAAGATTTATTTATTTATTTTATGTATGTGAATACATTGTCGCTTTCCTCAGCCACACTGGAAGAAGGCATCAGATCCCATTTCAGATGGCTGTGAGCCATCATGGATTCCATTATAGATGGTTGCTGGGAATCGAACTCAGGAACTCTGGAGAAGAGCAGTCAGTGCTCTTAACTGCAGAGCCAACTCTTTAGCCTCCTTATTTCTTTTTAAAGGGTTTTAAAATCATAGATAGATAGACAGATAGATAGATAGATAGATAGATAGATAGATAGACAGACAGACATACATACATACATACATACATACATACATAGGTATGCACATGAAGAAGAGATTCCATGGAGCTAGAGTTACAGGTGATTGTGAGCTGCCCAACCTGGGACCCTGGACACTGGGACCTGAACTCGGATCCTCTAGAAGAGCACTCACTATGTTCTCTTATCTGAACTGTTTCTCCAGCCCCAAGTGTGACACTATTTCTTAGTTGCTAATTCTTGAAAGCTTAGGTGTCACTTATTTATCCATTATTGCAACGTTGGTAACATGCCTTCCCCCAAAGTCTTCCCAGGAAAAACCATTTGAATTCTGCTTCCCGATGAAACACAATCCAAATTCTAGTGGTCTCTAATCATGAGAGTTATGCGTGGATTAATTTTATATGGTAACAATACAGTTAAGGCACATCATTCTTTTCCAAACTGAACAGTTAGTATCTAGGTATGGATTTCCCCTTGTAGCTCTCCAATCTGCCGCTGATCCTGTGCCCTCTAACACTATAGCTTTCCCAGAGCGATCACACAGCTACAGAATGTAAATCGTGATGTATCCACCAAATCATTTAGTCTCCCAAAGAGAATTGGCAGGCAGGTAAGAGGACACATGGCTTTCTTTTTAGCACTGAGGAGGCAGAGGCAGGCAGATCTGTGAGTTCGGGGCCAGCCTAGCCTACAGAGCAAGTCTCAGGACAGCCAGAGTTCCATAGAAAAACCCTGACAATAAACAGACAAATAAATGTGCCTCATAAATCTGCAGGCGTCCCTGTACATAAAGGTGAAGGACGGTTTTGCTTGTATCTTGCAGTAGTTACAGCACTAGGTGATGTTTAGGAAGACAGCTCTTCTTCAGCACTTCGAAACTTTTCACGGTGTCCTGGAGACTTTTCAGCTACAATGTCTTTATTAGTTATTTAGTGAGCCTTAATCCCTCTGCAGTCCATCTCAAAGATACTTGGTAATTTATCCTCTTTTGCAAAGCAGGCCTGTTTCTGTCAGCTGATGCTGTGGTCCGCAAGATTCCTGAGACTTCATCAATAAACACAGTCAGCCTGTCTGCCTATTTTCTTCTTCTAGTTAAACTTTGACTAAAATAATGCAAGTGTTGAGGACTCTACTGATTAAAACCGCTTCGGTTTAGGAGGGCAAGACAAAAAGTAAACACAGTGTGGAACTCTGGGTAGCACACCAATTCTGTCCTGATTTTGTCCTGAGTGACAAAAGATTTTGAGTTCAGGCCTACCACATCATAAACAGGTAGATATTTTCCTTCAGAAAACGAAAATCTTTCTCTTTTAACCATTCTTTCTTACCGTGTGGTGGGTTTTCTCAGTTTATTGTTTGTGTTTGTTTGAACTGATTACAAGTACTTAGATAAAGTCATCACTTAAAACAACTGGCTCAGATGTTCATCAGCAAAGTGTGCCTCTGGATGCTGCCATACAGAGGGTTGGTGTATAACGAGGGAGGTGACTAGAACATCAGAACACTTGAAAAGATGGTTTGTCGCTTTCTCTGAGACATTCCCTTCAGATTTCAGCCACGTTCTGAGGCATACACTTTGATAAGGGTTGTCATGTGTACACCACATGTGTGGTCGCCTCTGATAAGAGTGAAAAGTGCTCTGGTCCCTCCTGTCCTTTCTGTCCCAATAACCGTGAGTCCACTCCCTGCCTCTTTGGGTTAGTCTGCATTTTCTAGTTTTATGTACCCATGGCACCGGGCTCTCTCACTGAGGATGCATGTTTCGATATTCATCTCTGTTTATTGTATGAATAAATCATTCTTTACATGGATGGATTTTTTTCCCTTGGATAAATATCTAGTAATGAAATTGTTCAAGTCGTTTCCTAGGCGAGTTTTTTTCCCAGCATTTTGAGACAAGAGTCATCGTCCTCACTTTGTCATATTCCTCTGTCTGTCACCATCAGTGACACCATCAGTGTCACCACCCAACTCGTAACATCTTGTCACATGGAATGGTTGCTTCATGTGAGGGAGTAATTTGTTCCCTTCTCCACGTGAGCAGGTGCCAAAGGGCTCCTGTGTTACCAGCAGTTTAAATATACTAGTCAACACCTGGAAAAAATATTACCTTTTTTGGCACCATATTTCAGATATAATTTGGGATTGTATTATATATTTGTTTTAATTTACCATTTATTGTGTGTATCCATATCTGTGTGGGTGCATGAACGCCATGGCATGCCTGTAGAGATCAGAGGACAACCCGTAAGAGTTACTTCTCTCCTACAAAGTGGGTCTGGGTATCGGATTCAGGTTTAACTACAGGCACATGTTTACCTGTTGATCTCTTTTGACTACCCATGATTCTGCATTTTTAGAAAATCTATTTTGTGGCCCTTTCATTTGGAGTCTAGTAAAACGTGTTACTTTTGGCAGTTTTTCAGTACATAAAGTTTTTACTGTTATTTTAATATTCCCTGTTTGTTTATCCAGTATTATATCAGTTTTTATCAGCCCACTGTTTGAAAACAAATTCTATTTCCCTTGAGGCATGATGTCAAAGATTGAAATTGGAAAAAAAAAAAAAAAAAAGCTTAGTTGAAAGCCAATGAGGGAAAAGACACTACAGAAAATAAATACTATAACCATGGCTTGGCTAGGTGTTGAATTTAATGGTTATTAAGTTAATTAGTACATAACGATAGTGTCTCTTATTGTCTAATGTAATTAGTATGTGAATAAAATGATACCAGTTAGTTTCTATGTGAAGTTGTCGCTCACGGCTCTGATGATTCTGGGCATTCTAATATTTGTCCTCCTTACCATGGTCCTACTTAGCATATCTCTGTGTAGACCTGTATCTTATTGCGGCTCTCAAATTTTTCATTGATGCTTTTCTCCCAAACAGGACTGTCTGTCATGTGTTTAATGGAGGGCGCTGACTTCATTCTTACTAGGAAATCTTTTGTTCCTCACACTGCATACTTTTAAGGGAGATAGCCAGGACTCCCAGATGTCTACCTAGAGCAGTCTCTTCTGGCCGAGTCTTCTCACACACAGTAGACTTCATTTACAGCCTCCCTGGTAGTTGGATACACAGTAGACATCATCCCCATGGGTGGAATGTGAGAAGTGACATGTTTCAGATCCAGGGTGGGGAACGTCATTTCTTAGCGCGCCTCCTCCGGTTCGTTCCCACCAGCAGAAATGCAGACGTGGCTGACATCCAGCATGTACCGTAAAGATGACGAAAATGTTTTGGAAATTATTTTGGCTCTGAAACACCCTGGTGAGCAGAACTTGACCAGTGACCTGGGTCATTCAGTTTGGGACTGTTGTCTGAGACAGAAATACACATTTTATTCATGAAGTCCCTGCAGGCACATCTGTTGCAGGGCCATGCTTTCATAGGAGGCTTTACCTCCCTTGGCTTCCCTTCTTTGCGTTTGCTGGCTTTGCCTTGATGTTGACACCTCTGTACCACAGCCCTCTCTCTTTCTGGCCTTCCAAATACACATATACTAGAATTGTAGTTTGTATGCCAAAGTCCCCTAATGTTCTTCTATTTACTGCTGAGTGGTAAATGTAGACTGCCCAATAAATATGTCTGAGTCCGCTGAGACTGTTAGTACAGTTGAAGGATTTTTCCTCCCCTCACATCTACTTGTTGAAATCCTTATCAGTCGTAACCCCTCACTGGGACCTTAATGGGGAAAGCAGAGTCTTTAAAGAAGCAACTGAGTAACAAGTTTCTTACGGCGAGCCCTGATTCTATGTGACTGCTGTCCTCATGAAAAGGGCTGAATGGCCCGTGAGCTGTCTGAACTCTACAGCTCGGTGTTGCCGGAGCCTCAGGACTCCAGCCTCCAGCATGGCTGCTGCACAAACCTCTGCAACAGCTGCAACCAAAGCACCTGGAGACTTAGGCATGCCACCTGGGGAGAAAGAATGTCTGGCCAAAGGGGGTCTGGAATTTGAGGGGAAAGACAGACGGATTTTAAAATAAGAAATGGTAATACAAGCTCTGAAGACATATTTAAACTTAAACAGGGAACCAGTGAGTAACACAGAGTACAGGCAGACTGTGGAAGAAAGAGTCAATGTTTCCCCCAGATGACTCAGGCTTAGAGCCTTGGAGGAGCCCATAATACTTGCTTTTTAACACAGAACCTCACTAGTTAGTCTTGGCTCTCCTGGAACTCACTTTGTAGTCCTGGCTGATCTAGGATTTAGAAAGAGACCCACCTGCCTCTGCCTCTACCTCCTCAGTGTTGGCATTAAAAGCATTCACAGCCAGACCCAGCTTCCACAATATGTTAAAGAGGAGATCCTACTCAAAGGAAAAAGATCAATGGTCACTATTGGTGCCTTAAAAGGAAAATACAAAAACAACATAAAACAAAACAAACAAAAAAAAAGAATAAGATCACGTGAAGCCTAATAAATCCAAAGAAGAGTGTCTGTAAGCCTGGTACCATGAAGAACCAAACAGTTTGAAGGTGGCTTGATACACATTGATCATTATTCACTGCACAGAGTAATGAAGCCCTTTTCCATAAGGAGATCCCTGAGACATCTAGGATCTCTCAGATGCCAGAGCTGTTCAGATTTATTCTGGTCTTTGAGTAATTTCTAAAGCCAAAGTGACAATAATGAGCCTCTATTCTGCTGTCTCTGGAGTCCCACGTCAAAAATGCTGAGCCTAGTTGGATGGCATTGATCTTGTGTTCTTGGTTCTATTTTAATTACAACCTCTCTACAGTCTTTGAGGCCATAACACAAATGTAGGAGTAACTTTCTACTGCCCAAATCTACTGCTATAGTAGACCAAAAAGATATTAACCCTTGCCACTTGCAGTGTGGATAGTTCTGTGACCTTTTGAGTCTTG
This sequence comes from Apodemus agrarius, assembly GCA_964023405.1. NCBI lineage: Eukaryota > Metazoa > Chordata > Mammalia > Rodentia > Muridae > Apodemus > Apodemus agrarius. Next base: position 72,130,368 of record OZ030014.1, read on the forward strand.
ACAGTGGGGAACTAGTAGAAGATAATGAAGGCCAAAAAGTTTGTGACATCTAAACGATGTGGCATTCTTCAGGATGGTTCCTAGGCACCACCTGCAAGGACGGTTCATTCATGGCACTTAAGAGATTTGGCAGCTCCAAAAGAAGGCCAGAACATGAGTATAGATGACATTGCCTTATATCAAGATGGCTCTTTGCCTGGATGCATTTGGATGAGTTTTGAGGCTGCGCACAGGATGTTGTAGCAGGTTCCTAGAAGGCTGCCTGAAGGAAATCTGTGGAGTCAATCTCTCCCCTGATGGCTACCACATTGCAAAATGGTAGTGGTAGCAATGTCAGCAAAGGATGGGTCCTTTGATTGTGATGCTGCCTCTGGACCATCTCTGCACATTAGAATTCAGTGACTTGTGCCCAGTTTGAGCCTATCAGGAAAGTGCTAACTCAGTAGTGCCTATGATAGCAAATCTACGGTATAGACCAGTGTAAGCTGCTCTCCACTGAAGACTGAGTCTGGTTATAAGAAACAATGTAGTGGACATTTCTTCTGATAAGCAACTTACAAGCACTTGTCCATGGATGGACCTTCAAGATCCAGATGGCTGAGAAGTGAAGATCATGGAAGAAGAAGTCTAACCTCAGGCTCTCCTTCACTATCAATATCCTCAAAAGGAAATAATTGATATATTTTGTTCTATTGTGTTTTCTGACAATTACTATATAAAGAATTGGCTTTTCATGTTAGCATTACTCATGAACAGCCAACCAAGTCATTTGGTGATGGCAAACTCCTTTCACAGTTGAAAGTTAATTCTCATCTTCAGGTTCTTCTGAACTGTGTAGATGTTTGTATTAATCTTTTGTGGATACCCTATTACACCCCTCAGTACTCAAGACTGTGTCTATTCTGTTTTAATGTCTGAATCCTGAAAGTTGGCTTTTTCTTGCATGGTGGATGCTCTCGGACTACATATGATCCAGCAAGCAAGATGACTGGACTACAGTCTAGAAACTTTCAAGCTAAAAGGAACATGTTACCATAATGCCATGCCTGCCTGTCAGGAAGCCTCTTTCCCTTCCCCAGGAATGAGAGGTGCAGGTATGCTGAGGTGTGTATAGTGAAGAAGAATAGAGTTCTTTCTATAGAATTCCTATGGACCAGTAACTAGAGTAGGACACTCACCACCTTGTCAAAGGAATGTCTTCCAATTGTCTTTGAATTCTACCTCCTTTATAATATCCTAAAGTAAAGCCATTGCATCAAGATTCAAAGCATTTTTAGAAAGCAAGCGTGATTTCCCTATCTTACAACTGCTTTCTCTTGGTTATTTTGAAGATATAGTTCTTGAATTAAAAGATATATCTTGTCTAAGTTGAGGAAAGAATTTTATAATGGTCACTTCTAAATATAAAGCATACACTTTTTTTTATTATACTCTTTACAACAGTCAAATCTAAGAACCCAATTATAAGAAACAAGAATTACCAAGACACTTGATTTAAACTGAATGTTTTTAACTATTCTTTGGCTTAGATAGATTTTTTTCTTCCTTTTCTGTGCTTGGTATGTCTCTGAGTTAAAAGGCCAACAAGAGGCCAGGATAGATGAGAAGCTCGTGCTACCAAGATGCGACAAGCAGCCATACAAACAAGAATTGTTCACTTTCTTGGAAAATTGAAAATAAACCAGATTAGTTCCTCAATGCTCAAATATCCTGATGTGCCCAGATCATCTAAACATTTAAGCAATGAAGCAATTATAGTTACTAGGTCAGAAATCAGAAGGGATAGCTAATGGTTATCTCTTGAAGGTGTTGATGTTGCAAAGGTATACCTAGAAACATGTTCAAAGCTTTACATAGATAGTCGTTATGGGTTGAATGTGTGTCTCCATCTTCTCAGTGTTATACATTGAAGCCTGATCCTCAGTGTGCTCAGTTTTGGAGAGAGGTGGGGTGGGGAGAGAGGTTCCTGAAGCCAGTCTTGATGGCCAACTTAATTGGACTGAGAAGCGTCTACAGGAGTAGTATAGCACAAGTCTGGCTAGGGGGAGAAGGGGCATGTTTTCAGGCAGATTCAGTAAGAAGAGAAAATGCATCCTGGCTGTAAGCAGGACCATCTAATAGATGGGGATCCTACATGGAAGAAAATGGGGCAAAGGAATAAGTTGTTTCTTTCCTGTGTTTCGTCACAGCACTTAGAAGTGCTAACAGGAAATCGTTAGGTAGGTAGGGTCATTCAAAAACATTTGAAACAGTTTGCAGGAAAATATTTGAAAAATTTTTATGACGTGAGCTAGAAGCCTGAGCCTACATAAGCAGAGGTTCATAGTAGGTAATCTTGGTGGAAAGCTCATCAGGTGAGAATGTCACTAGCAATACAGACTGTACATGAGACTGAATGTTACACTGTAAACGGCTTTCTGAGACTCTGGGGGAGGCTGAGTCACAAGATGACATACTCATTTGGAAATTTCAGGACAGCTTAGCCTTCACACTATGGTGTGGATATTGCTGGCTGCTTTTAGCCAAGTATACAGTGAGACTTTGAAGTGAAAAAAAAAAAAAACAGAAGGATTTTGGCGGCAAAGTGATTTTTTTCCTACAAAAGAAGCATTTTTTTGTTGTTTTTTGTTTTTTGTTGTTGTTGTTGTTTTGTTTTGGTTTGGTTTTTGGTTTTTCGAGACAGGGTTTCTCTGTGTAGCCCTGGCTGTACTGGAACTCACTCTGTAGACCAGGCTGGCCTCATCTCAGAAATCCGCCTGCCTCTGCCTCCCAAGTGCTGGGATTAAAGGCGTGCGCCACCACCGCCCAGTTAAAAGAAGTGTGTTTAAAGCTGGATCCCAGGAAAAGGTGGTTGGTTGTAAAGAGATGGAGGTGGTAAAGAATGCAGGTACACTAAGACCATGGGAATGATGCCTTAAAGCATCTCAAGATTTAGCTCATTTTTTTTTTTTTTGAAAGGCTTTCTTCTATAAAGGGAGCATCTCTGGGGTGTCTAGATTGCTCAGGGATGTCCAGGGGATGAATTCACCAAGATTTGTTCATCAAACTCAGTCATGAGGCATGAAGAGGCAAATGCCACTGCAATCCAGAAGGACCTTGGCTACTCCTTGAAAATGGTGGCCAACATTAGCATAATTCTTATGATGCTAATTTTGCAAGTGTGGAAAGGAACAAGAGGTATGGGGTAATAAGGGCAAGGCCTAAGATGTCAAAGGAAGATCTGGGAAGACAGGAAATGTCAAAAGGGTCAGATTCCCTGCAAACAGTCTTGAGAAGGTGAAGCATAAAGCTTTGAGGGTAGAGCCCAAGCAGCAATAGAGAGTCCAAGGTGGTGGAGGTGCCAGAGAAGTGAATGTATGCAGAATGAAGCTGAAGGCAGAGTGGACCCTACTCAATAGAGAGATGGTGTGGGTTGTAAACTGCAAGGCCATGGGGTGGGGTACCCAAACCCATTGGAGCTCACATCATGACACCAAGTGCTCTGGGTGCTGGTGATGGAACTCCAGGATTTGGTGTTTGGGTCTTGTTTTGGTCCTACCTTCACATGTTACTTTCCCATTGTTCTCATTGGTAGTGGGACTGTTTCCTGTATGTTGTTATATATCACAGGTATGTGATGTGGGGTTTATGTGTGTGTGTGTGTGTTCAGTTAATAGACTTTATATTTAATTAAAGACAGGGTTTTGTGTATCTCAGGCTGCTCTTGAACTTTCTATTTAGCTGAGGATAGCCTTTAATTTTGGTCTTTCTGCCTCTACTTCCCAAGTGCTGGGATTAAAGGTATATACCCCCAATCTTGGTTTATACAGTGTTGGGAACTGTGTAAGTAAATTTTTTTTTTTATTGCTGTGATGAAACCCTATGACCAAGGCAACTTAGAGAAGAAAGAGTTTATTTGGGCTTACAGTTTCACAGAGTTAGAGTCCATGGTGGTAAATGGAAGCTGGGGATGCACACATCTTGAATGCCAAGCTCTAAGCAAAGAGTGCACTGGTAATGGCAAGAGGCTTGGGCACTCTCAAAGCCCACCTTCAGTGATGTAATTTCTCCAACAAGGCCATAGCTCCGCCAACTGTGGACCAAGCTTTCAGATGCCAGAGTCTATGAGGAACATCCTCACTTAACTACAAGGATCAAACCAGGATTTTGTGCGTGCTATGTAAGTATTCTACCATCTGTGCTACAAAACCAGCCTCAATTTTAGATAAATGGTGGGAAAAACTGAAAAGGAGTAACAATTTATGATAGGAGAATATTGTATTGTATGATACTCAAATTTCAGTGTTTAGAAATGAAGTGGTTATTTTCTTCTTTCTGCAAGTGTTTATTTGTGATTGGTGTGTGTGTATGTATGTGTGTGTGTGTGTGTGTGTGTGTGTAGATGTGTTGGTGTGCATGCATATGTGTGTACATAGATGTGGAGACCTGAGGCTGCTGTTGGGAGTCTTCCTCAATTCCTTTCCACCTTGTTCATTGAGGCAGGCTCTCTTGATTGATCCCAAAGCTCAGCCACATATTTAGTCTAGCTGGCCAGTTTGTTCTGGGGCATCCCCTGCCTTCACCTCCTGAGCGCTGAAATCAAAGGCATTTCTAGTTCAGTATTTCTGTTAGTACTGAGCTTCAGAACCTGAGTCCGCACACTCGTGCTTTACCACCGACTGAGCATTCACTCCCATCCCCTCTAAATGAATCCACTCTCTCTTCTCTCTCCCTTCCCCCTTTCCCTCCCCTCTCTTCCCAGGGGTCTCTCTGTAGAATAGGATGACCTCAAACTTACACTCCTCCTGTTCCAGACTCACAGGTGTGGAGACTGCCTGCATACAGGTTGTTAGTGTTTTGTTTAAAAGCTTTTGTGCTTTCATGCCATAGCTGAGTCTTGTGACAGAATCTACGTTGACATATTAGTCATGAGTCTGAAGATATTTGCTACTTCCATTTAGGAACAGTTTGCTGACCTTTGGTGTAGAACAACATCAGATGAAATGTCCTTTCGAATTTGGATAGTATTTTTTTCCCTGCTGTTTTATAGTTCCCTTGCCAAGACATGATTCAACAGTAATATTTTTAAGTATCACAGCTTTATTATTTTCCTAAAGGAATTAAAACTGACTTTGATATAAAATACGCCTTTTCACACTTCTATTTCAAAGGTTCGAAAATATTTACCCAAATTGCATAATCAAAATCACGTACAATTCAGATAGGCAGAATGGTACTTGATAACTGACTCGTGAGGAACATACTGCCTGGCTCTGGGAACAGAAGGGTATTGGCTCACCATTCTTTGGACACACAGTAGGCATCACAGGCAGGTACTAGCTTGTCATACTTTGAGCACACAGTAGGTATCGCAGGTGGGTATTGGGTCACCATGCTCTGGGCACACAGTAGGTATCACAGGCAGGTACTGGCTCGCCATACTTTAGAAACACAGTAGGCATAAACGGTCTGTTTTATAGAGAGAAAACAGAGTTTGGGTGTCTGTGGCAGCCGAAAGCGGAGCTGAGTGGCTGTGGATGAAGAGATTTGTCGTCGTATTTGTAGTTGCGTTGCTTCAGATTCTGGGTTCTGTCTCATCCACTACAGAAGAAATCCCTAGGGATGGGGACAGACGTCCATTTCTTTCATATTCTTCTTCCAAGCATAGGTACCAGGCTGAAGACATGACAAAAGTGCCCCAGAAACTTCTCTTTTCAGAGGAAAGATGAGGCTTCAACAAGCCACAGGTGACAACACCTGTGGCTCCAGCCATACAGAAGGATTTCCTCAGTCCTTAACACGAGTCTCAGTCTGCTTTGGTTTGCAGTGTTGTCTTTTTGTTGTTGTTGTTGCTGCTGCTGCATACTCCCAAATGATACATCAGCTTTCATGATACGTTTTTATGTTTTCTCACCTACTGCTTTAATATTAGACTTTTGGCCTAGGCAGCAAAATTCAAAAGAATCTTTCAGAGGTGCTCAGTGAAAGAAGGCTGAAAGGGTCAAAGGCCCTCACAGCACATCACACAGTGTGAGGGGGAATGGCAAATACTGGTATTTTTAAGACAAAGATGAAGGTGTGAACAGATTGGGCTCCATTTTTGATGAGCCACAAGTGCTTGCTGCAGACTGGCTTAAGGATGCCATTACTACTGACAACAGGATCAGCAATGCTCAATGGGTGTGGTGGTTTGAATATGCTTTGCCTGTGGAGTGTAGCACTATCAGGAGGTCTGGCCCTATTGGAATAGGTGTGGCCTTGTTGGAGGAAATGTGTCACTGTGAGGACAGGCTTTGAGGTCTTCTATGCTCAAGCTATGTCCAGGCACAGTCAGTATCCTCTTGCTACCTTCTGATCAGGATGAGGAACGCACAGCTCCTTCTCCAGCCCCTTGTCTGCCTGCACGCTGCCATGTATCTCACCATGATGATAATGGACTGAACCTCTAAAACAGTAAGCCAGCCCTAAGTGAATGTTTTCTTTTATAAGAGTTGCCTTGGTCATGGTGTCTCTTCACAGCAATAAAACCCTAACTAAGACAATGGGTAAAGGTGCTGTAGCTGTCATGTCTGGGACCCACATGGTATGAATGAGAGAAGAGACGTCCAGAAGTAGTCCTCTGGCTGCCACATGAGCATCATGGCACATACCCCTGCCCTCATGCATTCCCCAGTAGACTGCCATAAGTAGTTCTCTGAACCCTACACACACACATCCACCCATGCTCCCCACTCCACATGCTGTCACACAAACACACACCCACAGAAAATAACATTAAAAAAATGTGCAGTGCACAGATAGATGCGGGATTCCCTCAAGCCTAGTAAAATACCGACAGAGCAAGGACCTGCCTTCTGCAGTCCGTTGTTGCATATGACTCGTGTGATCCTCACGTTAGTCTCATTTGTTAGCTTCCTCGAAGTTGCACAGCTCAGTCTAAGTTACCTCATTATTCTAAGAGGAAGATGTTGGGGGGGTGGCTTAAAATTAGCCCGGCATTTGGGATCATTTCTGGGTATAATTACCATCATATGCTGAGGATGTGGGACCTGGTTCAGGAATACATGGCAGGAAGCACTTTGCTTATTAATCATCTTCTTTGCCTTATAATTGTAGTAAAAGTCCCTCTTAAGGCAAGGACTTGCTTTGGTCAAAGCTGGATGAAATTCCATCTGGTCTACCTACACCATTAGGACACTGCAGAGATACTAAGTGGTTCTGTGGCTGGGGTTAGATGATGTCAATTCATCAGTTGACATTCCTATATAATTGGCACTCTGCTTCCATGCTCTGCTGGGATATGACAGTGTTTACTTGATTATTTTTAAACCTTTGTGCTTCCATCTGTATATCTGTCATCCAACTGTACTGAATGAGATTATTTTATTCCTTGGGCTCAAAATTTACACGATTTAAAAAGAGACTCAGGAGAGCTGAGCATGGCGGTGCATACCTTTAATCACAGTATTACCCAAGAGACAGAGGCAGGCTGATCTCTGTCAGTTCGGGGCTAACCTGGTCTCCATAGTGAATTCCAAGGTAGCCAGGGTTATGTAGAGAGACCCTTTCTCAAAAACCTGAAAGTCCGGAACCAAAAGCAACCACCCCAACTCTTGACCGTTATAACTTCTTTGTGTGTATGTGTATTTTTTTTAAATCTTCAAAAATAGAATAATGGTACATTTATTCTTGCTAAACATGTGTTTAGCAAGTTATGCACACATTTTGAACATAACTGAAATGCTAGTGCATGCTCCTTAGCAAGAAATATGGTTCATAGCCTAAATTTGTTTTAGTTTCCAGCTGAAACTTTATCTTTAGCAAGCAGAAAGAGGTTTGATTGCCCCACCCTACCACATACCTCTGTAAATGAAGCCGATTTTCATTGTTTTCCCACTTTGGCATCCAGGGAGTTGAAGGTGGTACCACCTAAAACATCACATTCTGGGAGGAGTTCCAAACGAAGGAAGGGTGGAGCCCAAGGCAGAGAAAGTGGCTCCCTCAGGGAACAAAGTCTAAGTGAAGGGCACCATCTTGGGAGTGCCATCTGCCTGCTGCATGGCTTGTTGGGTAGTCCTGGCCCCCAAAGCACACAGCCATGCTGGTAAGGCCAAGTCCGTGAATGAAGAGAAAGACAACAAAGACCCCAGTGAATAAGACCCCTAGCCTCGGTGGAGAAAGACAGTGCAACTAAGCAGGCTTGTTCCGTAGTTCTTTCTAAATCTATAAATCTAATAAGTCTCTTCATTTTCCCAGAGAACAGACAGCATGAGAAAATGGGCCAGGAGACATACAGGACCTGTTCATAGGAAATCTCCAGAAGCAAGTGAAATACGATCACTCAAAGTGTACAGACATAACACACACTAGCTGTGTTCTCCAGAAATTCATTGGCTTTTTTTTTTTTGTTTCAAATTAAAAAAGGAAAATGCCAAGATATGTCATATAAAGTGATTTTATGGAACTTTTCAAGTAGATTTGTCTATAACAAAAGCCACTCTTGGTTTTACATCTGCAGGTGCTCTTTGCAAAGATGTGTGTGCATGTGTTTAACATTTACCTCCGGGATTGCTATATTAATATTACTGTCGCGTGCTCTGACATTTTAGTTTTAACATTTCTATTTGGAGGAATTAAAAAAACAAAGCACTTCCAAAAAAAAGTATTTTTGTAATCCAAAATCATGTTAATTGTTTGAGAAGAAACTTTAGAAACAACTGTATTAGTTATTTGTGAATGAAAAAAAGAAATAAAAGAGGAAAGGACTTGACTACTCCTAGGTATGGTGGAGGGGAAAGCTTATTGTAGATAAAAGGGAGAGTGTAGCCAGAGGCAGGGACATCTAGGAGACTCCAGAGTAGACAGGATTAGACTAAGCTGGGCCCTGTAAAGGGGGAGGGGAGGGGACGTGGGAGGGAGGAGGAGCCACCGATCAAGAAGCGCAGCCTGGAGCAATAGATTGATGGAGAGAGTGGCTGGACCACATAGGGAGGGGCAGCTGGGGGAAGGGCAGCCCAGTCCCCGGGTTGGAGAAGTTTAGGGTAGGGGGTGGGGTATGCCAGGTAGAGACTGAGGGATGCCTGGAAAACCTGGGGGCCATGTTGGCTTTGATATGTTAAGTAGGCTTCTCAGCCATTTGTTTGAGACTTAAAGGTTCTTCTTGTTGTGAGAAAATACCCAGACAAAAGCAACTTAAGGAAGGATGCCTTTTGTCTCCCAGTTTCAGGGTGGAGTCCTTCTTGAAGGGAAGCCAGGACAACAGGAACAGCTGTTCAAAGTGCACTTACAGTCAGGAAGCAGAGGGAGATCTCTCATTGTATGTAGTGCATACAATGGAGCCTATGGAATGCTGTCACACACACACACACACACACACACACACACACACACGCATGCACGCACACTCACGAGCGCACGCGTGCGCGCGCGCACACACAGAAGCAAACACGTGCGTGTACACACACACACACACACACACACACACACACTTGGTGAGACTTCCCACCTCATTAAAATAACTTAATTTAGGAAATCTCTCACAGGCATGCTTGGAGCCTTGTCTCCTAGATGATTCTAGATTCTGTCAAGTTGACCATCGATGTTAATTTAACCTTCTCTATACCTTTGGAGTTTACTGAGCCATTTGAGAGCTAAAATCCGGTTCGTAGGAACTGCTTCTCTGGACAGCCAAACCTATGAGCAATATAGAGTATAATTGTATAGGATGAGAATTCTCAGTGACTAAAGACCTATAACTAAATAATAACTGGCAAGGTGAGAGTAAGGCAGCCATGCTCTCTAGTGCAGTTTGGCTTTCATGACAGCAGATTGCAGTTATTTAAATGGGCATTTTATTCCAGTGGAAGGGTGAACGTTCTAACGGTAAGAGCTTCCCAGACTGATGTGTACTGTTGTGGTTAAACAAAAGCCATAAAAGCTTTTGGTGATATTGCCTAAGGGGAACATATTCATGCTTGGTTTATACTAAGTGACTTCTATGTCTCTTCCAGTCTAATACTCTATAAGGGGAACTGGATCTCTTAATGAAGTAAACCTTTTGAAAATGTTTCATTTTCTCTTCTTAGTTAATAAAATAAGCTAACTATGCAACATGGATCTGCTTGTGAGAGAAAGAAACAAAGAACCTTTAAGATGTATTAGAAAGAGAGGGAAATGCTTGGAATACGTTATTACACAGCAAAGTACTTGACAACCATCTTTTTTCTATACATATTTCTAATACAGAAGATCCTTGCATGCATTCCGAATATCATGTTAGTATTCCTTTGCTAGTTGCTCTTTAAACAGTACAACATATGGTTCAAATTTAATTGGGAAAAAGATTGGGCTGATTCTAAAACTTTATTGAAGGAAACCTGTGAACAAAAGTTATTCCGAGAATAGACTCTCCTATTAATAAGGAAAGGTAGTTGTGAGAACTGTAGCTTATAAAAAGGAAAAAAGAATCCAGGGATATATTTGGTAGAGAGGCGCGGTATGGTGTAGGGAGAAGGGGTTACCTCTATGCGGGGACATCGCTTCCCCCTGAGGTACCAGCCATAGGCGCCTATATATGAAATAGAGTTTATTTAGGGAATGGGGAGAGAAGTTGGAAAGGTGTGTGTGTGTGTGTGTGTGTGTGTGTGTGTGTGTGTGAGAGAGAGAGAGAGAGAGAGAGAGAGAGAGAGAGAGAGAGAGAGGAGTAGAGGGCAGGATGTGGGGAGAGTGGGGAGGGGAATGGGGAGAAAGGAGGAACAGAGAGAGGAAGAGGGTGCCAGTAACTGTGGGCGGAGCTTAGAAGAAATACTAGCAGTGAGTATTTATTAAATTGATGGGATATATAGAGAAGTGGCCATAATTCATAAATTAACCATAGCTCTGGGTATCTGCATGGATGAGGCAGCCTTCACGCACAGTCCTTCAAGCAACAGTGCTCAGAACTTGTGACTGGCTCTCACCATCTTTCAGTTAGACGCAACAGAACCTCTTGAATTGACAGTGTCATTCCCTCCATGACAACTAGGAGGAGCTGTTTGGTCTTGACTGCCTCAAAGCCATATCCATGGGATTAGAATATCCACCTACTTGTAGTGAATTCATCTTTTATAAACTTTGATCTTCATTGTAAAAGTTAAATAAAAATTTTTTAAATGTTTTATGACAAAAACACAACTGCTGAGTTCTTGCACAGCTAAGGACTTAGGTCTTATTTTTGTTTTTATTTGTTTTTTGAAATAGCATCTAACTGTATTGACTTAGCTGGCCTGGAATTTACTTCCAACTGCTTTTTTGTTTGACAGTAAGAATTTTAAAGCCCCGACATATAGTCTAAACTGAAAACCAGGCTGGCCTTGAACTCAGAAGCCTGTCTCTGTCTCCCAAGAGGTGGGATTGATGCTCTTCATTACCACACCCAGCTTCTTCTTTGTTTGAATGAGGCTTAGAGTGAGCTGTTTTGAGAAGATGGCTTGAATTCCCATCTCCTCAACTGGGTTGTGTTTCTGTGCTTGAGAACTTCTGATACTTCTTAGCTACTTGTTTACTTTCTTCCTTCCTTCCTTCCTTCCTTCCTTCCTTCCTTCCTTCCTTTCTTCCTTCCAACTACTCTTTTGTTGGACAATAAGAATTTTAAGCCGGGCGGTGGTGGCACACGCCTGTAATCCCAGCACTTGGTAGGCAGAGGCAGGTGGATTTCTGAGTTCGAGGCCAGCCTGGTCTACAGAGTTCCAGGACAGCCAAAGCTACACAGAGAAACCCTGTCTCAAAAAACCAAAACCAAAACCAAAACCAAAAACAACAAAACAAACAAACAAAACAAACAAACAAAACAAAACAAAAAACAAAAACAAACAAACAAAAGAATTTTAAAGCCCAACCTATAGTCTAAACTGAAAAATATCTTTTCCTTGTAGTAGTTCTATGAGAACAAACACAGACCCAGGCTGTAAGAGGCAACCTGATAAGGACCAGAAGACACTGGCTGTGCTGTGTGATGGATGAACTGTCAGCATAGCTTTTGGTGCATACATTCTTGGGAGTGAAGGACATGAATTGAGTAGTCCATAGACATTTCTGGTGTCTTCCTAAGATGTCAAGTCTATGACACCGCACTAAGAAAACAATATTAGAGCTGAGCGGTGGTGGCACACGCCTTTAATCCCAACACTTGGGAGGCAGAGGCAGTCAGATTTCTGAGTTTGAGGCCAGCCTGGTCTACAGGGTGAGTTCCAGAACAGCCAGGGCTACACAGAGAAACCCTGTCTCAAACAAACAAACAAACAAACAAACAAAACAAAACAAAACAAAACAAAACAAAACAGAAGAAGAAAAGAAAAAAGAAAGCAATATTAGCTTGGTCACCCCCAGATAATACTACATGGAACCTAAAAATGAAATCATTTCTTTGGCAGATCACAGTGGTCGACATTAGCCATTTCACATGGCTTAGCTGAACTTCAAGAGCAAAAACTCTCATATACATTTTCTATAGCTGTATGACAAATTGGTACACATTTAACAACTTAAAACAACGTTTTTCTTTTCTTTTTTTAGTCTTACGGTTCAGTAGGTCAGAAGTCTGGGTAGGCTTGGCTGAGTTTTCTGATTAGGGTCATGGAAGACTGAAGTCTAGGCAGTGTTGGGCTCTAGTGAGAAGTCTGCTTCTAACCTCTTTCAGGTGGTCGGCAGAGCTCAGCTTCTGCTTGCTGCCGGAGGTCAGTCAGAGAAGCTAGAAAGGGCTCTCTGGCCCTTGCCCGTGGCTCAAGCAAGAAACGGAATACTGAAACTATGTGCTTTGAATCTCTGACTTTTCCTTTGCCACCTTTTAAAGGATTCATGTAATAATTAATATTGACCTCTGCATTGTAATGAACTCAAGATCACTTGACGACTAATTACATTTGTAACATTATTGCATTTACAAAACCCCCTTTTCTGTATGCAAAAGCAGAATCAAAACTGCCACAAGACATTATACCAAGATAGTCGAGAACATGGGCTCTAGAATGACTGTCTGTTCGAAGCTTCACTTATTAATTTGTCATATGACATTGGACAAAGCGTCTTGGCTTCTTTGTGCTTCTGTAAAAGTAATAGCACCTTTAAGGTCCTGACTTGATGAGTTCAATGAATAAGATTATTCGTGGAAAACATTTAACACAGTGGGTATATAGTAACGGCTCAATAAATGAAGCATCCCTGGAGGAACAGAAGGAGGCGAGAGGAAGGAAATGGAAGCAACCCACACAAGCAGAGGACCCAAGGTTTATATAGGAGGTAAGGCGTAAGTTGGATCAAGTCTAATTGATATTTATAAGCAGTGAAGAGTATTTATCCTAAATTAGTCAAATTCTCAACCTATGGGTCACGACCTCTTTAGGGACCATGGCATTGCCCTTTTCACAGGGGTTGCCTAAGACCATAAGACAACACAGATATTTACATTACAATTTATAACAGTAGCAAAGTCGCCACCGTTATGAAGTAGCAACAAGAACAATCTCATGGCTGGGGGGTCCCACAACAGGAGGAACTGTGTCAAAGGTTCACAGCATTAGGAATGTTGAGAACCGCTGTGAACCTAAAAGATATCACATTCAACAATAAACACTTTTATTTTGTTGAGACAAGATGCCGATTATATTGGTTAACTTAAACAAAGAATGACAATTCATGTGTTTTCCCTTTGGCCAACACTGGGTTTGTACTGTTCTATCTTTTCAAAGACAAAAAAACAAACAACAACAAAAAGAAAAAAGCAATTAGCAGACAGTGTTGTATCAACAGTTGTACCAGATAAACAGACAAGCAAACTTATTCTTGATATAGGAGGCTCACCCTGTAAATCTGAAATGTTTTTGAACATTTATAGAGAGTAAGGAGGAACTCTGTCTATACTTTCTATATTCATTAGTTCTTCACTCTGACCAAAATACCTGATTTAAGAGAGGAATAGTTCATCTGAATTTGCATTTTCTCAGGGTTTGTCTTCATCCATAACTTTCTTAGTTAGGGTTTCATTTCTGTGAAAAGATACCATGGCCTAAGCAACTCTTTGTTTTTGGTTTTGTTTTTTTTTGTTTTTGTTTTTGTTTTGTTTTGTTTTTTGTTTTTTGTTTTGGTATTTTGAGACAGGGTTTCTCTGTGTAGCCTTGGCTATCCTGGAACTTACTCTGTAGACCAGGCTGGCCTCGAACTCAGAAATCCATCTGCCTCTGCCTCCCAAGTGCTGGGATTACAGGCGTGCGCCACCACTGCCCGGCTTAAGCAACTCTTATAAAGGCAAACATTTCATTGAATCTGGCTTACAGTTTCAGAGATTTCATCCATAATTATCATAGCAGGAAGCATGGCAGCGGGCAGGCAGATATGGTCCTAGAAAAGGAGCTGAGAATTCTTTATCTTGTTCCAAAGACAAGCAGAAGACTGGCATCCTCAGGCAGCTCTCTTCCCTCTCTTCCATAATTAGTGGAGCCTAAGCATAAGAGGAGACTTCCAAAGACCACACCCACTCCAACAAGGCCACATCTCCTAATAGTGCCACTCCCTGGACCAAGTGTATTCAAACCATCACATTATAGTCCACAGGATCCATCTCATTGTAGTCAAGGGGGACATGTTGGATCAAAGCAGTTCACATCATGGCAGCCATAAAGTAGAGAAAAAGTCGTAAAAGCAAGATTTAGTCCCTGAGAACACTTTCCTAGTGGTCAGCTTTCTCCAACAATCCTATCATATTATGATTGATTAATGGATGATAGCCCTAGTGATATAATTGTTTCCGAAGACAGCATCATAGACAACCCCAGAGGTGTGTTTTATTAGAATGTTCTCAGACCAGTCAGGTTGACAAGCAAGACTACTAAACCTTCTTCCATCATCATTGGTGGTCTAGACGCCTTGGTGGTCACCTTCCAGCCTAATCCCAGCTAAAAAGAGTAACAGCTAAAGAATAAAATGCCGCATTCTGTCAGATGCGTGGGAAAGAACCACAGTCATTTAGACAAAGGCAAAGGTGGCTTTCTCTATCCCCACAAGCCCACTGTGCTAGCAGCTTTGTTGCACATATTCCTTCTTTAAGGCTATTTAGTCAAGAGCTGGCTTTGGATAGGAGATCCATTAACAGACAGTATGCTAGGGATATAGCTTAATGGAAGGATGCTTGCCTAATGTGTGCAGGACCTGGGTTCAATCCCTGCAAAAAGAAACAAACGAAAAATGTGGTCAGCTACTAACCAATTAGATATCACCTTCTGTTTCCACTGTGTGACCTGTTCTTGAGAGGGAGCATCCCAGTTTCTGTGTAGAGAGCCATTCATTCTTCTCATTAAATACATGAGCTCAGGCATCGCTGACCTAAGGATGGGAATTAGATTCAGGCTGGACCATCAGACCATTGTAGTTCCCTAGCTCATGTCATTAGATCACATATAGGCTGCAATCCAAAGTAGGCCAGTGAATCCTGGGGAATCTTTCTAAAATTTAAAAAATAATTTGATTCCCATGTGGGGTTGCTAAAATGAAACAATGTAGGGACAGGCTACTGGGAGATACCTTGCCTCTGACTGAGAAGAACCGGGCCTCAGAAGGAAAATAGTCTAGACAAAAAAACCCAACTGTAGACTAGATAATCTTAGGTCTGAATATGTCCCCTGAGTTCTATACCCAGTCAGTTAGAAAAATCATTCTCTGGTCTTCTAACTTAATGACTTAACAAATTATTATATTTTGTTTAAGCACAATTGAGTTTGTATTTCCAATGTTGTCAGTTCAGAGAGTTCTAATGAAGTCTGTCTCCAGAGCCTTGGTTTCATCTCTCCACTTTAACCATCAGATTAATGGCTTTTTATCCAAGCTGTAGAGCCCTGTAAGGATCGTTCCCTGATTTGAACAACTATATTTAGCATCAGGGCTCACAGAGTGCAGGGGGCCTGTTGGTGGAGCTTCCCATGGTGAGTGGGCAGGGTGGAAAAAAGGAATGCAGAATAAGAGTCACTTGCACCAAATTTCTGAATGTATTTGACTTTTAGCATCAGGGAATAAGAACATTTATTTTAAAAGGATGAGAAAGTTACTTCAGTCAAATTCAGTGGTTTCCAAAAGATCTCTTTGTCCTTTATATAACGTTAGTTAACATTTAATAATGGAAATCTAGGCAACAAAAATATTTACTGTAAGTCATTTGAAACAACAGAGAAAAGTGTCTGGGTGGTATAGAGAGCCAAAAGATGTTAGTCATCCATCTTCTCAGGCTTTGCAGACTCGCACTCTTCAGCCAAATTCCTACAAGCAGTCACTAATCTGTTCTCAGTTTCTAACCCTCCCCAAGGTACACTCTTCCTGGGAAATGTTGCTAAGTGGACGTTACAGATTATTTAGATCAGCTTTCATTTGACAGGACAAGAAGCCATGCATAGTGAAATATAAAAAGGGCGGGACCAAATTTTAGCAAAACCCCACAAACGACTCAATATTGCAGGCACACATCGGTCTCTGCTCAGCCTGGAGTTGAGCTCTCTGGCTCACAGACTTCATTGGCAAGAAGATCTTTGTCTTTAGAAATAAGTGGTCAGATTGGCCTCGGTAATTATAGGTTGGCAGGGCTCTGGGAACTTATTCAATGCAAAGCCATTATTGTACAGGAAAGTAAACTCAGACTGGGAAAACAGTACACAGTAGAGCCCAGGAAGGTAAAGCATACTATTTATCCATTTAGGGAAAGTATCTTGAACAGAACCATTGGGTTAAAAAAACAAAAAACAAAAAACAAAAAAACAAACAAAAAAAACCAAAAAAACAAAACAAAACAAAAAAAACCTCACAGATGAAATTTGGATGTGACTTTGAGTGCTTGAAAGGTTAATGTAAATTTGAAAGGTCAATTATTAAGTCCAAATGATAGGGGCTTTCCCTGACTCTTTTGAGACAGGAAACCATCATGTGGCCCCAGCCGTCCCTGGTCTTGAGATGCTTCAGCTTTCTGCAGGATTACTAGTGTGCACCACCATGCCCAGCTACAAGTGTTGTTGGGTATTTTAATTATTATTTGTTCTTTGAAAATTTCATACATGGATACAATGTATCTTGGTCATATCCCTCATGCCCCCTCTCTATCCACCCGCCTCAAAACTCCCTTCACGGGACACTCCCAACTTCACGGTCTCCTTTAGTTGATTGATTTGGTTTTTTGACCCACAGAATCCAATTAACGCTGCCTGTTTACACATAGGCATGGTATTATAGCCAATTTTAAGTGTTAAAGAGTTGGTTTTTTTGTTTTGTTTTGTTTTGTTTTCTTAACTTTATGAAACATGACAAAATCAGAGAGGACAAAACATTGAATAATCTTACCATCGTTTTTTCTCATATAGGGATCAATGCATGTCTGAGTCTCTTCCATCTATGACACTCTTCTCTTCAACCTCCCCTCCCCTTTCTCAGCTCCCAGGTTATTTGAAAGCAAATGCGGCTGGTCTGGTGAGAAAGCACAGTGGATGGCCCAGCAGGACCATGTCTTTGATCCTGCCCAGCACTGCAAGAAAAACAACAGACCAAACCCCACACAGTATGTGTGTGTGTATCTCATTTCATCTATAAACACTTGAGTGTGTTTATCTCCAAAAGATAAGAACTGGTAGTTTTAAACTATACAGCAAGATAGGAGGGAGGCTTTGAGCCTTTTGTTAACCTGGGGAACAGTTGCAGACCTCCAGAGAGCTATCCCAGCATTCACTGGGGGGGTTGGGCTAGGGAGGAAGACACTGGCTGTGTAAAATCCTTCCTAGTCTAAGCCACCACTATCACATGAGCTACTTTGAAACTTCTTCCTACTTACTATGTCTAAAGTATGTATCTTGATTTCCCTTGCTGGTATACAAAGTTAGAAACAGTTGATCGATCTTGATCAGTGGGAATATATTCACCTGTTAGAGTGTTTGCTACCTTTCCTCGTTTCAGTTCACTTAGGTCTAGGGAAGTAGTGTAAGTGTGGATCTTTCTATTCAGACATTAAACTCATCCTTTCTTTTACTGTATAGCTCCTAAAAACATGCCAAGTCCTGGCTTGATACTTATGGAAGAAGCAAAGCTTTCCAAACTCTAAAGAAATGGATTTTTTAAGTTCCTCCTCTCGATAACTAGCAAAACATACCACATAAATTATTCAGGCAATATGAAAAGAAAATAAATACATTTCAAGTACTAACTGAGAGATCGTTTCTATGTGTACCGAATCCTTTTTCATATAGGCCCCGCAAAGCCATGAAAGATTGAAATATTTTCTGAATGAGAAAACTTTCACCATGATGTACCACAGAGAGCGCTGCAAACAGACACTAAAATAAACCCTGTCTGGCCTCAGGGCTCCAGCTGCATATTTAGAGATGGGAATACTCATTTCAGGGTACATTTTTCTTTAGCTCAGGCATCTCAGAGTGAAACGGCACAAGAGAGTTGATAAGATTGTCAGGCCGGCCGACTGAATAAGCTGTCCTCCACACTACAGGCAGATTTACAGAGTGTGGCCGAGGCTTTTAGGTCTTGAAACCATAAAATACATCTTCTGCTTTTAATTTATGCTTTGAAGATTTACACAAAATAGACCAAATAGTTCACTCTCCAGTTAAAGCCTCACAGTTTCCATCTGGCAGACGGTTATGAGCACCATGTCTGCATTACACAATGGCGAAGTTTTCATACCAAGGCTCGTCTGCCATCAGTTTATAATCAGACATGTCACATGATGTATAGGAAAAGAAATTGGAATGATACAGGGTTGATACATTTGCCTCCTCCTCGTGTTTCTTAACAGAAGTGAGTCCCTTCTCTTTAGTAACATCTGTAAATTGTGTGGAGGCATTAGAGAGAAACCTAGGAAGAGAACTAGACATTTCAAGACATCACAATACAAAATAATTCTTCTGTTGCCCTAGCATATTTTAAAACTTTTCCTCTTTTCATTTCCGCTGCTGTTTTACATCAAAGCACAGAATGGACACGTGACAGATAGTAAAACTCTTCACGGCTTCAGCTCCCCTAGCTTATGATCAGCAGACTATGATGTAAGCATGTGAGGACCAGTACCATGGGTCATGGCAGTACTGAACACCACCTCAAAGTCTGCTTTTGATGGCAATTGTTCTGAGAGTTTTCCCTGGGGTGGGATGGGGGGCGGGGGAAGGGATCCTTCTCTTCCTACAGAATATGAACCCAAAAGAGAGAAGGGATCAGGAAGTCAGTCAGTCTGTCTGTCTCTATCTCAATGTCTTTGTTTCTCTGTCTGTCTGTCAGTCTGTCTCTCTCTCACCCCCTTCTGTCTGTCTGTCTCTCTCTTTCCCCTGCCTGTCTCTGTCTCTTCCCCTGTCTGTCTGTCTCCCTCCCTCTGTCACTCTGTCTGTCTGTCTGTCTGTCTCTGATCTCAAACTCTTCACCCTCCTCCTTAGCCTCCCAAGTGCTGGGATTACAACTGAGCATCACAATGGGATCCTGTTAACAATCCCACTGTGATTCCTGAATTATTGGTTTTTATTTCCAAATAAGAAGGGATTTTGCTTACATTATTTTTTTAAAAAAGAGAGCATACATATAATAATTGTTATTATTTATCAAAATCTAGGGATTCATAATTACGAAAAATTACTCAACCACAAGAAGGTGCTGAATATTCATTATATGCCAGCATTGTTCTCACCACTGAGGGCTAGGGGGTGGGGTGGAATGAGTCCCTGGCTGTCCCACTTGGTATGTAAAGGAATCAAGGAGAATGATGGGAAGGGTCGCAGATGTCTCAAGAGGTGTAACGGAGTTCATGGGGCTCAATGACAGGACACATTAATCAAATAGGAGAAGTCATAGGAGATGACTTCTTAGGTCCCAGGACCTGGAAGTCGGGGTGCAGAGTTGAGTCTGGGATGGTAAGCCGGCCAAGAGCCGCGAAGGGAAGCCTGAGCAGTGTGGGTGTCTTGAATGAAGCTCCAGGTGTGGAGGAGAGGCAGACAGCTTTGCAGATCAGCATAACCTGACAAGTACTCCTTCCTCGTGTGTTGTCACTGCTGACTTGGGTCCATGGACGCGCTGATCCTCCAGTGCTCCCAAAGGTCTCAGTGGCTTGACATATTTACAACTTATAAATTGGCTATGCTCTCTCCCTAGAGCAAATGATGTCATTGGATTTGGCTCCTCTGTTTCAGCTGTGTTTGCCCTGCACCCCCCACCCCAGGACTCTGATAAGGCATGAAAATGAATGTCTTCTCAGCTTGCATTATGTTAGCAGATTAATCTTCCACCCCATCTGCTTCAAGATTGAGACGGCAGTGTCCCTGTGAACGGACCCCGCCTGCACATGCATGCCTGGAAAAAAAAAAAAAAAAAAAAACCATGAAAAGCTTTGTCTAAAATCAGCGAAGGGACACCATTTAGTTAGATGGGGGCCATTTAGAGGCTTTCTCAACAGTGAGGTAAGCATCCTAAAGAACCCACTGGAGTTAAAAACCAAAGCAAAGCAAAGCAAAGCAAAGCAAGGAAGCCAACAGAAGCAAGTGAAGAAATGTGAGTTATCTAATTCACACGTGGTCTCTCACCCCAGACCCAGAAGCGGCTCGCTTGTCTCTGTGAGTGTTGTAAACTGTGACTGCTCCTATGCGTGGTTACCGATGGACTCAGCCTGGACATCCCAGCCGCTAGGCAGCCACACTCAGAGAAGTGAACCATCCCTGTTTAGGCTTTCTGTTGCTCTCTTAACCGCTCCCGTCTTTTTCCCTGATGAGGGCCACAGTGGGTGTCCTGTTTCAGGGACTGGGAGCTCAGGAGGAACTCTGATTTCAGTGGAGAATCTTAGAATTCCCACTCGCCCTGCCGGTCCACGTGTCTCTTTTGCCCTATAGGACTTGTTTCAGCGTTACCAAGGAGTCTTGACAAGAGGGAATCTTCAGGAAATTATTCAGCAACGACAGGTATGTTTGGACTCCATCCACTACTAAGAGGCAAATGGGAATTCAATTTTAAACTCCTGGTGCTACAACCAATTCCGACTCTTCTTTTTTCCCTCTCCTACCCTACTTCCCCCCTTCCTGTTCCAGTCTCTCCCTCTGCCGGGGATCATGAGCAGGGCCATACACATGCCAGCCAAGGTATCCTTTTGTTTGTTTGTTTAGGTTTTTTTTTTTTGCTTGTTTGTTTTTTTCCAGACAGGGTTTCTCTGTATAGCCCTGGCTGTCCTGGAACTCACTCTGTAGACCAGGCCGGCCTCGAACTCAGAAATCCACCTGCCTCTGTCTCCCAAGTGCTGGGATTAAAGGTGTGTGCCACCACTGCCCGGCGATCAAGGTGTATTTTTTTTTTCTTTTTTTGGTTTTTCGAGACAGGGTTTCTCTGTGTAGCTCTGGCTGTCCTGGAACTCACTTGGTAGACCAGGCTGGCCTCGAACTCAGAAATCCGCCTGCCTCTGCCTCCCAAGTGCTGGGATTAAAGGCGTGCGCCACCACCGCCCGGCATCAAGGTGTATTTTTAAAGACTAATGAATACCACTTAAAAAAAAAAAATCTTCTTCAAGATTTAATTCTTTTAAAATGTTTTTTTATTTCCGATCTACTTCCTTCAAAATCAAGCCACTCTTTCTAAAATTGCAATATGAACTACTAGATTATTATATTATTATTATTATTATTATTATTGCTTTGGTTTTTCGAGACAGGGTTTCTCTGTGTAGTCCTGGCTGTCCTGAAACTCACTCTGTAGACCAGGCTGTCCTCGAACTCAGAAATCCGCCTGCCTCTGCCTCCCAAGTGCTGGGATTAAAGGCATGTGCCACCACCGCCCGGCAACTTTGAGATTTCTTTATTGTTTCTACTTCCACTTTTAGATCCTCGATGGTTTTGTTCAGTTCCTTCACTTGATTGTTTGTGTTTTCCTGTAATTCTTTAAGGAATTTTTGTGTTTCCTCTTTAAATCTTGCTACGATCAAGCTGGCCAGAGACCCTTCAGGTAGGACAGCCAGAAAACCCTCTGGTGCTTGCTCTTGATCTTGGAATCTCTAGAATTTAAGAAGTAAGCCTGTTAATCGTTCAGTTTGTAGCAGCGGTCTGTCATGGCAATATAAAACAAGATACTATTAAAAACTCTGAGCCGGGCGTGGTGGCGCACGCCTGTAATCCCAGCACTTGGGAGGCAGAGGCAGGCGGATTTCTGAGTTCGAGGCCAGCCTGGTCTACAGAGTGAGTTCCAGGACAGCCAGGACTACACGGAGAACCCCTGTCTCAAAAAACCAAAAAAAAAAAAAAAAAAAAAAAAAAAACCAAAAAAACAAACAAACAAACAAAAAAACCCACTCTGGGTGGGGGTGGGGGATGGGCACAGGGAGCATAATGCAATAATTTACCAAACCGCCCTTCCATTATCTGGTGGACGTGACATTCTATCCCTGAGCTACACCAACACCTTGTCCTCCTAGTTTGTAGCAGGAGCATCTCTGAAGACAGTAGAACTGGGAAGAGCTGTGGATGTCCACAGGCCAACATTACTAACGTTGTAACTTCGTATTGATGTCTTGCAACTTTCTTTTTATGCTTTATGCAAGTAAGATCCAAATTTTAAAAGTCGATTTTTCAGGACCAAGAGTCAAGAGAAACAGCTCACCCTCAGCAGCATTGGTCAGATCTCTTTCTGCTAGCGAAGCTCTCAGTCTGACTCTAGGTCCCATGAGAGAACGAAGGAATGTGACGGAGCTGGAGAGATTGCCCAGTGATTATGGAGCAGTTGCGGAGGCCACAAGTTCACTTCCTGGTACTCATTCATATGAGGCAGTCACAACTACCTGTAACTCCAGCTCCAGGAATCAGACATCCAGATTCTGAGGGCACCTGCACTCACACACATGAACAAACCCATACACTGATACACATAATGAAATAGTAAATAGATTTTTTTTTTTTTAAAAAAAAAAGAGGGAATGCATTGGCTTCCATAACTGAAAAGCTCACAGAAGTCGCACACATCTGGATACAGATGTTTAACAGGGCACTCCTGGCGCTGCCTTCTCTGCCTTGGCTTGTGTTCAGGCAGGATTCCTTTACTATCAGATATACTGAGTGAAAAAAAATGTTTACCAGCTGCTCCAGCTGTTCTGCTAATTTAGCTACTTCAATGGAGAAAGCACTGTTCTCTCCAGTTGATGTGTTGAATAAATAGTAACAGTATTCTCTATGTAGATTCGAGTTAATTGAGAACCAATTGAGAAACAAGAAAAATAACCCCTGGTTTAATTATCACCTTCTTGAGTCATACAAACTGCTATTTGTCATTAGGTATCAGTTGGCCCCAGATGGGCTTCCCAGCATGAACTATAGAAGCAGACAGACTTTCTGCTCACTCAGGGGCCTGGGCAGTTCTATACTAGACTAAGCCTCTGAAGGGCTGTATATAAGCAGCTTGGCTAAGTGAAAGTACCCAAGTTATTATTCTTGAGTATACCAATTAGATAAGTCACTCTTACCAAGGACTGGGTATGTGGTGAAAAACAAAAGCCACATCTATTGAGGTTAGAAGTCACTAAGTTTGTATGTTTCTACCTAGAGTGTCCTTGCTTGATAGTCCCTTAACACGCTGGATTAACGATTTCATCTTTGAAGCCATGGCCAGCAGGAAGTGAGGCCCCTCCCTTCAAGGACAGCCTACCCCTTCCTTTTTGAGGCCACACTATGCCAGCCACCATTGCCCTGAGGATCCTTGTGAACCTCTAGTGGGCACGGCAGTTGTTACCTAGAAAGCTCTAAGGTAGTCCGACCACTGTAAAGGTGTTGGTGTCCATGGTTGAACACTCACTTCCTAGTCTATTTCCTAACTCACGAGATGTCCACGGTCATTCGGAATAGTCCTTCAGAGGCCACAGCGTGGCGCAGGTTGTGAGGTCTACGGAAATCCAACTAGCACAATCCCCCAAAGTTACTGACCTCCTCCCCAGATGTAAAAGCGACATCCCGCCAGTGATCAAAGTCTAAGGAACAAACTATGAAGTCCACGTGCTCTTGCTGTGATAAAACACTGCTGACCAAAACTAGCTTGGGGAGAAAAGGGTTTGCTTTCATCTTAGAATCCCAGGCAGCACTTCACGCCTACGGAAGTTACGGCAAGAGCTCAAGGTAAGAATGTGGAGGCAGGAATTGAAGGAGAACTAAGGAGAATATGGGATTTCCAAGCACTGGCCACTCACACCCAACATTTGCGGGGGGTAGGGGGAGTGGGGGAGGGGAACGGGGAGGGGGAGGGGGAGGGAGGATAACATGCTTCACCTTTAAGGCAGCCATTCTCCCCAAGATAACATACCAGGACCCATGTGTTTAATGTACCAGTGAGGATTACAGACATTGGGAGGTGTCTGATGAACGAGGAGTAAAGAAATCTTGGCTTTGACCTCCCTAAAGCCAATTAGTCAATGCTGGATGTCTGAAATCCAGGGCCTGTAAATTTGGTTGGGAGAAGACTCTTAGAAAAGAGTTCATTTCTGCAGTCTCAATTTGCCGTAACTACGTAATGAAATCCATACTGGTGCACTGTCTCCCCTCCTACAGAGTGGCTTTGGAGATGTGGCTATCTTTTTGAACAGTAGACCACATTAACAACTGCAGTTCCCAGGTTTGAGTAAGACTTTTGCTCTTCTCCTTTCCCCATCGGAACGCTATGGCTTATCTTACTATTTCTTTTCTTCCTTTTTGAGCCTCATTTCTTGGCATTCTGGGGCCATAGTGGCTACCATTTTTTGGGAGCAAGTATGTAGGTCCTTGAGAAAGAAGAAGCCTTCCTTTTTAGTCCATTCAAATTTTGCCCATTTCTAGGAGCTGGATGGGGAGGAGTATGTAGATAATGCTTAAGTTTATTGAAAAACTACATAAATTTAAGGTGGCTTCTCCCACTGCTCATAATTTTTTTTTTTTTTTTTTGGTTTTTTGGAGACAGGGTTTCTCTGTGTAGTCCTGGCTGTCCTGGAACTCACTCTGTAGACCAGGCTGGCCTCGAACTCAGAAATCCGCCTGCCTCTGCCTCCCAAGTGCTGGGATTACAGGCGTGCGCCACCACCGCCCGGCTACTGCTCATAAATTTAAGGTGGATCTTCCCACTGCTCACTCCCTGAATCTGTAGAATGATTTGAATTTCAACTGGCATATTCTACTGTAGGCCTAGATTTTTCAAAGCCTATTTTATTTAGTGTTCTTAAATGCTTCAACCTTCCTTTCTAGCCCACTGACCAAAGAGGTAGGGGAGAAAGATGGTTAATAGGACAAGGGGGCTATGGATCTGTTTAGAAATAGTTCTTTGGGAATATTTCCAGACTTTGTTCTCAGGATATGAGCAGCCCAGCCCCAAAGCAAACACCAAACACAAATCTGTAACAGCTGCTCTATCTGGCAAAAACCACAGTGCCCCCACTGAATTGGCATGAGTCACCGGAAGCAGAAGAGGCAAGAATCAGCTGGAATACCACGAGAAATTCTTTTGTGTGTTTCTCTCTATGAAGTGATGACCAGCAAAGACCAGCAAGGCTTCTGAGTGGGACTGCAAGCGCAGCAAAGTGTTGCTCAGCTTGGCAGTGCAAGAGCGTCCTCTCACTATCTGTGGGGTTATATTTGCATTCTTTCTAAACATCGTGCATCCGCTCAAGCCTCTGCTCCAGTAGAGCATCATATGCCCTCTCATGTGTCTGCTTCAGCAAAACATCCTCTTACAAGACAGCTTCCAGAAAAACATCAAACGACGCAACCGAGTTTCCAAAACAACCAGCAATTTCCACTTCATTTTACCTTGCTCCAAAGTAAACACCTTCCCTATAAAACCTCCTCAGGGCTCTGAAGTAGCGAAGGCTCAGTTGCCTGGCAGTTTATAGGACAAACACTCTTCACCAGTGCTCAGCAGCGCTTAATGCTGCTCTTGTGTGCCATTTCCTCCTTGTGTGACCTGTATCAATGAGGAACAGATCCTTCCTCTTGAAGAACTGATTTTTTTTTTTTCAATCCTTTCTTACCAGCCACACAAGATAGGAACTTAGACCTGGTACGGGTTTGACTAAAAAGAAATAAAGAAGTAGTTCTTTTTCATGTCTCCATCAGTAGTCTGAGAGTCAGACTTCTTTAAGTATGGGGTCAAGGGGTAGAGAGTTAGGGAATCTGAGAGATAAGGTGGACCTTAGAGTCTCCTTGGGTGGAGGATGTGTGGCTGCCCCTGTGAAGAGGTCAGAGAAGTCTACAGTCCTATTCCTCTCAACACTGCCCCTCTCCCACCTCCAGTCCCAAGGCCACCATGGCTGATCTCACTCTGTCCTGTCCACGTCAGCTAACTCAGCCCTTTCTTGCTCCCAGACTCTTCTGTCCTCTCTCTTCTAGAGTCCTGAGGTCCTCAAGCCAGGGTGCCAATTCTATTCTTCATGATGTTCTTTCCTATCTACAATAGGTCAATGACACAGTCACTCGATGACACTTTAAAAGTGGAAGTGAGGTGATGTCACTCCTCAGACACTCCCAGACTCTCCATGGCCCATTCAGATAAGTCTCACAAAGCTCCCCATGCATTGGCTCTGCTCCCAGACCTTACACCTCTCTGTGCTTTCCCAAGGTTTTCTCCCTATGATTCTGGTTTCCCTGTTTTACCCTTTGCTCTGGGTTTTGTACAGGTCAAAGACCATTTTGTGTAGCTGTTGCACCCTCCTCCAGATGTCCTCTTGACTGGCCTGCCTTCATAAATATTGCTCATATGTTGTTGTTCCAATGAACCCACCTTTGACAGTCCTGATGAAAGTCACAGTTGTCCCGTATGGCAGACAGAATAATATGTCTCCAAAGATGCTCATATCCTAGCATCCCAAACCTGTGACTATGTCATGCTTCATGGAAAAAAAAAAAAAAAAAGAAGATATCTCTGGAATACTTAAGCATGCTGGAGAGCATTGCAAAGGTTCTTATAAGGAGGAAGGTCCGAGAAGGACAGACAACAGAAGCAGAAGCAGGACGAGGCCATGCATCAAGAAATGTTGCAAAAGGTAGGGAAATAGATTTTCCCCCTGAAGCCTTCCAGAGGAATGTACCCTATTCATACCTTGGCTCTAACCTTGTGAGACCTGTTTTATACTTACAACCTATAGACATTTAAGATGGTAAATTTGCTCTGCTGTCAGGTTTATAAAAATTGTTTTTAAAAACAACCTATGGTGGCATGCAGCTATAATATCAGTACTTGGGAGACTGCGGAAGGGAGACAGTAAGTTTGAGTACGGGTGACATTGCAAGTCCAACTGGCTATAGACTCTGTCTCATAAGTAAATAAGTAAGTAAGTAAGTAAGTAAGTACATAAAATGGTTAAAACTGTTCTTCCTAATAGTAAGGGAATTGCTCTACACTTTCAACCTTTTCTGGTGTAAGATTGTTGGCAGTGGTCAATTATTTTTTGCACAAAGCTGATAGAAATGAATTAGCAGTTTTACTCAAAACAAACAAACAGAAAACCCAACCCCATGTTTTAAATGTCTTCAAATCTATTTCACATTTAGATTTTCAAAAGCTACTAGCATTCCAAAAGCATTAGCAAATTCAAACATTATGCCATTACCTAATAAAGAAAGCAATCTTTAAATTCCTGGCTAAATACCAACCTCCCGACGTCATGCAGCTTCGAATGTAAGGGCCGATGAAAGTCTTCTGGTGAGAATTTCAAAAGTATGTTTCTTAGAGAGTTAGGGAAGTAAACCCTCCTGGTTTACATCCCCTTCCTCCTGCTTTCCTGCTATCGCACAGTCTCCTTTCTCTTGCAAACTGAAGACCTGATAAAATGTCCTGCATCCCAGCCTTGATGAATCGGCCAAGATGGGTTTGCTCATGCTGACCCGCACCCCAGGCTCTTCTGGTACTCCGCTGCTGTCGGGGTCATACAGACCATCATTCTCATCTGAGACATCAGCATCCCTCCACAGGGTCCTTGGACTCCATGCTCGGAAGGTTTTCTTGGGACTCTACTTCCTGCTCGGGGCTAAAGAAGCAGCCGTAGCCACATTTCAGCTAACTTTAGAAATTGTATTTATCTTGGAGTCGTTGAGCTAGTTCTTCGACAATGTTATGCACACGTATGATTACACCCTGGTTATTCTTTCCTCCTGCCCTCTCCTGTCTCCTTCTCAACCCCCTTCCTCTTCCCCAACTTGTCCTTCTCCCAGATTCTCAAGTTTTGATTTAGTTCAGAGGTATCTGTGTGATCACAGGATTGGCACCTGCTGTTGTTACCAGAAGAGACACAACAGTAGGTAAATGGCTCCCTCGTTTTCTTTGTCTGTTCAAAGGAAATAATTCAACAGTGAGGGCTCCTCCTGAATCTTTGCCCAGCTATGGATGGCTCCATTTTTTGTGCAGATCAGAGTTGCTGAGAGTTCATGTTTACATGGCTGTGGATTGCCTAAAAGACGGAGTGTTGCAGTTGGGTAGCCCTTATTTGCAAATGTCTAGGAGTGTGAAGACAATCTCTAACTACCTGATGCTTTTAGTCTAGTAAATGTCTTCTGCTCAGCTTTTACGGTGCCAAATATCAGATGTTGGCTCCTTAACTTACCTAGTTCTCCAGAAAATGCAGGAGTGCTCTGGATCATTGGGAGGCCAGGAAACTGGCTTATTAACCTGTCAAACCCAGTGGAGGTCCCAAGGGTCATTGAACAGAGGGACTGGACTGAGGGAATGGGTCAAACAATGGGTGGTTTACTGCAGAGACAGATAAGTAGGAATCACCCGCGTCCTTTGTGCAGCTGGAGGGATGAGAAATGAGAGGTTTAATGAACAAATACCTGTAGCGTGGGCAGCGCTCACACAGCCTGTTCCTTCCCGTCACGGCCTTTAAAGTCTCCGACCTCAGACTTGGTGTAGGTGGCCGGCTCCTGGCAAAGAGCAAAGACTTCCTTAGCTGGGACCTGATGGGATGGCTAGGCCAGGTGTCTAGTGAGCTGCCACAGCAAAGGAGAATTAGAACTTTCCCAACTTGAAGCGTGACCTCTCCCGCCAGAGAAGCATTGCCTTTGTGGACACAGTTCTAATGAATGAGACTCCAGTCTGACAAAGTAGCAGAAATACTTTGTATCTGGACTCTCTTTCTTTGTTGGTTTAGCCAAAAATTGATCAGATATACTTTGAATTTTCTTTCTTCTCTTCTCTTCTCTTCTCTTCTCTTCTCTTCTCTTCTCTTCTCTTCTCTTCTCTTCTCTTTTTTCCTTTTCTTTTCTTCTCTTTTTTCTTTTTCTCTCCCTCTTTTCCTTTCTCCCTCCTTTCTCTTCTTCTGCCCATTCCTGCCCTAAACGCTAGGTCTTTCTGACTCAGCTTCCTGATTAGCTCAGTCTACTTCAAATTTCTGTATCAAGCATTTTAACCACATTGGGTAAGCCCCTATCTTCTCAATTAAGGACAATCAGACAGAGATGTGTCACAGGGTAAATAAGAAAGCTAAGCTTCGAGAGCAAGAGACATTTGGAGACAAGACATCTGTGATTAGAAAAAGTCTGATGACTCTCCACAATTGGTTAAACAAAATCATGTCTAACTACTATAGAGCCTTAAAATGTGTGGCCAGGCCATTGGAAGATAGCATTACAAACATTCATTAATATGAACCCCCCCAAAACAACCCAAGGTAGATTACCAAGTTTGAGAAAAGAGAAAGCAGGAAAGATGGGGAGGGGAGAGAGAGAGAGAGAGAGAGAGAGAGAGAGAGAGAGAGAGAGAGAGAGAGAAAGAACAAAAGTACCCTGTGTGCTGTGGATATGGAATCTGGGGTGAGGTTCTTGGAAAATCACCACTCAAATACCTAACAGACAGTGAGGATGTGATAATAAGATGACAGCAAAACCTTTTGGTGATCCATTTTAAATTTTTTTCCACAAAATGAGCATGTCTTTCTTATATAATTATTAAAATTAAATATTATTTTACTCCTCAGAGAGCTTATTTAAGAAAGAAAGAAAGAAAGAAAGAAAGAAAGAAAGAGAAAGAAGGAAGGAAAGAAAGGAAGAAAGAGAGAGAGAGAGAAAGAAAGAAAGAAAGAAAGAAAGAAAGAAAGAGAGAAAGAGTCAAAACGGTTTCACAGATGAGGCATACAAAGAGATAAGTAATTTTAGTTTTACTTAAAATGTTTACAGAGCAGGAAAGGATGCAAAGTATACCACTTCACTTTAAGGAACTGTCACATCTCTACATATCAAAGCTTAGCAAAGAGACTGGAAAAACAATTATAGCTAATTTCGCTTGTATATATAGTTTTAAAAATCGAAAATAGCATTAGCTCCCGTGTAGTCTTGTGTTAAATAGCAATATCCCACAACCAGGTAGTGTGTCTTCTGAAATGCAAACATATTTCAATAATAGCATGTTCTTAATAAATAGTTTTTCAATAGATTAAAAATAAAGTCTTTGATACTAAGATGTCAATGGGGTTTGGAAAATGAAATTTGATGATGGTAAATACACAAGTCATTAAAAAAAAGTGAAGTAATATCATAATGATATTAGAGGGCACTTCCTACCAGGTGTTGCGGTGCAGGGCTTTGATTCCAGCAACTTGGGAAACAGAGACAGAGACAGATAGGCCTCTGTGAGGTCCAAGCCAACCTTTTCAACATAGCAAATTCTAGGCAAGCCAGGACTGCATAGTGAGTCTGAGAGAGAGAGAGAGAGAGAGAGAGAGAGAGAGAGAGAGAGAGAGAGAGAGAGAGAAAGACAGAGAAACAGAGACGGAAAGAGAGACAGAAAGAATTCCTAAATATGGTATGAAATGTTGATTTTAAACAAAGATCTAGCATTATACTGAACAATGCCAAAAAGAAGGCATTTCCATATGACAAAAATATACAAAGTAAATATAGGTTGGCTGTGATTTGTTTCTCAAATTTCATGTCTCAGGAGCTTGGTCCTTACTGTATGGCGTCAAGGCAATGGGTACTTTAAAATGGCGGGGCATGGTGAAAGCTAATTAGATTACCGGGGACCCCATCGCACGGATGTCCTAGTGCTGTCCTTCCATCTGTAGGGGCTTAGAGTCCGATGACTGGATTATTTCGTGTTTGTGTAGGTTATCATAAAGTGAGGCCACACTGGTCTCAAGAGATCCCTCGGTTAATCTGATAAAGAAAGTAGGTGTGTGTGTGTGTGTGTGTGTGTGTGTGTGTGTGTGTGTGTGTGTAGAGGCAGGGGGTTAGGGGAAGGAAGTAACAAGGCAGATAGTACTGTTGGTTTTCTAGAGGACCAGAGTTTAATTCCCAGCATTCACATCAAACAAACCACAACCATCTGCAACTCTAGCTCCAGGAGATCTGACACCTTCTTGTCCCCAACCCCCTGACTGTTGTTGCGTGCCCATGCATACACACACACACACACACACACACACACACACACACACACAAATAAAAATAAAACAAATCTTTATTTAAAAAAAAAACCAGATCGGATCTGAATTAACAACATAACTAGACTTGAGCATTTTAAATATTTAAATCTATGGTTTATTGTATCTCTTAGACATATAGCTTTTCTTCTACCCTATTTATTGTGTTAAATTTAGAGAAGATAGCCCCCTCACCTTTGCAGGGGCAAGAGCTGGAAGAAAGGATGAATCCTTAGAGACACACGTGCATCTGTCTAGCTAGGCCTCACGATGCACATCTGTGAACAATGGAAGGGTTTGTCTTCAGTGAAGGAGGACAGCCCTGCGGAAGCCCAGGATGGTGTAGTCAGCTAAGGAAAGGGAGGTCGGGGATTGTCACCATCACTAAAGGGCAGACATCTCGGTTCAAGAGTGATGCTTCTGGATGCTGTGAATCCATTCTATTTCCATAAGGATGTGAGTCCACCAAAGCAATTAAATAAAGCAACAAAGAATCCTCAGATTTACCCTACTTCTCCCTCCTGATCCAGGCTCCTGCCAGGATTCGCAAACTCCAAGAAAATCCCCCATTGAACAGACAGTGCAAGAGTGCAAAGAAAAAACGCTAGAAAATGTGCGATTCATTTTATGCCCCCAAATTGTGAGGACATTTGATTTAGATCAGGGTTAGGAAACTGTGTCATATTAAAAATGCGATGGAAGTAATGAATAGCAGATTTTAAAGTTGGGAATAAAATCAATGAATTGGAAAACAACTCAGGGAATAGAGCCAGGACCAAGACTGAAGATGGAAGGAGCCCTGATGAGCAGAGAGAGTGGACCTGGAGGTTCAGGGTGATTCAGTGAATGATGAGGACTTTCTGGGGGGACAGAACACACAAACTTGAGTCTACAAAAGCTTGGTCCTCGGGGCTAGAAAAATAGCTCAGGCATGAGGGGCTGAGTTTGAGCCTCAGAACCCAGGTTAAAATGCTGAGCTTTGGACACAATTAAATGCCAGAGCTGAGGATCCCTGTGGAGACAGGTGGATCCTTGGGGCTTCCTGGGCAGCCAGCCTTGTCTCCTTGGTGAGTTCCAAGGCTGAGACTCTATCTCACAATAAACCAAGTGCATGGCTCTTGAGAGACAGCACGGAGGTGGCCCTTGCCCCTCCACTGGCATGCGGGCCCCCATGTAAACCATCACACAGGCAACACACATACAAAACAAACAACAAAACCCTTTGTCTTCTTGGCCATAACTGACAAGATGCCTTAGCCAAAGAGTAAACAATCCTCTCATTTGGTCATAAACAGAATTTCTGCACAGCAAAGATAAAGGGAAGTCTTTAACTGAGGCAGACATTATGCTCTCTGGGAAGGACCCTGCACTGGAGGTAGCTAAGGTTACGGAAGTAACATGTACAAAGTGAGTTATGTACAGAGCTGGAGTGGGTCTAGGAAAGAGTTCTGCATTACATGAGAAAAACTACATAGAGCCATCCCCAAATTGGGCAAATGGTCAAAGAAACTGTTACTTACTCAGATAAAAAAAAAGTTTAAATAATCAATAATAAACAAATTTTGAAATTAGAAAAAGACTGCAGACGTTAGTTCTACCCTCCTGTGTACAGAAAATTATAGTATAGAAATTGTGATGTGGACAGGTGATTGAAGGGTATGTAGTAAAAGCTTTTCAAAATTATGGCTGGCAGAGCACTCACATGTATGAAGCCTTGGGTTTTATCTGCAGCACTGCAAAAACACGAAGCGAAAGCAGAATCGAGATTAGGAATTGCAGAAGTACATTAAGCAATTAGTTCATGTAAATGAGGTTCTTTTTTTCAGATTTTGTGACTTTTGTAATATTTTTTCTGTACCTTAAGATTTTGAAATTTGATATTTTCATTCTAAGTAATAATTCATACCCAGTCCTAATTTTTGGTCAAGGTATATGTCTTAGTTGGGATTTTACTGCTGTGAAAGATACCATGACCAAGGCAAGTCTTATGAAGGACAACATTTAATTGGGGCTGGCTTTCAGGTTCACAGGTTCAGTCCATTATCATCAAGGTGGGAGCACGGCAGCATCCAGCCAGACATGGTGCAGGAGAAGAAGCTGAGAGTTCTACATCTTCATCTGATAGCTGCTAGCAGAATATTGACTTCCAGGCAGCTAGGATGAGGGTCTTATAGCCCACATCCACAGTGGCACACCTACTCCAACAGGGCCACACCTCCTGATAGTATCACTTCCTGGGCCAAGCATACACAAACCAACACAGTATTATATACATCTAACAAAATGAGCATTACACACACACACACACACACACACACACACACACACACATGCTCATGCACATCCATGCATCCCAGTTTTCAGGGTTATCTAAGAGTGTAGGTGAGAGTTTGTTTACAGAGCATAGATAACTTAGCAGTGGGCATACTACTGAAGAAAATTCCCCTTTCTCTACCATCAAGCTTTACTTTTTTATAAGTTATCAGTCCCTCCACTTTTTAATGTTCAGTGGTCCAATCTTGTAAAGATCTGGAAAGGAAATCACTGCTTCTGCGAGTCCAGAAGAATGGAACATCCATGTCATTCCACAAGTCTTTTCCTCTTCTGGCTCTTACTTTTCTTCTGTCCTTACTTCTGTGATGTTTCATGACCCTTGCCTGGGTTGATATAGGTCTTCCACTTGACCAGTTCTAGTCTCTGCAGTTACTAATGACCATTGCAAGAAGAAACTTCTCTGACCAAAGCTGATAGCAGGAGCACTATTTCATGGGCATAAATATAATTAGTCAGAAGGCAAGTGGACAGGCACATCATACTCTGTTGAGGTTTGATCTTTTGATA
Organism: Apodemus agrarius; assembly: GCA_964023405.1. Classification (NCBI taxonomy): domain Eukaryota; kingdom Metazoa; phylum Chordata; class Mammalia; order Rodentia; family Muridae; genus Apodemus; species Apodemus agrarius. Next base: position 72,164,578 of record OZ030014.1, read on the forward strand.
TGTATTATAATGATAAATACTGGTCCTCTTAAGGTCTGGTTCCTTCCAGGAGTGAGAGAATCCACATGTACAATGTGATCTTGCTCCGTGACTTAAAACTATTGGTTGAATAAAGATGTCGATAGCCCATAGCTGAACAGAAGCAACACAGTCAGGGATTCCGGTTCTTGAGGTATGAGGAAACCATGAGGAAGAGAGAGGAGAAGACACTGTGAGGTGAGAATCTTAAAATAATAGCCACGAGGCTAGCTAATTGGAATTAAAAGAAGCCCAGAGAGCGCATGGCAAATCATATCGTGGGGTTGTTGGCAAGGAAATAGACATAATTGCATAGTGGATTGATATCTGTCCCGCTCTAGTGCTGATAAAGACTTATAAATTAAAGGTCTTTTATCTGGGAATTGAATAATCAAAGGCAGGGTAGAAGCCCCCGATTGAGATTAAATATATTCTACAATATCCATCTAACAAAACAATGTCAGTGGCTTCCTTTCTGGCCTATGACCTTCCCAGACACAAGCTGTTGGGCAGGTTTACAGCGGCTTCCCTCCTGGGAAGCAACCACCAAATCCAACTACAAAGTGTTTGGTTACTCCTCAAACAGAGTTGCCATTGTTACTCCGACAGGAGAGTCATGCCTAGCAGGTACGGACTGTTGCACAGAGGATCTAAAACCGGATAAGAATTAGGATGATAATTCTTCCCCAGCAGACTGTGTAGCACCGTCTATCAGTATGGAAGTCAGCCAGCAGGGAGAAAACTCCCCATCCAGATTCTGACTAATTTCTATGACCTGTGACTGAAGTAAGTACGCGCTCAGCTTTTCACACGGAAGCACCACTCAGGTTCTCATGCTTGTGTGGCGTGCACATTATTGGCTGGCCTATCTCCTAGCAACCCTTGTGTTATATTAAGTTACGAACCTCCAAGGAAACCAGACATCCTTCTTATGTTTCTTTATCTAGTTAAGAAACAACACATTCTCTGGGCAGTGGGGGCACACGCCTTTAATCCCAGCACTTGGGAGGCAGAGGCAGGTGGATTTCTGAGTTTGAGGCCAGCCTGGTCTACAGAGTGAGTTCCAGGACAGCCAGGGTTACACAGAGAAACCCTGTCTTGAAAAGCAAACCAAAAAAAAAAAAAAAAAAAAAAAAAGAAAGAAAGAAAGAAAGAAAGAAAAAGAAAAAGAAAAAGAAACACATTCACATAAGGGTATAAAAATCTTAGAAGGGGAAGAACCAAAAACTCCTAAGAACAAGAAAAGTATAACTAAGTTATTTTTATTAACGTATTATTGTATTATTAACATATTTATAAAATCCAATGTAAATGTAAAAAATGATCACCAAAAAAGAAAAATTGCGGGGTTTTTTTGTTGTTTGTTTGTTTGGTTGGTTTTTGGTTTTTGGTTTTTTTCAAGACAGGGTTTCTCTGTGTAGCCCTAGCTGTCCTGAACTCACTTGTAGACCAGGCTGGCCTCGAACTCAGAAATCTGCCTGCCTCTGCCTCCCAAGAGAAAAATTATTTAAAAGCTGCTTTTTCTAGATAAAAATATCAGATGATTTCTATAAAATTGAAGTATGAAATGGGTAGATATATTTTAAAAGAGCTTGTATTTATCTTTCATAATTATTATAAATGTAATATCTTTTGGGACAGTCTGTGATTTTGCTGCTTAATGCAAATCATGAGTGTGCAGTGACTACTGTTTCATGAGCATTTACCATCAGGGTGGACATTACTTGTTTCCAACCCTACATTTCTCTTGTCACACATAAAAGAAATCCTGTCTTGGTTCTAACTGAGAGCCTTGCTTGAGAAAAAGCAGGAAGTGCAATCATTTCACATTAAAAAAAATGAGTATCTTCGGTTAAGGTCTAATCATTCTTCAGTGACAACACTGGACATGGGAAAGCATTAGCCATCCAGTGGGTAATTAAGTCCCTCACTTCGCCTTACCATCATTAAGCCAAGCCAAGTATAAGTACGGGGATTCATTAACTGCAGCACTGTGCTGTAAGGCCAACAGCTCTCAAAGCGTAACAGCCACAAAGCTCCTGGCGCCTTCATCATTGTCTTCAAAGGCAGCAGTGGCAGCGAATCTCTGTGAACTTTCCAGGTGCCTGTCTCATGTAGCATCCTTCTTTTTTTTTTCTTCAGTCAGAGAATGAAAGCAAAGGCTTTCTGGGGAAAAGAAAAATTACATTCATCATCTATTCCTGTCTTGACTTTGTTCTTCCCATCACAAGTTCATTGTTTTACAAAAATAAATAAATAAAACTCTCTGCTCAAAGACTCAAAGCTCGGAGTAAAGCGGGAAGACACAAACCAACAAGCAAACACAAAACAAAATAAAACAAAACCCAAAAATCGCTGCTCCAGCAAGCCCTCGTTCCCAGCCTAAAGCAGTACTATTTCCTAGTAAATATCAACCAAATTATTCCTTTGTGGTATGGACCATGTTGAAATTTTGGTTAGAAGGTAGGAAAACTCAGAGTTGGAGCTTTGAAACAATTATTTGCTGCCTGGGTGTGGTGGTTTGATGAAACTGGCCCCCAGAGCTCATATATTTGAATGTTTGGGAAGAAGAATTAGGATTAGGAGGTGGGGCCTTGTTAGAGGGAATGTGTCTCTGAGGGGGGCCTTTGAAGTATCAAAAGCCCACATCAGGCCCTGTCTGTCTGTCTGTCTGTCTGTCTCCAGATATATATATATATATATATATATATATATATATATATATATATATATATGGATCAGAGGTAGCTCTCAACTACTTCTGCCACACCATGTCTATCTGCACACTGTCAGGCTACTCACCATGATGATAATGGACTAACTCTCTGAAACTGTAAGCAAGTTCCCAATGAAATGGTTTCCCTTATAGGAGTTACTCAGTCAACGTGTCTCTTCACAGCAATAGAACAATGAGTATGAATTGAGGTACAGATTTTAATAGTCAGAACCTCTTAATCCTATATTATAATAATCTTTTGTGGCATAGAAAACACAACTTTATAAATACCTTTTACCCTCCACCTGACTTGGAATCTCAGGACATCACTCTGTCATGTGTAGGTTATGACCACCCCAGTTACTCTGACCATAAGCATACTCTTATTTCCCATGAAACCATGAACTATAGCTGCTGTTTGTCCACTTGCTTGATGGCTATCAATGCATGTACACATGTACATGCCTCTCTCTCTCTCTCTCTCTCTCTCTCTCTCTCTCTCTCTCTCTCCCTCGTGTGTGTGTGTGCGTGTGTGTGTGTGTGTGTGTGTGTGTGTGTGTGTGCCTTGTCTACCCCCTGTGTACAAAATTCTTCTGTAAGTTAAAAGTGTGTTACAAAGGCAAATGCCTTTAGCATCCAAAAAATATTTTTCATGGTCCTGGCATTTTATGAGTTTTGCTTAGGAATAGTTTAGTTTGGTTGCCTGGGTACAGTTTATAGAATAAAGTTGCAGAAACTAATCAAAATGTGTTGTAACTTTGGAGTCCTTTACATTTGTCTTATTTTGTCTCCAATGTGAGGTGTTATTTTACATCCAGAATTTTCCGCCTCTACAAATTTTTCCTTGACCTGAAAACCTGGTGGAGCGGCAGTAGAGAGGAGGAAGAGAAAATCATTAACTTAGTTTGAACTGAAGAACAGCTTATTAAAGATATATCTGGGGGTGGATTGCTGTTAGGAGCACTTGTTGCTCTCTGGTTGAGAAGGACCCAGGTTCAGTTCTCAGCAGCCATGTATCAGGAGGTTCACAGCCACCTGCAACTCCAACTCTAGGGGATGGGTCCCATGTTACTGGCCTCTTTGGTTACCTACACTCACATGGACAGCACCTACCCACGTGGAGACATAGGCATCTACATATAATTAGAGAGAATAAAAGTACATCTTTAAAAATAAAAAAATGTATTCTATAAAGATAAAATTTTTAAAAAAGTCTTTTTCGAGCCGGGCGTGGTGGCGCACGCCTGTAATCCCAGCACTTGGGAGGCAGAGGCAGGCGGATTTCTGAGTTCGAGGCCAGCCTGGTCTACAGAGTGAGTTCCAGGACAGCCAGGACTACACAGAGAAACCCTGTCTCGAAAAACAAAAAAACAAAAAAAAGTCTTTTTCTTGCTTTCTGGAAATGAGTCGGATTCCCTGGACTTTGGTCCTCCTATAAAGGTCTGGGCTTGTGCATTGGAAATCCCAGCAGGATCCAGGAAGCTTGGAGGAGTCCAAGGTTGGTGTATTTATTGCTACACTTGCTTGTCTGCCAGGTCTCTGGGAGCTGGCTTGGTTTTGTGCTTCTAACAAAGACCACAGCCCTTGTCAGAAACCCTCTTCATCTGGCTTTCCGGTTGGGTTCTGACACTCTCTCAAGCCTTTGTGTGTCTGCACCAGGGCTGTACCCGTCTCCTCTGTTTTTCTTTTAGGGCACTATGCCAAGCCCTTGCTTCTCTTAAACCTTGTCTACAAGTTTTGTTTACTTGTTTGTTTACTTGTTATGAAACAGGGTTTCTCTGTGTAGCCCTGGCTGTCCTAGAATTAATTCACTTGGGCTTTGAACTGAGGAATCTACCTGCCTCTGCTTCCCTTGTTCAGGAACTAATGGCTCCTGTCACCATGCTTGGCTATCCACACGTTTGTAAAACATAGTTTTAATTGAACTCATTTCAAATTTCCAGGGTAAGTAGTATATTTGTGGTGTTGTTGATTTGTGGTGTTATACATTTGTTTGTTTCTGGTCAGCTCTCAGGTAAGGCAGTGATTTAAAATAAGAAGATATTTTGGTTAGTCTTCATGGTGTGTGAGAGAGAACAAAATCACTAGCGACATTTCTGTAGTTCTTTCTCCCAACTCCATTCCATTATCCATGTCTTTATGGTCTCTACTTTCCTCATGACTGACCAATGCCTCTCCTTTCAGTGGCTCGTTCTCCACAGAATTCTCTTTGTATTAAACCTGATATTCTAGACATGTCATTTCTCCCATGTCCTATCTCTGTCTCGTGTTTCACTTTCAAGCAGCACTAATGCCAATTGATGATTAAACAAAGGAGTAAATTGGCTTTTTTTGTTTGTTTGTTTTGTTTTGTTTTGTTTTGTTTTGTTTTTCGAGACAGGGTTTCTCTGTGTAGCTCCGGCTGTCCTGGAACTCACTCTGTAGACCAGGTTGGCCTCGAACTCAGAAATCCACCTGCCTCTGCCTCCCAAGTGCTGGGATTACAGGGGTATGCCACCACCACCCGGCTTTTTAGCATATTATTCTATGTTCAGGACCACATGTCTAATGATGTTTACCTATAGATTCCTTGGATAGCACCAGCTTCTAAAGACGAACATGACTTCTCCTAGATTCTGTAACATGAACAAGGAATGACTCTCCAATGGTAAGAATATCATTCTCAAAGACAGGGAAATTTTGTTAGAAAAATGCTTTTCGGAAGCATAGTTTTGTCAGTTCTGTTTAAATGAAAGGGGGTGTTAGAAAGCAGTGTTAGGTAAGCCCAATGGTAAGGACTACGCCAAGTTGAGATCCAACTCCTTCCTAGTAATGGAAGAAACGGAAAAACTGAAAATTGGGATGGATATTAAATGTTTTGACATAAGAAATGAAAAGGTACTACTTTATTTCTTAACTAGAGTGATTCCTTTTTAGATGGGGGTCTGGGAACCCAGTTAATTTGCCAAAATTTACACCAAAATTTGGAAAGTGTGGTATATGGATAGTGGATAAAGTCCAAGCATCTTGGCGATTTGGGCTATTTTCATAATCAGGTTTCCTTTTATGCCCCTGCAATGGAGAACAGAGTGCCATTAATCCCGGAAGTCTAGGTTTTGATTTTTTGGTCCTACTATGTACTTGCTGCCATTACTATAGCTGTCTCCTGTGTTCTATACATTTGTCTCTGAAGAGGTTCCCTCTGTGTTGATGTCTATCTAACTAAAGCCCCAAAAGGGGAATGAATAAATCTTACTTTGCTATATTTACTTTAGTTAGAGAAACAGGAACCTCTATGTGGAGGTTGGGATATAGGAGAATATAATCAAGACAGCGAGACCTTTCAAAAGAGAGCTTGAAATGCACCTTCACCACACATACACCCCCACCCCCACCCCCACCCCCCCACGCCTTCCCCCTCCACACACACTCTGCACAAGCCTTTCAAGATCTTCCCCAAAGGCTTCACACACTGACCATTGATAGGTTCTTTGGATGTTTATATTGCTTCTTATAAGAGTCATCATTCGCCAGGCGGTGGTGGCGCACGCCTTTAATCCCAGCACTTGGGAGGCAGAGGCAGGCGGATTTCTGAGTTCGAGGCCAGCCTGGTCTACAGAGTGAGTTCCAGGACAGCCAGAGCTACACAGAGAAACCCTGTCTCGAAAAAAACAAAAAAACAAAAAAACAAAAAAACAAACAAACAAACAAACAAACAAAAAACAAAACAAAACAAAAAAAAAAGAGTCATCATTCATCCATATGTAGAAATGTATCTCAAAGCAGGGGTGGTCCAAACTGAGATCTTTGTATTCAAGATATGTTCTGAGAAACAAATTGCTGGGAATTGTATTATTTTGCAAGCATCATAGAGTACACTTACTCATATCTGAATAGTATATTCCACTGTACATCTAGGCTCCATGGTGTGTGTGTGTGTGTGTGTGTGTGTGTGTGTGTGTGTGTGGTGTGTGTGTGTGTGTGTGTGTGTGTGTGTGGTGTGGTGTGTGTGTGTGTGTGTGTGTGTGTGTGGTGGTGGTAGGGGTGGTAGTGTTTTTTGGTGGTGGTGGTGGTTGCAGCAGTATTTTCCTAGGACCATAATAAACAGTATAACCTAAGCTTAAATAAAATACCAGAGAAAATAATGCAATCAAGTTGTCTTAGTGATTATTTTATTGCTAGGTTGAGATAGCATGATCACAACAACTCGTATAAAGGGAAGCATCTAGTTAGGGGCTTGCTTACTGTCTCAGAGGCTTAGTCCGTTATCACCATGGCAGGGACCATGGTTGCAGGGAGCATGGCAGCAGGCAGGGATGTGCTGGAGAAGAAGCTAAGAGCTGCATCCTGGTCCATAGCTAGACAGAGAGCAGTGGGCCTAGCATGGGCATTAGAAATCTCAAAGCCCACCCTCAGTGACACACTTCCTTCAACAAGGTCACCTACTCCAAAAAGGCCACATCTCCTAATCCTTCTACTCCTATGAAAGGGTTCAATTCCCCTGGTGAGCAAACATCAATATAGAAGCCTTAGGGACCGTTCATATTCAAACCACTTCACAAGTGACCTAGAATGAGTCGAAGGCTGGTATACAACTTTATAGTGAACTAGTTTTTATAAGTGAAAAAGATATGAATGCCTAAAAAGTATAGTGTGGTAAATAAACAAACTAATAATATATTCATTTGTTTTTACTACCTGGCCGTTCCTTTTTTGTTGGTGTGTTTATTCCGCCATGCATGGTTGTATGTGTTTGCTTTAACACAACTGGCACAGGCTAGGTTTGTTGATGTTGGCATCAACTCCAAAGAGGTGAGTACAAAGTACCACGCAGTGCCATGAAGTCTACGACATTACCGGGTGGCTGGGGTGCTTCAGCCGCACTGTAATCTCATGGCGTCAGCCTTGGATATGGGGCCATCACTGATGAAATTTTGTTACACAGGGCGTGTTTGCATTTATAGTCCTGCATTACTGTACCGTGGTCTCTCATCTTCATTCTCTTCCTCCTCTTATCCTCATTCTCTTCCTCTTCATCTGATCCTTTTTTAGGGGGAATAAAAACAACTGGATTGACAGACATCGTTATCCAACTCTATGCAAGCACGCGCTGGGCGCTCTCTATTCCAGTTCATGCTAAAACCCATATAATTGAGTCACTCAGCAATCCATTATGTCACCATTTCTAGAAAATTCAGGCATGTATTTAGGGAAATTGTTGCGGGAAATATTAAAAAATGTGGCGCCATCCCGCACTATACTCAGCTACTCTCTGCCCCCTTGCTCCGGTTTGGTTGGCCTCAGAGCCGCCCATACTGTACCTTCTCAGCCAACCTCCCTATGTGGTCAGCGGTCCCAAATCCCAGAACCTGGTAAAATCAAAACTCTAGAAGCTTATAATTAACCAGTCAGATTTATATATCAATAAATTCTCAAGTCACAAGATGCCCACACAATAATTTTAGAGCCAATTGATAATGATACAAGCTGCCCACCTAGATTAGACACGTTATCCCAATCATTCTATCCTTTTACGATAGTCAGAGCTACCTGTGGCTATTCAAAGCCATGCGGAATCTGGATTGTCTTCCTCTTCCTCCATCTTCCTTCTTCTACCCTTCTGTCGTCCTCTCTTCTCCCCTTCCTCCTTTTCCCCCAAACTTTTCAACTCCGCCTTCCCTTCCACTGCCCAATCGCCAGCTCTAGCCTTTATTTTAAGGTGGGGAGACGGTTCACAAGAAGTCACCTGTGTTCGCGATTCACTCCTTCTCTGCAGCCCTTCTGGAAAAGCGGAATTAGCATCAAAATACAAGCAACACCAGGACTATCCACAACAGAAAATTATCTTAATCTATGAACAATTTTAGCTTTCCTGAAAGTAGTTTTTATTATTATTATTTTTTTCAAACACTTCAATCCACAGTTTTTAATTATAAGCATGGTCATAGTCAAGTCATTTTTATGACCCTTTTCCAAGTGATTTGCCTCAGATCTACTTAGTTCAAGCAATAATCTTTATAATTCAGCTCCTGGGGGCATTTTTAAAAGTACAAACTCTACAATGCCAAAAACAGAACAGAAAGAATAACCTCCATTGAAAACGACCCCTTTGGTTCCTGTCAACAATATTCTGAGTCTGTGTCTTTAAAACAACATTAATTCAGTAATTTCCTCTCCCTAAAATAAACATGGCCGATTTTTCCTTTTTTGTTCTTCATAAATTTGTCAGTTTAAAATATGTCACAAACTTTGCTGTGGCTGAAAGTTATGCAGAACTTTGTTTATAAGCCCAAAGTGGTTCTGCTTTTCTTTATTTTGTTTTTTTTGTTTGTTTGTTTGTTTTGGTTTTGTTTTGGTTTTGGTTTTTGGTTTTTCGAGACAGGGTTTCTCTGTGTAGCCCTGGCTATCCTGGAACTCACTTTGTAGACCAGGCTGGACTCGAACTCAGAAATCTGCCTCCCTCTGCCTCCCAAGTGCTGGGATTACAGGCATGCACCACCACCGCCCGGCCCCTTTATTTTGTTTTTAGGACACCTTGATTGGGTGCTAGAATCAATGGCTGACCCTTTCTTTCCTCAACAGAGCTTCTCTTTTTCATCCGATAAGTCATCTCTTAACGAGCGGTGAAACAATCAATTTCTTCAGCGGTCTTTATTACCCTAATCACAGAGATGTGATGCTTTTACAAAATTCCATGACTTCCCACCTTCATTTAGAATATCTTGTAGAATGTGCCAGCACAATTAGCAAAACCGAGACCACAGCACAATGCTCACAAAAGGACAACCATCATCTCTTCCTCCCATTGGACACGCGCTGTGCTGAGCTCCCACTGGCTGTGACAATGCACTGCCGCTCACTGACTTTGCCCAAGAGGATATGGTCTGTGTGTCAACATTGAAGGTGGCTTTGTGATATTGGCTGATAATTATATTACTGAATGCAGTCTCTGGCTTGTGACATGCATGGTTCAGGAGAGAAAGGTAATTGTTGCCAAGCCTGATGATCTCCAATCCACTCTGCAGCCCACATGGTGGAAGGTACCTGCCAGGGGCTGTTTGTCCACCAACATGCTGTGTGCACGCTAAAAACAACTAAAAACAACAACAGAAACAAAAATGGTAGACTTTAATGGCTCAGTGTTTACAAGCCAGATAATTTTGTCCTAGAGATGGTTGAAAAATCTTTCCGATACTTTCTATGTAGTTTTTTCAATGTTAGACTAATACAGTGCTGTTTTGTTCAAAGCAAGTGTTTCTAACAGCATTGTACAAAAAGATAATGGTCTCTGAAATCCGAGAGGAGCATACAGCATAGTTTTGTGGCGTTCCACAGGGAAATGGCAGCCATCAGGAAGGCCTCTCTGACAGTGTTGGTGTTGTAGGAGGACTGAGGAAAGATTGTGTGGGACGTGTAGAGTGTTGTGGTTGACCAGTGCTTTCCAAAGATGCCCGAGTGGCTTTTATCTCATCCTGCATGCTCCACCTGCATTGCTGCAGTAGCAAACCTCCACTCAGAGCAGGGATCATTTTCTCCCCCTTGAACGTGGGTGGTGTCTTAGTTAGGGTTTCATTGCCATCCACAGACACCATAACCCAAGGCAACTCTTCTATGGACAACATTTCATTGGGGCTGGCTTACGGGTTCAGAGGTTCAGCCTGTGATCATCAAGGCAGGAACATGGTAGCATCCAGGCAGGCATGGTGCAGGAGCTGAGAGTTCTACATCTTCATCTGAAGGCTGCTAGAAGACTGGCTTCCAGGCAGCTGATAAGGGTCTTATAGCCCACACCCACAGTGACACACCCACTCCAATATGGCCACACCTTCTAATCGTGGCGCTCCCTCGGCCAAACATACAAACCATCACAGGAGGATCTGTGTAACTGCCTCAGCAACAGAAGAGGATCATGTGACTTTGGGGGTAGGACAGAAAGGATATTGAATTTTGCCTGTCTCTTTCTTCATAGCTCAGGGTACTTTCACCTTCAGAAGCAGCTACGATATCCACGAAGCCCAGGCTACATGAATAGGCCATAAGCAGGCACCGTCTAAAAGATTGCTAACAGCGAGGTGGCAGGAAGCTTCAAACATCATTTTTGTGAATGAAAGAGGCTACAGATGACTCCAACCTCCGACTGTTGAGCCACTCTGATCTTCAGTGATTTTCTCTTAAGTTGTAGATTCGTGATCAGTATGAACAATTATCATAGCTCTAAGCATCTAAATTTTGAAGTAAAGTTTTTGTGTTGCTACAAATAGAATAGCCTTCAATGAGATAGATATTTAGTCCAGAAAAGTCACATGTTGTGTGTGGGCTGAAATGAAATTTTTTTTCTTTTCTCTTCTCTTCTTTTCTTTTCTTCTTTCTTTTTCCCTCCCTCCCTTCCTCTCCCTCCCTTTATCCCCCCTCTCTTTATTTATGTATTTATTTATGTATTTATTTATTATCGGAGTGTTAGGAATTAAACCTGAGCCTGAGATCTACCACGGAGCCACCTCCCTCCCACTTCCCCCACTGCCCCCACCAATGGGTTTCAAAAGTAACAGTGAACCTCAGTATCACTTTCATTGTCCACAACGTCACTTTTTATAATTGCTCTCCGAACCAATAGGCAATGCTTCAAGTCAAACCTTTATGCACACACTCTTTGAAGGCACCTTGACAGAGGTACCTACACCATTTCCTAGAAGAATACGGCAGGAAGTAGAGAATTTACTAGTGTGGATCCGGAGCCAGCCCTCTAGAGTCCAAACGGTATCTCAGACCCTGTGACCCTGTGCCAACTTAGTTGTTTCTTTTCTTTTCTTTTCTTTTCTTTTCTTTTCTTTTCTTTTCTTTTCTTTTCTTTTCTTTTCTTTTCTTTTCTCGTCTTGTCTCGTCTCTTCTCTTCTCTTCTCTTTTCTTTTCTTCTCTTCTTTCTCCTTCTCCTCCTCCGCCTCCTCCTCCTCCTCCTCTTCCTCCTCCTCCTCCTCCTCCTCCTCCTCCTCCTCCTCCTCCTCCTTCTTTTGCCTCAGTTCCTGTATTTCTGAAATGACAGTGATAGAGTTATCAGGTATAAATCCAACACATTCACAGTGTGTACAACAGTGCTTACTATACAGTAAGTTCCCAGTAACAGCTAGCCTGTGACTTGTTTTGTGAACTGTTGAGTACCTTGAATTATTGAGACTCTTTCCTCATCTACCCTTATTAACTATTTTGAGGTTCTGGGCAGATAATCATCCAACTTGTTAAGACAAAATATATTGTCAAGCACCTTTAAAAAAAGAATTATTTACGTATCTTATGTATAGGAGTACACTGTCGTTGTCTTTAGCTGTAACCAAAGGGCATCAGATCCCATGACAAATGGCTGTGAGCCACCATGCGGTTGCTGGGAATCAAACTCAGAACCTCTGGGGGAAAGTCAGCATTCTTTTTGTTTGTTTGTTTGTTTTTTGTTTTTTTCGAGACAGGGTTTCTCTGTATAGCCCTGGCTGTCCTGGAACTCACTCTGTAGACCAGGCTGACCTCGAACTCAGAAATCCACCTGCCTCTGCCTCCCAGAGTGCTGGGATTACAGGCATGTGCCACCACCGCCCGGCGAAAGTCAGATTCTTAACTGCTAAGCTATCTCTCCAACCACAAACACATCTTAGCATGTTTCCCGCTGGCAGTAGGGTGCCCTCTCTGGGGTTCCCTGCAGTAGCCCATCTGAGCGTCGCCAGCCAATGCCATTCTTCTCACTTCACTCTAGGTGACTGGGGAACACTTCTGATCACTGAGCCCGTGGTGGCTTCAATGTTCCAGGGTCATAACTAATGACCCATGGAGAGGTTCAAACAGAGCGAGGGTTGGCAAAAGTTGAGAAAGCAACTGGGAAACGTTTGACTTGCAGAAAAAAAAAATGTGTGCTGTTGGTGATTCTCTGTAAAAAGCCAAACGCCTCAGAACAGCTGCAATGGCGTCTCTTCCTCCGCTCCCTCCCCAAAGGCATAAGGTTCAGCAGTAACACAATGTGGTTTATTATCAATGTCAGAAACTTGTTCTGCCCGGAAAGTGAATGAATGACCAAAACATATCCCGGAAAGTGACACGCTGCTGACACCAGCTGCCTAAAACGTATTTTCCAGTAAGATATGAAGTGACCAGACAAAGCCAGACTTTTGAGGAAGAAAAAGAGTAGAAAGTGAGAAGCCCTCAGAAAGTCTAGTTTTTCTGGCGTTAGCTCACCTCAGGGATTGTCTGTACTTATCTCCGTTGGCTGTATACTGACAGCAGGCTAAAGACACCTACCTAACAAGGCGCCTTTGGATGCCTTCTTTCAAAGCTTCCTGTCACTTGATCACCCACTAGCAGTTTCATGAGACTGTTAGCAATTTTTCACCCCTTGAAAAGCCATTAATAATTGTACTATTATCAGGACTTATGGGAAACGTTGTAATGGCCCTTTTTCTTTTCCCAATATTTGGGTTTTTTTTCTTTCCCCCACCCTGTGATTCTAGCTTTTTATTTTTTTAATGCCATGATTATTTTTTTAAAAAGAATTATTTATCTATTTATGTATCTGAGCACACTGTAGCTGTCTTTGGATACAGCAGAAGAGGGCATCAGGTTTTATTACAGATGGTTGTGAGCCACCAAGTGGTTGCTGGGAATCGAACTCAGGACCTCTGGAAGAGCAGTCAGTTCTCTTAACTGCTGAGCCATCTCTCCACCACCACCACCCCCATTCATTTTATTCTTCTGATTTACCATCTATTTATCGGAATGAACAATTTCCATTTTTCTTAGATTTTATGATTCTAGGTTTGTCTCTTCCACCCAACTCCTGGAATTATGTACATTTCGTGGCTTCTGTCTTAGTGGATCCAGAGTAGAGTCTAGCTCCATCCATTTCACACTTCAGGACCCTAGCCTTCAGAGACTCTCTCCAGCGCCTGCCACCAGGTTTCTTCCATTCATTTTGAATATGTTCTCCTTTGTTTTTATTTATCTAGCAATCAATAAATACTAATTCTTCCATCAACCCAGTAGACCAGTACTCTTGTTCCAGTTACCAACAACCTTCCTGTTACTTTTACAGCTGTGTTGTCTTGCACATCTATAACATTCTCCATATGTAGCATTCTTAAAATATCAACACTATCAGACCTCTATTCAATGCCAGTCATGGGCATTCCCATCATGTTTAAAATAACTTACTTCATTTTCAAGGAGGCATACAATGCAGTTACTGGGTTATTGTTTCAACATTTGCTTTTTCCAAACTCAATGATCACTTTAATGATATTAGGATGCTCCTTTAAGATGTGAAAGGCAATGAGTCTTAAGGCCTCATTATCCCATTCTGGCCTCCATTACTGTTGAGGTCCGTCATTATAAATTGATTAATTTGAATGCTGTGACTATTAACATAAGAAGCCTGAGCATCTTTTCTGCCTGTCTCTGTGTTGCTCGTCTCTACATTGAGAGAGCAGCATTCCTGGGTTTCCTTGTACTCTGTCTTTTGGATAAGTCTGTTTTGTAGGAGGTACAGATGACACACTTGAAGGCAGGAAGGAGGGAGATGAAATTGTATTACCTGACTGTATCTGCTTTGGGCGGTATCTTTAACAGGGCGTATCTACTGGAGGCCCCAATTGTTCCAGGGAAACCTACCATTGTTTCCATCTCTGCCTGGCTTTAACTTTGGAACTTCTGTTAAAAATCATTTAAAGCAGGAGCTGGAAGCAATTACTCCAGAGTTAAGAATATTTAGTCCTCGGGCAGAGGGCCTCCAGGTTTGGTTCCCAGCACTCAATGTTGGTTCACAATCATCGGTAACTCCAGTTCCCGTGGATCTGGTGCCCACATGTGGCCTCCATAAGCTTTCCCATACATGTGATGCACATAAGATCACTCAGGAGCACATAGAAATTAAATTTAAAAAGCAAAGAAACCAAAATATAGAAAGCAATAATATCTGGTTTTACTGATCTCAAAATGACATACATCTACAAAATTCTGGCAAGACCTTTCAAAGAGAATGCTTCAATATCATAGCATATTTTAGTACCTCAAGAGAAACAGAAAATTTTAAGTACTATAATTCAAACTATTTTCCATCATTCATAATTATACAGGTATCCACAATCATACCATTAATTATCAGTTATTAATAAGAATAGCCAAGACCAATTCTGGCAAAGACCATACACTCAGGGAGAAAGATTGTGTATTATTTTTAAATATGGGGTTTTTTCCAGAGTCTTTATGAGGTCTCTATAGAGTTTCACATAAACTATTACTAACATTTATAATTAATTAGTCTTTAGTATACATAATTTATTCAGTGGCATCCTAACTAATTAGAAGCTCAAACTTTTATGTATTTTTAGTTACAGTGAAAAGTTCATTTCTGTCGCAGAGTACATGGCTGCCATAGATAGATATCTATGAAATCTAAACTTTGAACAGTTTTGTTTTTATATAACACTTAAGTAGAAAGAATAGATAATTCCCATATACCCCTTTAATGTATAGAGTCCTTAGTCTCCCTATTGTTAAAAGTCATGTATTAAGGTGCTACAGGTTTTTATCATAGATGAACCAATATCGACCCATTATTGACCAAAGTACTTAGTTTACATTTGGGTTCTAACATAAACCACTGGTGTCTTTCATTTTGAAATATGTACTTAAGATTCTGTCTGATGTTTCAGTTCTATAGCTGGCTACCTAAAAGATTTACCCTTTTACTTTACAGACATCTTAATTATGTCTGTGTTATGGCAATTACAAATAAACCTCCCATAAGTACATGTATGTGATTTTGTGTGGATCTAAGCTTGTAGTTGATCATCTGAAGAGTACACCAGGTTGTTTTCAGACTGGATAGACATCACTGTATTCTTGATGGCAGTGAATGGGACTCCCACTTCTTCACATTTTGGCCAGCAATTTCTCAGAGTTATGGATTTAAAATATTTTAATATGTGTACCATGCTACCATACTGTTGTTTTAATGTGTAACTCTTTAATGATTCATGAGGTAGAGTATATTTCGTATGCCTATCTATCATTGGTGTGTCTTGTTTGAAGAGGTACCTGTTCATATTTTTTACCCAGTTTTTAATTGAGATGTTTATACATGTAGATGCAGATGGCTGTATTTCAAGTTATCTTTATCAGATCTGTGTTTCACAAGTATGTTTTCCTAGTCTGTGGCTTTCTTTCCATTTTCATGTTTATATTCTTAAAGAATACATTTTATTTTATTGCTTAAATGCTCTTAATCACTGTATCATCTCTGTACCCTCACAAGAATACAGTTTAGGGCAATTTTTCATGTCATGAGTAATTTGTTTCTATCTTG
Source organism: Apodemus agrarius (assembly GCA_964023405.1). Classification (NCBI taxonomy): domain Eukaryota; kingdom Metazoa; phylum Chordata; class Mammalia; order Rodentia; family Muridae; genus Apodemus; species Apodemus agrarius. Next base: position 72,180,630 of record OZ030014.1, read on the forward strand.
TTGAAGCTAGGATTTTTCTGTGCTTCTAAACACCTTGCAAATGAATCCCTGTTGTTTTAGTACAGTTGTTCCCCTCTACAATATTTGTATGACAACAGTTATTATAACCCATGATGTAGATTATAACTCCTAACAACTTCAATAGTGCTATTGTAGTTACATTGAAGAATTATGATTAGTAGCCAAGTGGTGACATGAAAGGCTTGGAGGACATATCCCAGAAGTGGTTTCAACCATACTTTTGGATTATTTCTATCATAACTTGAAGTGGAAACTTAAAGGTTCTTTGGAAAGTCAATTGTATTGGATGGTGTTTTGCTGGGGCGAACAGATGAAGGGGTGTTTTCCTGAAGTGGACACAGGTGAAAGGCTAAGGCAGACTCGAGAAGGAACATTCAGCTGAAGCAGACACAGGGGAACAGATGTTCTGCTAAGGCGAGCACATGAAAGGGCACGTGATGAAGGATTCCTTGCTAATGGTATGCATGTTTTGGTCTACTTTATATTGCATAGTTGAACTCCATAGATTGGGACTCCATAGGAAAAAACTCACCAAAACCTTCTGCTGGTGTGCTGCAGTTTCTTGCCGCTTCCTTGGACTTGGGCTGATTGGCAGAGTGATGTCAGCCGAGACAGATGCACATGCTGAGGCAAGACACATGGAGGACACATGATGTTTGGAGGGACTATGAATAGGACTCAGCAGCATGATGGGGGCTGGGCTTGGCTTGCCTGCAGGCAGAGCTAGCTGTGCGATGGTTGCTGGACTTGAGTCTTCTCTGATCTTTGCTTCACTGAGAGATGCACAGCTGAGAATGTCTCCTGGTCCCTCCTGCTGACTCCTTCTGAGGCTGAGGCCTGGCTGTCTGCTAGGTTATCCCACCGCTGCTGATTCCTGTCTGCTCTCCTGACTCTATGGACTTGGACTGCTGGTGTACCTGGGAAGTGTTTGCAAGTAGATCAAGCTGCAGCTGCTGCCCTGTGAACTGAACTGCCAATGCCCAGACAACACAGATGGGAGTTGCTCCGAAAAACCTTTCTAAACAGGTCCACTCCCTACCCTCACCCCCACTCCCACCCCCACTCCCATATCCTTTCTTTTCTACTACCTCAGGTGGATAGTGGGCTACAAGGGAGATTAAAACTTTTAAGAAGCACCATTAAAAGTAGGATTTGAGAAAATTTAAAGTTACAATAACTGTTCTTGTTTGCTTTGTAAGTCACTGGAATCTGGTTTCCAGCCCTCAACTACTACTTTATTTGAAGTTGGTTGAGAAGCCCACCAGTACCTAAAATATTCAGTCTAGTGAGTCCCCTTCCTTGAAAATCTCTTTACAGTGGTCTTGCCTTTTGCAATACAACCTATTCTCGAGGGTGCTAAGGATTTCCTTCCCTCCTTTCTTTCTTCCTTCTTTCCTTCCTCCCACTCTAAATTTGGTAGTAACCTCCAAAGATGTCTTCTAATCTCTTCCCCAATATATCCTCCATACTGCCACAGCACAGAAGGCAACAAACCACACTGAGAAGACCATAGACTTTGAGACCAGAAAGGCCGGAATTCAAACTTTTTAAACTTCAATAAGACTGTGCAGCATAGACTTAACATGACATCTCTTAAATGTGAATAATATAGCTTACACTGCAGATGTGTGCCATGAGCTGTTTTTAGAGTCAAATATAATTGTACCTATAAAGTGCTAGGACCTGATAAAAGTTGCTTCAGGTTTTTAAGTCAATTCAGTTATGAGCATGTCTCTCTTTTTATTAGTTACAAGATAAAGCCCAGCTCTCAGGCTGTCTGGACCCTCAAGCTCTGCCAATTCTCTTCCCTTAGTTTCTGCGTCACCATCTCAGGGTCTGAAAACACCGGAGGGCTTTTTTCTCCACTTGTGAGGCCTCTTATTCATGTTTATACGTATTTGCATTTAGAGAACTTTATCTGGAATGTCCTTTGTCTTTCTGTCTGAATGACAGGCTTCCAATTCATTCTTCTGGATCCTATGCCAATATTACCTTCCAGTCCTTTGCCTTCATTCTAATGGATTTTGAACTCCTTATTTTATTAAAATCGTTTTCTGTATGAGAAGTCTGCCCTTCACATACTGAAATTTGCCTACACAGTGAGTCTGCGCTCCATTTCTTGACTGTGTAGAGTAGAGCAGACAGTAGAGAACAACGTCCCTTGTGGCTTGTTTACTGTGCTGTCAGGTATTATACTTTAATGCTTAAAATATAAATTTTGGTTAAAATTGATTGTTATGATAATTTATGATACTGGGGTAGATGTGGTAAATTCTCTAACATTACTTAACAAGGAAAATGCAAGCTTTGTTGTCTTTGGGGAAAGCAGTTTCTCTCTCTCATATGGGTAAATATACCTGAACCAATACTTAATATATATCATCTATACTCTTTTATCTATTAATTCTATTTTTAAAAAATCTATTCAAGAAGATATAAAGGTGTTCTGCATAAACATGTTAGTCATATAATCACAGTGTAATCTAAGTCACCTAAAACCAGGATTCTAGCTATGTAAAATAGAATATGTTCATATTCATAAGGCACACTATATAATTATGTAAGGTGTAATTAAAGTGGCAGGGCTATGAAGAAGGTTCTTAGGAGCAATGCCATGTTCCCAGAGGACCCTTGTTCAGTTCCTAGCACCCACATCAGGTAGTTCACGATTACCTTTAACCCCGGGTTCAGGAGAATCCAACTTCTCTGGCCTCAGCAAAAATCTGTGCTCATGTGTGAATACCCCCCCATAGGCACACACATATACATAATTAAAAACAAACATTTCAGTTGTAGTTATAAGGGGTTTACAGTACAGAGAAGATCCTTATGGTGAAATTATCAAGTAAGACAAAATACAAGAAGACATTTTTCATATGCTCACAACCACATTGAACATATGTGTTGAAAAAAAGACTGAAAAACAACACTAAGGGGTTAATGGATACCCCTGTGCAGGTGAGTCTGAGCTATGATAAGTAGCTCTTCAGTTTCAGAGGCTTAACATCGTGTTTGTTTAAGATCCGGATCAGAGTCCAGGGCAGGTCCGGAAGCTTGCTCTTCTCGCTGTCTTTGTTTGGCAGCCCAGGCTTTCCCGTATTAGTCAGCAAATAAAGTGCTGTGTGAGTGGCGACTCAGAAGTTCCATCTGTACGTGAATGGCCAGAATGCAATCACAAGGCCCCAGTTAACTTCAAAGTCTGGGACACAGCGTTCTCAGCAGAAAGGAAAGGAGGCTGGATTCTGGTAGAGCTGGCATTGTTATTATCAGTCCTAGGATAGAAAACTGAATGGATAATCCCTGGTAATTTATATTTCTTTGATTTTTCTGCATTTTCAATTTTTCTTCAAGTAATCATTTATTACAAGTAAAAAAATGTTGTACTTAAGAGCCCTATATATTTTATTATATTTTAAAAGATCTGTTCTTATTATTTTAAATTCGTGTGAGTGTGTGTGTGTGTGTGTATGTGTGTGTGTGTGTGTGTGTGTACAGGCACATGTGCCTATGAGAGCAGGTGCTCTTAAAGCCAGAGGTACTTGATCCTCCTGGAGCTGAAGTTACAGGCAGTTGTGAGCTACCTGCTGTAGAGGCTGGGAGGCCGAACTCACACCTTCTGAATAAGCAGCAAGCATTTTAGTCTCTGAGCATCTGTCCAGCCCTAGTCTTATATGTTTTATCTTGAGACTGAGTTTCACAATGTAGACCTAGATTGCCTGAAACTCACTATGTAGACCCAACTGGCTTTGAACTCACAGATAACCACATGAGTATGTGTCTTAGGTACTAAGATTATTAGTACGACCCACCATACCTTGCTTCTTTATGTGTTTTAAAAGAAAGCACTTCATCACATTCTAGAACATGAATTTGTAATCTGTAAGGGATTTCCTTGAAAATGGAGCCTAGTGGCATACAACCTAACCCAAGCACTTGGGAGGCAGAGGCAGGTGGATCTCTGAGTTTGAGGCCAGCCTGGTCTACCAATCAAGCTCCAGGGTAGCCAGGACTACACAAAGAAACCCTGTCTTGAAAACACACACACACACACACACACACACACACACACACACCGCACACACACACACACATTTTCTAAGATATCAAAAGGCTAAACTTTGGTTCAGGTAAGGGAAACTGTTGCAAGATTACATAACTAATACCACATACAGAAAGAAACCTGTCCAGTGTGAGCAGTTCTTGTTACTTCTTGAATTGCTGCCTGCACAAGGGTATCCATTAACCCCTTGAGTTACTTAGATGAATTAAATATCTAAGCAGAAGTAATAATCTCATTGATCACCCCACAAATTCAGCGAATATTATTTAAGAAACTCGAGTGTAACACAATCCCTGGTTTGGGTAGAAAGAAATGGAGGAGTGGAACTGCCCGAGCCTCCCATTCCTAAGCCTCTCTTGTCAGTGCCAATCCTGTACAGCTCCACTGTCCCCTAGTTATCCTTACATTTGGCAACTGCCAGTAGCCCTCTCCTTACTTAAGGGAAGATGATGAAGACCATGTTAGAGGCTGGGCATAGTAACACACACCTTTGATCATAACCCTCAAGAGGCAAAAGAGGCAGGTCTCTGTGAGTTCTAGGCCAGCTAGGGCTACCTAGTAAAACCCCTATTAGAAAAAAACAATCTATGTTGGAGAAACTCCATTCAACTCCTTCTCCCAATGTTTAAAGGCCAGAGTTTGTTCTGGGTAGTGTCAAACATTCAGGGTGTCATCTATCCATCCATTTACTTACTCTTCCATTCATCCTTCTATCCTGCTACCTACTATTAAGAAACATTGAGCAGGGCGGTGGCGCACGCCTGTAATCCCAGCACTTGGGAGGCAAAGGCAGGCAGATTTCTGAGTTCGAGGCCAGATTGGTCTACAGAGTGAGTTCCAGGACAGCCAGGGCTACATAGAGAAACCCTGTCTCCAAAAACCAAAAAAAAAAAAAAAAAAAAAAAAAAAGAAACATTGAGTGTCTGTAGGGACTGCATCATACATGAAAGCCTTTTTCCATAGGCAAAGCAGAGAACTATTCCACAGGCAGAAAATCTCATTTGCTCTAAAACAGCCCCCTTAAACATGGGATCTGGGGCTGGAGAGATGGCTCAGCAGTTAAGAGCACTGACTGCTCTTCCAAAGGTCCTGAGTTCAAATCCCAGCAACAACATGGTGGCCCACAACCAGCCGCGACGAGATCTGATGCCCTCTTCTGGTGTGTCTGAAGACAGCTACAGTGTACTTATTACATATAATAAATGAATAAATCTTTTTTTTAAAAAGGGGGGGTGTTTGGGTACTAACTAAGAGATATACCAGTTTCTAGAACTTGAGATTAGATCTCCATGACCCTCTGGTGATTTTGGCTTTCTTTCCCACCACATTTATCTTAAACCTCTTGAGATGTTCTCATGAATGTTAGCATGGTCCTTCAAAACACGGAGTAAAGTTCTATTCCCATGCAAACACTATCTTAAACAATGTATCTCGTAAATAGAAAGGCTCCATTCTGTTATCAGTGCATAGACAGAGTCCTTAGTGAGGATGAGTTTTACGAGAGCTATTGACTTTATCATCCAGTGTGCATTGAGCTAATGCAATATTAAGACAGGGAAGCTTCAGTTCTGAAGTTGTCACCACGGAAGAGCTGGTCTTCTCTTTGTCAAGTTAGCCTAGGCGTGTTCTACATATGCAATAGATTCCGCCTTCAAACGAGTTCACTGTTATCTCTTCATTTTCAAATTGTTAAACTGCTTCAAGAATAGAAGTTATAGAGAAGACACTGGACTAGCTAGCAGCTCATTTTACGCCATAATTGTCTGGTTAAAATAAGAAAAGTCACATTTTTTTTTTGACCTCAGTTTATCAGATTGAGAAACACAAATTGTTATTACATAGCATGCCTGGATCGTTAGCATTTCACAATCACTAACATTTCATTACCCTTTCTGAGTACAAAATGTCACTAGGAACATATGTGAAATATTTAGGAACCTTGCCCAAGATACAATAGAACATGAAAAATATTAGATTAGATTTTTTTTTTTTGAGGATGAAATGGAGGAGGAAAAAAAATGCCTTGTTAGATTCCAATTAGGATTTTAAACTCCTGGTTGAATGCTGAAGTCAATCTTGCTTAATTGAATAGAGTCTGCCATCTGCCCACCCAAATCCAGACTTTCATGTCTCTCATTTACATTCAGATCTTTACATGATCGGCTGCATCTCTTGAGGCAGACAAATTGAGACTGAGGAGTTTATTATATGTGTTGCAGATTATTGTATAACTTCATATTATATTAAGGCAGAGAACATTGAGTTCTCTACATTGTCAAGCAAAGCAGATAGAATTTTCCAAGTATTTTGATCATTCTTTCCTTTTTCTAGCCATCTCTGGGATATAGCTATGTAAATGTCTTTCTTGTGTCCACACAGTAAGTTATGTACTTTATTTAAAAGTCACTTTCAATTCAGTCTCTGGCCAGCAGGCTCATAGCCTGTATTCAACAGTGACACTTAAAAGCAAAAAAGAAATAATTGCATTTGGGGGTAAGATATAATTACTATTGTACGCTACAAATGTAGTCAGCCTTTCTGCTGGACATAAGTCTGGCCACATAGTAAGAGAAACGAAGGGTTCTGATTTTACCAAAGTACTCCTTTAACACACAAGTTCATGTAAATGAGGACGTGTGCCTGATACTAGAATGACCCACATAATATCTGAGGCAAATAGTAGCGCCTGCTATCGGTGTAGTGCTTCTCAGTGACGTTCATGCTGGCAGGACCAGTCCCTGTCAATCATTTACCTCTCGTTGTGTTAACATCAGAAGAATGGTGTATATGTACTGCTCGGGAAAATCAGCACCAATTCATGATGCAGCTTAGAGACTATTCTATGCATAACTAATATCTAGGGGAGGGGAGTGTGTGTGTCTGTGCACACACACACACACACACACACACACACACACACGTACACATGGTGACTGGCAGACGATCTCACATAGAGTTCCTCAGATTCTGTCACTTTAGTGGCCTGGAGGGTCACAGTCAGGCTAGGCTGGCCGGCCATTCTGAGGCTTACAGGTGTGCACAGCCCCATCTGACTTTTTCATGTGGATTCTAGAAACTGAACTCAGGGCATCTTCATGCCTGCACAGCAAGCCCTTACATGAGCCACACCCCATAACTAGCATTTTCTGGAAATAGTTTGGATTAAAAGGACATTTTGCTTATCATTTAGAATATTACATATTTTCTTCATATATTTTTATCCCCTTGAGATGAGACAAAGGTCATTAGAAGGTATAGAGTCCATTTATTTTTTTTTTCCACCTTTGGTTTAAAAAGAAGCGCTCCCAGTTCTCAGAACAAGCAGGCTTACTTTGGCTTATGTTTTTATTTGCGCTTGTCTCCATAGCCCTCTTTGTGCCTGTTTTTCCCTTTCCGGCCCTTTTGAGTCATATGTTGACACAACTCAGTGCGAAGCCTTGGGTTTGAAGAGAAGCGGACACTGAGTCCAGGTACACAGAGATTCTTGTCTGATAACACCGCAAACACTCCGCCTGTAGACTTCCTACATTTGAGACATAATATTTTCGAACACTAATTTGCCAAGCAGGTTGGCGGTGACTCTGCCTGCCTGCCGCTGCTTGTCTGAATTAGGAAGGCTCTGTCTACCCTCACTGACTCCGGGGTTTATTTCTTGAGTCAAAGCTCTCATAAAGAGCTCCTTTTGAAGTAGGGAGTCTAGGCCTTTTTTTTTTTTTTTTTTTTTTTTATTCCCTAAGCCGTGGAGACAATTTTCAAAAGTAACTTCTTTTACTTTTGATGAAACACAACTCACAGCTCATCTCAGAAGGAAAAAACATCTCAAATTTTGCACTGTTGAAAATTTCAGTCCAAGGTGCTGTTTTATTTTATTTATTTATTTATTTATTTATTTATTTTTATCATTTGATAACTTTTTCCCTTTCTTCTCCATGTCTTCACAGTTTGGAGGTTACATGCACCTAAAGTCATTGTTCCTGTTTGATGTTTTCAACTGTGCTCTGGTTGTTACATTTACTACCTCAGAGGTAAACAGTAGACAACCCTGAGGGATAAAAGGAAGGAACGAAGTTAGCCAGGCCCAAGCTGAGCACCTAAGAGCAGGAGTTAGAGGGACGGGAGACACTTGAAACAGTAAGTTTCTTACTCTAATATGTGGAGAGTTTCATGAGTCTGGTTCTCTCATGAAACAAAATAATAAAATGTAAGCTTTAATGAAGAAGAAGTTATACATATTTAACACTGGAAAAAGAGGGGCTGTGCAGACAGCTCAGTGGGAAAATGGTTTCCCATCAGGTGTGAGGTCCTGAGTGTGGATTCCCCCAAACCCACTATGTTTCTATAGCGAGTGAAGGAAAAGAGAGAAAGAAATCTTCACTCATGGGCCGCCCTAGACGTACACAGCAGAAAACGGGAGACTCTGTCTCAAGGCAGATGGCAAGGACTGACTTGATCTCCCCACACTTGCATACATTTTCTTAAGATTAATAAAAGATGTGCCAGACTGGAGAGATGGCTCAGTGGTTCAGAGCATTGACTACTCTTCCAGAGGTCCTGAGTTCAATTCCCAGCAACCACATGGTGGCTCACAACCATCTGCAATAGGATCCGATGCCCTCTTCTGATGTTTCTGAAGACAGCAACAGTATATAAATAAAATAAATAATTTTTAAAAATGTGCCTATAAAAATACCTTCTGTGTCTCACTTAAATACACACCCACATACACACATGGACAGATATGCACATATGCCCATATATATGCACAGGCCCATAGAGAGGCAGGGCTTGATAAGAAGTACATAAAAAGGCAAAGCCAGGTTTCACAGGTGATGGATTAGCTAACCGACCACACACTGCTTGTTACCTGGCACTCGAGCCTTCTCCCATCTGAGAAACTCTTTCAGTGCTGAAGTCATGACTCCATAACAAACCTTGCTTTGTGTTCTCTGAAATCCACCAGCTTTAGTGGTGAGATGCACCTGGCCTCTTGGATGTGCAGGGTGGGGTGGGCAGTGGGGAGAGACTCCACGATCGCTTAGCCAGTGAGCGGATGGACAAATAGATTGATGGTGCTTTCCCTGCTCAGCACTAGTCGTATTACAGCTAGAAAACAGTTCTCAATGTGGAGCTCCTCAATTTTGGAAGACTCTCAGAGGAGACTGAAACCGGTGACCAGTTGGCAAACCGAACTGAAATGAAAGGGTTGAAGAGACTGGTAGTACTTGACTTAGAAAAGAGAAGAGAGGTGATCTAAGGTCAGTCATCCAGCTTTGAAGGTTTGTGACACCACGACTGCTACCAGCTGCTCTCCTTGTCCATCAAAGAGAAGCAGAGGCCAAGCTCTCCCTCGCACGGCATCCGCCAACTATGGGGGAGATTTCCTTGTTGGAAGGAGTGGCCACGCTAAAATGTAAATTGTTGACTGTGCAAAAGCTTTCCGCAGTTGTTTAAATGTTGGATTATTTGGGGGCCTCGCATTTCCTGCGTGTCTGAATGCAGTACTGCTGCCACAGGGAGCGTCGTTCCTTATAAGTCTGTAAGAACAGAAAGACATTTTAAGAGAACAAGTATGAATGATGGCCCACAATTTGTAGAATCTAAAATTTGTTTTCATAATTAAATGAAATGAAAACCAAAGCTCTTTGCTACAGGGAGTCCTGTGTTAACATTAACATGATGGTCTGCTTTTTTTAAAAAAAAAACAAATTCTACATTTCACACAAGGAAGCCCCAGATTAAGTGTGTGTCTGTGTGTGCAAAGTACACAGGTATATAGGCACTAATAATCTCGGAATTATGCTAACAATAAAAACCTCCCTCCCCAACCCCCAGATAATAAAAATTCATTGAGACAGAGTGTGGTCGATCAGACAAGTGTGCCAGAGAACTTGAAAAGGTTAGAAGCCCCGTGACTCTCCGCCCCATTCTTCCTGTATTTCTTTTTCTGTTCCAACTGGATAAACTATGTCTCCTAGTGGACCCCTAAACAGATATGCTTCTGTGTAAAAAAAATTCTCAGTGTGGACCAGTATGGTTTAAGTATTCTTTCTTTTCCCAACTCAGAAAGTTGGCTGATTAGTTCAATAATAATAAAATTAAAATGTCTACAGTGACAACCTTATTGACCATTTAGTTATCTCAGTAAACAATTATGACTCAACACTTTAGAAAATTTCTATTTGTTCGGGTGTCCAAAGCATAAAAATAGTGCCTCACTGTTTGCTTTAAATTTGTATTTAATTTTTTATATGTATGGGTGTTTTGTCTGCTTATATACCTACATACTATGTGTATTCCTGGTGCCCACAGGAATCATGGATCAGATCCCCTAAGGACTGGAGTTATAGATGTTTTTTTAACCACTGTATGGATTCGGGACATCAAACCTGGGTCCTCTAGAAGAGCAGGCAGTGCTCATAGCCACTGATCAATCTCTCCAGCCCCTCGGTCTCTTTCTAAACCCTTTTAGAAAACATCATACAGTTTAGATGGATGGTCAGTTTTATTATAGTACAAGGAAAATTAAAGTAGAATCAAATACAACTTACTCCAAAACAATGGTATATGAATTTCATGGCACAGTGCTGTATTTGTAGTCTGCTTGTAAAAAATCGCATACATGCATTATGTGAGTGCTAGTCGGGTCTTATCCCTCACTAAGAAGACTTTGCTTGTGCTCAGCAGAACCAAGATTGCTCACAGAATTCCCTGTGAGTAGGCACAGAGAGCTTTTATTTCAAACCTAGACAGAAGACACATCATCTGCTGTGAAGATGTTGCCTTAATACTCTCCAGTGGAAATACACCAGTACCAAAGGCTCTCTCCGCTAGCCATGCGAGGGGAGGGAGGGTTAGATGTTTGTCTTTCAAATTTCATTATACAAGAAGACATGCCAATGTTGGTTTAACATAACTGTGTCTCTGCTTGACGGTGTCTTTGGAAAGGTTTTAATCTGGGGGAGTATAAATAGTTCAAACCTTATTATACACATTTGTACACATAAAAACAAACAAACAAACAGAAACAGAAATAACAGGGTGATGGTGGCACATACCTTTAATCTCAATGCTTGGGAAGCAGAGAGTGATGGATCTGTCTACGGAGTGAGTTCTAGGACACCCAAGGCTACACAGAGGAACACTGTCTTGAAAAACCAAATGAAATAAAAATAATACCAACAACAAAAAATAACAACAAAAACCAACCCCCATAAAAAAAAAAACCCTAAAATCACAACAATAGCAAACACAATCAATTAAAACCTAGGATGATATAATGAATCATTAGTACTTTTTTTTTTTTTTGACAAGGGATCATCACTGTTTAATCCTGACTGACCTAGAGCTCAGTATGTAGAGCAGGCTAGTCTGGAATTTGCTATGTAGACCAGTCTGGTCTTGAACTCACAGAGATCGATCAGCCCATGTTTGCTAGAATTGACAGCATACACTCTTATGTCTGACCTCTATTTCAAAAAATAAAAATAAAATAAAAAAATAAAAATAAAAGCAAAGCAAAACAAACAAACAAAAGCATTAGAGTTTAGCTACATTAAAACTTCCTTTAGGCACCAGCAATATTTTTATAAATATCTAAAATACATATATCCTTATTAGTCCACTTACCCATACTTTTATAACTGGTTAACATGCTTCATACCAAATGGCCATAAACTCAGTGGCTTAAGATAACAGAAAATTTAAATATCTTAAGATTCTAAAGGTCCTGAGTCTAAATGGTTTCTCACTGAGCTAATAACAAAAATGATAATGAAAGGATGAGAATTACGGCCTATGGATCCTCCGTGCCTAACTCTTAAATGACCCCCAAAAGCCCGCTCTTTGTTAGAAACTAGGTGAAAGGTCACATTCCTTGATCCTGCACAGGAGTGCACATGTCACACCCGCCTGCAGTGTCCAGCTGTGAGCCACAGGCCTGGGAAGGTCCCCGGCGTCATTTCCCATCATGCCTCCGCAAAGCAGCTAGGGCGAGGGCGAGGGCAGCTGGGCTGACGGGGTCACCGCATGGGCTGAGGGGCTCGCGCCCTGGAGGGTGCTCAGGTCCCCAAGTGCCTACTATGTAATCCTGGCCCTGTAACAGGAAATGCATACATGATCCTGGTGCCTCCCCCAATAGGAAATGCATATGTGACCCATAACAGGAAATGTGTACGTGGCCCTGGCCCCATAACAGGAAATGTGTAGGTGGCCCTGGCCCCATAAGCGGAAATGAGCTAACTAGTTGCTACCTGGCTTCTATAGAAAACTGATTGGTTCTCAGAGCGTGGGCTTGGATAATTTAAACTGATTGGCTTAGAAGCTATGGAGTGGTACAAATCAATTGGCTCGCACTGCGCGGGCTCTCAATGCTAAGGAATGATTGGTTTGTGATGCGAGGGTTTTGTTGTAAATCTATAAAAGCTGTCCTGATTCTGCACTTGTGGCTCACAGTCCTCTACTCCTGCTTGGTGTATGGCTGTGAACCCCAGAGCCTCTGGAATAAAAATCCTCTTGCTGTTGCATCAAGACCGTTTCTCGTGAGTGATCTGGGGTGTCACCTTCTGAGGCGTGGGGTGCTGGGGGCACCCTCATTTTTCTTTTTGGGTCTTACATTAACAGGACTCTTTCCTTGCCTTGCTAGGGATTCATGTTGTGCCAATACTCAGCATAGGAAACCCCTTCCTGTTTTCTAGTCCAGCAATTGCTTAGTCATTCTCAGTCCCGTCGGTTTGACCCTCTCTCCTCTGTCTCAGCTTCTTATATATGAATACCCCTGTGACTATTCCCATTCTCAAGGTGAGTGGTCAGCAACCCTACTTTCTCCCATAACTGTCATTTTCCTTTTCTGAATCACCTAATACCCTAAGGCTCTGGACACTAAGATAAGGAGATCAATGTGGTCCAGGAGGTTTCATGATCAGACTATAATGTAGATTTGGAAGTGAAGAGAGAAAGCAAAGAGACGTTTGACCCAATCCTATAGGTTGGGTCTACAGCCAATTCTGGAACCCGATAGTTCTTTAACTCATTGTTCAGCTTGAACAAACATAATAGAGTTTATCCTCACCCAAGTTAAAACAGAACAGGACAGAAGAGTATTTAAGAAAAATCCTGGTGGTGCTACTGAACAGATCAATTGTAGATAAAACAGTTTACATACGGATGATGGAATACCATCTAACCTTCACCTATAACATAGAAACATATTTATCTTAGAGAATGTCCCAAGCTCTTTCCTGGAATACCTCTGAACTGTCTACAGTGTTATGTACTTTCTCTCCAGATTCTCAGGCCTCTAGGCTGCACTCAGATCCCCCTCCCTTACCCTCTTGTTTCCTAACATCATGCCCAGTAGAAAGGCCTCTTAGATTCACCTTTCAATAGAGAGAGAACATGTGATTTTATCATTGCCACCAGACATAATGCTGTAGACAGACTTACAGATGTGGAGCAGATGTGTGAATGAACACTTGAAAATACTGAATAGAACCCTCATTAAAAAGGGGGACTGTGATAAATGTCTGTGCTTCCATTCATTTATTTATATATTTATTTATTTGTTTGTTTGTTTTGTTTTTCGAGACAGGGTTTCTCTATGTAGCCCTGGCTGTCCTGGAACTCACTCTGTAGACCAGGCTGGCCTCGAACTCAGAAATCCGCCTGCCTCTGCCTCCCAAGTGCTGGGATTACAGGCGTGTGCCACCACCGCCTGGCCCATTTATTATTTAAACACAATGACAAACTTATTTGTATTTTACAGTCTACTTCATGTACTGCTCTAAAAGCAATTTATTACTTATGCTATTTCTCTTGTGCTTGGGAGGATGACAGATTTCTTTTCTTTCTAGACACTGGATAAGTCGTTTTACTGTCTTCGTTGTTCTAAATGGGTTTGATCCGATGAGGTGGGGAAACGCCCCTAAGGGTGTACATCCCATGGTGGCCTTGAACGTGAAAACCTGGTGAGAGCTTAGTTTGGTACCTTGAACCATTTCATTTTTCTGAGTTTTCCATGTGCAAAGTTAGCTGACACCATGGCTTTGGAAAGTCGCTGAGACAAAGCTGGGATCATGAACGGAAAGCACACAGCACATCATCTCCCCCTCCCTTCCTGTAAAAAAGGTGGCCAGGTCACCAGCCAAAAAAACCCACTCAGGTCTACATACTGATGTTCTAAAACTTGGGGTTTTTTTTTGTCCTGAATATCACTGTAAAAGTTTGCAGAGATGTGCTCAAAACTGAGTGGGTATGTATTGGAATGTTCTGATTCATGACTTGGCGGTATTCTAAAGATTGCTTCAGAGAACATTTGGAAAACCTACAACGACCAAATACACATCACACGGGAACTGAAAGTGGTGTTCACTGAGGTGTTTGAACATCGAGCAGTAGGAGCCTGTCTCACACGGGAATATGCCATAGATGGGAAACGATGAGTCTCTGCTTTCAAACAAGTCACCCAAATGAAAATTGCAAACGAAGGTATCAGCACACTGTCAACTTGGAACTAACTGCCTCTCACACTGGCGACTCTGCAGATGTCCTTCTGGACCAGCGTACTGCAGAAATCTAAGCTTTTTTTTTTTTTTTTTTTTTTTTGGTTTTTCGAGACAGGGTTTCTCTGTGTAGTCCTGGCTGTCCTAGGCTTACTCTGTAGTCCAGGCTGGACTCGAACTCAGAAATCCACCTGCCTCTGCCTCCCAAGTGCTGGGATTAAAGGCGTGCGCTACCAAGAAATGAATATGAGTGTGATGTTCAAAAGAACCAAAACAAGCAGCATGGTGGGCAGAAGTGTCCCTGTTCTTCCTTCACGTTCTTCAACAGGCACGGGCTCTCCACATGGGCCACAGGGCCCTTCCTCTGCAGAGGCGGAAGAGCCATAGATTGCTGAAGCCTTCTAGAAGGAAAGGAGTCGCAAAAGCAGAAACTAAGGAAAACGCCCTAACTAACCCAGAAGACAGGAAGGAATCATTTTCTGATAAGGAAAAGGCCAATATGTTGGTGGGAAAATACACCAGCAATTCATAGTTGCTCCCAAGGGCCAGGGAAATACAGCCATTGCATGGAAGAGGGAATGGGAGTGTGAGATTTATGAGTGTGGACTTGAGGTGGCTAGTCATTTGTGTTTGCAGTAAAACACTCAGAGTCTTTGTTTACTGCAGGAAGATTTAATAAATCAAAAACTTTTTTTTTTGTTTTCTATACAGACAGTATTTTTTTCTAAATAGGATACTAGATTGCATGCATAAAGTTAACCAAAGATGGAGAGGGGAAATCACTCACTAAAATAAATCTAGGGACGCTAACTCACAGGAGCACTAGGAAGCCTCTTATAGCAGCAAAGATAAATAGTTGGAATGAGATGTAGAGACCCAAATCTCTGTAGCTAGGAATAGATTGTGCACAGGGGCAAGGTTCACCAGAAGTCAGGTGCCCGGGTTAGATACAGACTGGGAGAGAGACAGCTAAGAGGCGGAAGAAGGCTGGACGAGTCCGGAATGGAATGAAGATATCCTGGAGTAGAGTTAAAATGTGGGAACTCAGCAGTTCTGGTTTTGGACCTGATTTAGAAAAAAATGTGGAGGAGGGAAGGGAATTTTTTTGTTTTTATGCGCGGTTACAAAGTGGGTGGGTGAGGTGATTTCAAAAGCAAAGGTTTTGAAAGAATGTACGAGAGGAAGTTGCAGGAGCAGAAGGGGAAGTGATTAAAGCCTTTCATAAGAATTGCAGAAGAACCGGGGTCAAGCTACAGCTTTGTGTTCTGGCCGGCACAGTCTGCTAGAGGTAGGAAGTTGGACCGAAGGATAAAGGGGTGGGGGGGAGGGTTCGGGGGAGTCTTGGCCAAGCTCCATCTTGCATGTCTGCTGAGTCAGCAAGCAATCATGTCTTCAGACCAAAGAAGCAGGGGAACCAGCCGCCCTTGACGGAAGACTCGGTGTCTGATGTTGAAGGTGGATTTTTGACAAAGTTGAGGGCAAAGAGTGTAACTTGGAAACGAACGAGTACTTTATCTTTTATTTAAAGCCTGCTATAGAAAGAGGAGATGTAAACACTTTGGAGTTGTCCAACTTTCCATTCGTGCTATATTTTGATCCAGTTATCACCAGAAAGGTTTGAAATGGGGCCATTATCAATAGCGTGATATTAATACAACTTAGGAACTAGGCAGTACAACTCTATAGGCAGTTAGCGTCATGGGTCTAAAGAAAACAAAAATATATGTCCTGGTGACACCCATAGTCAACTCCAGCAAGAGTCCTGAGTTTTACTTACCATAAACTATCTGTTGTCAGGACTAAAATCCAAAGGGCCTGACTTATCACATCAGTTAATCATTAGCCTCTGTCCTTTGGACTTCCTAAGTGTCCACTCCCCCAGCCCCCACCCCACTTCTGCAGTTAACTGGCAGTCTTTCCGGGGGCTTTCTCTTTGACCTGGCTCATCTAGAATTCTGCACATATAGTCAAATTAATCAATCAGACTCTTCCCAGCTCTAGCTCTAATTTATTCATGGGTGGGACCAGATCGGCCGGCCACTCCTGGGATGCAGAAGTTGCTGCTCTAATCTGCTACCGGACGATGAGCTTTACAGGCTCTTCCCTACTGCAGGAAGCTGTAACCCCCCTGCTCGATAAAAGAACGGTGCCTGCCCAGCATCCTGCCATCCCTACCTGCCTGCCGTTCTTCCCTGTCCTCAAGCAATGAACCCAATTCCGAGGCATAGCATGGCAAAGCTAATATTCGTTTCCATCTCTTCCTCTTCCTCCCCTTCTCTTTCCCTTTCCCCCTCTTCTCTTAAGAGAGAAAGTTCTCACTTTGTAGCTTAGGCTGACCTGTAACAGTGCACAGCCCTGGCTGTCCTTAAATTCCAGGGAAGCCTGTTCATGCCTCAATTTCCCCATCACTGGGATTATACATATGCACCGCAGTGTTGGGCTAAGAGTGAAGACTCTTATGCTGTTGTTCACTATGGTAATCCTGGCACGATTCCACTTCCTTTATGGAGCAGGAATCTCAAGAGACTGAATTTGGAGGCCAAAGTCAAAAGGCATACATTTGGGAATAATGGTGCCAGAAATGGTGACGGTTGTGTGTTGTCTACACACACCCCCTACCTACTGAATAACCCCGGCTTGCTTGAATCCAACAATGAGATAGTACAAGCCCTGTTTGTAACTCAAGAAAATTAGGCTTAGCAGAATCAGGTAATTCCTTGCCATATAGCCAGTAGTGACGAAGCCAGAATCCCTGCTTAGTTCTTCTGCCCAGTTCCAAAAACATGTCTTCTAACCACATGCCTGCCCTGCCCATATTACATCTTGATCACCTTTAAAACCTTGCATATTCGGGCGGTGGTGGCGCACGCCTGTAATCCCAGCACTCTGGGAGGCAAAGGCAGGCGGATTTCTGAGTTCGAGGCCAGCCTGGTCTACCGAGTGAGTTCCAGGACAGCCAGGGCTATACAGAGAAACCCTGTCTCGAAAAAAACAAAAAACAAAAAACAAAATCCAAAAAACAAAAAAAAGGGGGGGGGGCTGGAGATATGGCTCAGCGGTTAAGAGCACTGACTGCTCTTCCAGAGGTCCTGAGTTCAATTCCCAGCAACCACATGGTGGCTCACAACCATCTGTAATGAGATCTGATGCTCTCTTCTAGTGTGTCTGAAGACAGCTACAGTGTACTCTTTGTATATACAAAGTAAATAAATAAAATCTTAAAAAAAAGAAAGAAAAGAAACAAATTATTAAAAAAAATTTAAAAACCTTGCATATTACTGAATAAGTACTTCACCCAACCAAATGTAAGACAAAATTGTATTTCAGCTTTATTTTTGGCTTCTCTGCTTTTCCACAGTACCCACGTCCCCATGGTCCCCTTCGACCTGAAGAAACAATGACGTTGAGTATAAATCACAGTCTGATGCGTTTCACTTTCTCTGGTATCTTCTGCCAGCCCGGTGCCCTCTCATCAGCTTTGAAGACGATGAGGATTCAGGAAAATGATTCGCAGTCCCACTTTCTTTTAAATTACTCTAAAAATTTATTTGCTCATGTCCTGTGGTAAATGACAAAGTACCCCTTTCTGCCCATTCCTGGGTGTGATATCAAAATCGAAGAATTCCATGATAAGCAGACTTTGAAAAATCAGAAGCATGAATATTTTGAAAGTCAATAAAACCTCCAGGCTACTCATGAAAAATGGCTCAGCTTTGCGTGTCTGGCTCGGGCTGATCTTCAGTCCTTTCAGTGAGAACTGCTTTCTGTTTTCCCGACTTTGATCCCATGGTGTCAGGGTCCCCAAGGTTTACTCAGGAGTCACATGACAGCCTCTTCATAAAGCCAGCCACATCATGCTTTGCAGCCACCCGGCAGTTCTGAACGGTTTTAGGCAATTTCATGTTTTATTCTCAAAACCATGGGGATTTGAGAATGGAAAAAGAAAAATCTCATTATATATTTTTACTTTTTTATTTTAATTTTTATTCTTTCTGTGCTGGGGACTGAACACAGGGACTTATGCTTACTAGGCAAGCATTCTACAACTGAGTCACATACATTCAGACACACACACACCTACACACACACATTCTCACACACATCAACATACACATACACACATACCCACACACACAGACACACTCACACACACCAACACACACATACACACAAACCCACACAGAGAGACAAACCCATACATACACACATACACACATATTTATACACACACACACACACACACACACACACACGCTCACACACACTCACAGACACCAACACACATATACACATACACACAGACACACACACACATATACACACACAGGCACACTCACACACATCAGCACATACACACACATCACACACAGGCACACTCATACACATCAACACATACACACACATACACACACATACACACACACACACCAACACACATACACACATACACACACTCACACACACCAACACACATATACACAGACACACAGACACACATATACACACATAGGCATACACACACATACACACACAGACACACACTCACACACCAACACACATATACACAGACACACATATACACACATAGGCATACTCACACACACCAACACATACACACACAGACACACACTCACACACCAACACATACACACATATCACACATACACACACATAGGCATACTCACACACACCAACACATACACACACAGACACACACTCACACACCAACACACACACACATACACACACAAACACACACACACACACACAAATGAGAGATACACTGTAAATTATTGATTAAATAGTAAAAATGTAAATCCCTAACCTCCTCCTTTCATTCTCTTTTGAAATGAGAGCTTCCCCTCCCCATCCTTTTTGACCTGGTCTCCATGTTCAGTCAGTGATTGCTGACACCGGAACCGTAATCCTGAAGCCTAGAAATAATCACTCTCAGCCACATGGCATTAATAGCATGCCTTGGGTAATCCTAGCACTTGGGGATACTGAGGCAGCTAGAGGACTGCCTGGAGTTTAAGGCCAACCTGGGCTACAGAGTGAAGTCCTGTCAGCTTTCTATCAATGCTTACAACATGATGGGTCCTGTGAAGTTAGACAGGGAGAAGAGAAGGAAGTCTGCTGGGAATCTGTGCTTCATGGGAACAGGGATAATGACCGCCAGATAGAAAAACCACCTCTGCGCTTTCAATCTGTCTGTCCATCAGTCCCTCCAGCCCGAGGGGATTGCCTTTTGGTGGCAGGGCCACCACACCTTTGGTTGAGGCTGCTGGAATTGCAATTTTTTAGAAGAAATCATCCCACGCCGCAGAATTTGATCTCTCTTCGCTCTGACAATGCGTAACTGTTCTGTTTCCTCAAACCCTACTCGAGTGCCTCTTCTGTTAAACTATTCAATCTGTGCGACTAATTATATAAAACTGGCTATGAGCCCCAGGGCTCTGGGAGGCTCATGAGGTAGGGAAGAAGTATGAGGTTATATAATATATATTATAATATATCTTGATGGACTCGTCTGCCTCCCTCTCCCTCTCACACCCAGCCCCTGGACAGTAGCTCTGACACGAATTTTTAATCGGAATCTAATAATAAGGAAACAAGCAGATAAATTTAGGTTACATGAGCTTCTATGAGAATACTGACTTAGTTTTTCCACAAGTAGCAAGGGTCTCAACAGACAAAAAACTAAGGTGACATTTTTCTCTAGATTTTTAAGCACCATGACGAACGCAAAATGCAATGCCTGGCCTTCTGAAGGACAGTGTAATGGTGCTTCATTGGTCTGAAACTTAGTTTCAAATACCTTTGCATTACATATAGATATACATACATACACATATACAACCACATGTCACTTAACAATGGGTATACTTTGAGAAACATGCCATTGGGGAAAATAATCTCACAACAGCACAACACTCATGTGTATGTGTGTTTGTGTGTGTGTGAGAGAGAGGGGGGGAGTGTGTAGTGAATTCTATATGAATTCCAGGCCAGCTGGGACTACATAGTAAAACTGAATGGAAAATGTTTATATGGCTAAAAAGTCCTTTCCATGAAATTTTCCTTCTTCCTCCTCCTCTTCTTCCTCCCGTCTACTCTTCCTTCTCCTTGGTTTTACTGAGGCACAGTCCTTCACTATAGCCTGGGCTAGCCTGGCACTCATTATGTAATCCACGGTGACTTTAAATTTAAGAGTAACACTCCTCACCGGGCATTAGTGACGCACGCCTTTAATCCCAGCACTTGAGAGGCAGAGGCAGGCAGATTTCTGAGTTTGAAGCCAGCCTGGTCTACAGAATGAGTTCCAAGACAGCCAGGGCTATACAAAGAAACCTTGTCTGGAAAAAGAAACAGAACAACAACAACAACAACAGCAACAACAACAACAACAACAACAACAACAACAACAAAAGAGAGTAACACTCCTGCCTTGGCCTCCAAAATTCTGGAATTAGTTAGAGGTTGCTCCTGACTTGGCACCCTGCTGTTATTCCGACTGTCCCTCTACTCTTGTTATTCACACACCATTTGCAGTGATATACATCAGTTCTAGGTATGGCAGTGTAACAATGAACTGTGAAACAAGGTCTCTCTGTCCAGCCAAGGAAGCTACACAGGAAACTAAGAAGAGGTTTTTAGTGGGCCATAGGGTTCTTGGAGAAACTAAAGAAAGCTAGGAAGATACAGTCAAACAACAAAGCCCTTAGAGACAGCCCTTTCCATTTGAATAGAGACCTCAGTTTAAGGAAGAAAGAACCCCGCCTCTAGGGCTAGTGAGCAGCAGTACCCTGGGGCCATAACAAGGGAACCAGGAAGTGAGAGTTAGGAAACTAGACCTCGGGAGGGGGAGAGCAGAGGCCAGCAAGGACTTAAAAACTTGATGCCGGGCGCCTTAGGAGTGTTACCAGCAGAACGGTGTGAGAATTGGATTCTATTTTTCAAAGATTTCCTTAGTTGCCTGTGTGAAGATTAAGCCACAGACAAGACGGGCAGAATCAGCAAGAGGCCTTTGAAATACCAAGGGGGAGAGGATCCTAGCTTAGTTTAAAGCAGCCACTGAAGAGTGGGGAGAGAGTGGGTGGCCTCAGGAGATCTTGTCATCTAAAGGGATTCCCAAGTAAATATCAGAATGGTCTAGTTATAGTAAAGTGAAATTTTCTTTTAAATCAAAATTCATAAAATACATACATACATATATATTTTTTTTCTGACTTTGAGGGAGCGAGAGAGAAGGCTCAGAAGTTAAGAGCCCTGGCTGTCCCTACACAGAAGCCTGGGTGTCTGTAACTGCGGTTCCAGAGACTGACACCTCTTCTGATCTGTACTTTTATCTCTCTCTTTCTCTCTGCCTTTTGGTCCCCAGTGCCCTGTAACAAACTACTCCTGTTATTTCAACCCAGACTGTGGCAGTCAAGGGCCAAGCCTCTGCTGTAGGACCACTATGACTACACCTAATGGAGGACTTCTTTTCCACCTTGCCCTCAAGGTGCGAGCCTTCCCAGCCTCTCAATTCTGCAGATTCACTGCTTGAAAGCTGCACTGAGCCCACCCCTCCATCGGTATTCTCCTGACTCAGCCCAGGCTTTGGCATCACAGTCAGGGCATCGCTCCCATGGGAGTGCTCTTTTCCTGGGAACTAAAAGCTTATGTGGGGGTGGACCCTCTAACTTGTGAAAAGGCCCCTCATCCCATTAAAGCTCTGGTGTGCACCACGGGCTTCTGTGCAGGATTCCTGCCACCCTGGGCTTCTGCACTCTGTCCTGGGTCATTGTGTCTGGCTCCTCTTCAAGAGCATTGAGCGGTCTTCTCTTCCTCCACAGTGACAAAACCGATGTGCTCAGGAGAAGGAAGAGGGAGGAGAGGAGGGGAGGAGGGAAGGAGAGAAGGAAGGGAGAAAGGGAAGAGGGGAGGATCAGAGGAGGGGAGAGGTTTAAAACATTCTAAGACTAGGTTAAAAAAACAACCATGTCGAGAAAGAACCTTTGGAAAACCAAGTTATACAAACATCCAAATTGTGTTCACAATACTGTGAAAACCACATAAAACAAAATTTAAAAAGGCCAGACACTATCATGATTTAACTGTGTGGGTGGGTGGGGGGAACCGTCTCAACTTTAAAAAAAAATTGAAGAGAAATGACACAACACTTTTGACTAAATCTGAGAGAGATTTGATAATTTTAAGTGGTGTTTGCAGACTCTTCCAAAACAATGGCCATAACAAAGCCTTTCTGTTAGTAACATGCTATGGTTTTTAAGACAAACCTTGGGATGCTAGCAGATTCCCAGAGGAAGTCCTGGAGGAAAATGAATGCCGGATTGATATAAAAAAGACAAAGACAAGGCCGGGCGTGGTGGCGCATGCCTGTAATCCCAGCACTCAAGAGGCAGAGGCAGGCAGATTTCTGAGTTCGAGGCCAGCCTGGTCTACAGAGTGAGTTCCAGGACCGCCAGGGCTACACAGAGAAACCCTGTCTCTGAAAAAAAAAAAAAAGACAAAGACAAAAACAAACAAAAAACATAGGCACCGCAGTTGAGAAGAACACCAATGCCTGATACTTTTATCATTAATGAGATGAAAATTTGCTTTTAGGATTAAGATGCTTTTTCCATTCTCCCTGTCACTAGAAACACCACCATCTCCCTTGCTGTGTACTGTGTATCCTCACAAAGTGGCCTAATGGCAGAAAGGACCATTCCTCACAACACCAGCACTTGTAGGCATAAACATGACAAGGTATATTTAAGAAAGGGACTTTCCCCTGACTCCAGAATTCTCTTTCATCCCTGGAAATATTTGAAACTGAAGATAAGACAAAACAATAACAACTAAAATTGTAAAGCAGCACAGGACATGACTATATTAACAGTTATTACTTGAACTATTTTTAATTTTTCTTAATTTTTTTATATTTATTTATATTATGTGTATAAGGTAGTTTTTGTTTGTTTGTTTATTTGCTTTCCTACATGTATGTTTGTGTGTGCCTCATGCCTGTGGAAGCCAGAAGAGGGTGTCAGATCTCCTGGAGCTGGAGTTACAGACCAGTGTTAGGCTCCATGTGGAAGCTGGAAACTGAACCCAAGTCCTCTGGAAGGCATTGTTCTCAACCTCTGAGCCACTTTTCCAGTCCAGAAAATTCTTGATTAACTTTAAACTCAATGCCTTAAGGATTTTTTTTTTTAGGTTTTTAAATTGAAATAAGAACCTTATTATACAAAGAACATTACTATAAATTTCTCAGGATTTGTATGAACAGTTTGTGTTGGAAATCCAGAAGTCATTTGAATAATTTAAAGCAATTTTGTCTCTAAGGGAGGCAAGAATGTAATAGAGACTATGAGTGTGGTCAAAGCATATTATATGCATGCATGGAAACATCACAACAAAATCCACATTTTATACAATCAATACATGTAAGTAAGTATTTACATCTATGAAAAGTTAAAAAAAAAAAACTTCAAAAGCAAACAAGCACACCTGCCTGAGTTCCCTGTCACTTACAGAGAAATGTTCAGACTCCTGGGCAATTTTGACTTTGTGAGCAGTTGCTGGGGGTGGGGGGAGACGGGGGTCCTATCTTTTAGACCTCCAGAGCTTTCGAAATACAAAGGGTCTTGGATGTCTGTGCCAAACCCTCAATGACAAACTGATGAAGAGTCTTCCATACTCATAAGCTTACACCCTTGGTTAACTAACATGGCTTGTCCTTGGACATGAACAGAGCAGGAGAAAGTTTTAGTACAGCATGAGAGAAGTGGAGGTTGTCCTTAGAGAAGGCGGCAGGGTGGGAGGTTGTCTACGGACAGCCTAGTCTTGCAGGATATGTGATCACACTGTGAACCCCCCAGATTGTGTGTTTTACTGAATAAAACCTGTTCCTAGTTGTGGTGTGGCTCAGGTTTTAGCACAGGCCTTTCATTTAATCCCTCTGACTGGCCCATAGTACAGACACGCCCTCAGTACACACCTTCATTCCCCAGTAAGGGTCAGAAGCTGAAAACATTCTAGGCCTAGATAAGATTGTAGGGTGGCTAGAAGCTTCTAGGATGAGGCCTATGTTGGCAGACTGTGGCAGTAAGCCTCAGAGAGGACAATTACGTCAGGAAAATAAAAGTTACTTTTACAGCACAGAAAAAAGCCCGAGCTTCAGGACTTTGTGCAGTGATTAACTAAGGTCACGCCCTCAGGAGACATCTTTGAGGGAGACAGGGAGTAAAGAAAGATGTGCTCATTACTTCAGCATCACCATGAACATTCCTGACAGAAACACCTTAAGGGGGGAAAGATTTATTTTGCTTCATCATTTCAAAAGGTCTCAGTCAGTCCCAGAGGGGAAATCTTTGTGTTAGGAATGTGGTGTAGGGGTTGTTTACATCTCCGTGGACCAGGAAGCAAAGAAATCAACAGGAATCAGAGCCCTGGTATATCCTTCAAAGACTCACGCCCTGTGAACTGCTTTCACGTGTGAGGTCCCACTCCTGAAGCTTCCACAGCCTACTAAGACTGCACTACTGTCTGGAGACCAATCATAGCATGCGTGCCTGTGGCCAGTACATCTGATTTAAACCACAGCAGGGAACAAGCTAAGTGAGAATGCGGTTCAGCTTTAGAATTCTTCCGCTGTTGGAAGGAACTCCAGACCGAGTTGAGCTCCATAGTCTGTCTGTCCTGCTGTCTCGAGGCAAGGGAACAGGATGTTTATATCCCTGTGCCTCTCAGGTGTTAGCTCTGGAACATGAAACTCCTAGTATGTCAGGAGGCTATCCCCATTATCCGCTATCCATGGGCAAAGTTCAGTGAAGACGCCAGGTGTGAATTGTTGATAATAATGGTCTAGCATCCCGGCTCAGTGAGCATCAGAGCACCCTTCAGGCCCAGTC
Organism: Apodemus agrarius; assembly: GCA_964023405.1. Classification (NCBI taxonomy): domain Eukaryota; kingdom Metazoa; phylum Chordata; class Mammalia; order Rodentia; family Muridae; genus Apodemus; species Apodemus agrarius. The sequence continues at coordinate 72,206,108 of OZ030014.1, forward strand.
TCTCTCCATCCAGCCTACCACAACGCCTCAACACTCTGGTTTCTGGAAAACCTTACACGAGGGAGGTTTTTGAAAAGGATCACAGCCCACATTTTTACATTTGGCTCTAGGACTATCAAATATCCTAATCACCTCTCCTCTTTACCCTTAGTCTTGACTCCCAATTTGTCAGCTAAGGGAGCCTGAATGAGAACAAGAAAGCTTTAATAGAGTGGGAAAAAATGGGGACAACAGTTAAGATGGAAGATTGTTTCAAGGCTGCATGAGCATGAGCCCGAGGAAGCCCTCATGCAAGAGAGACTTGGCAGAGCTCACCCGCGAGGGTGCTGAGCCTGAGTTACTATCAAATTTGATGTCCTGGCCATGGTAGTTGGCCACAACATAAGGGATCTGAGAGCACCAATAGATAGCCTAAGAGCCTAACAAAGTCCTAACCCTATTCCTTCTTGCCAACATGATCTAGAAGTAATCTAGTGATTAGTAACTCTTGTGATAGTTACTGTTGCCAACTTGATCTAGATCTAAATGGGATCTAGAATGATCTCAGAAATAGGCCTCTGGGGATGACTATGAGGGATTGTCTTGATTATGTTAATGGAGATGGAAAGACCCACCTTCCTGTGGGCAGGACCCTTCTCTGGCTGGGATGATGCATGTATAGATGGAGAAAGGGAGCTGGGCAGCTTGTATCCATTAATCCCATCTCATTTCCTGACTGTGGATGAGATGGGAATGGTACTTCATCAGACCTTCTCCACCATCATGGACTGTACCTCTAACTGTGAGTTAAAGTGAAACTTTTCTCCCTTAAGTTACTCAGGATACACACACACATACACATACACATACACATACACATACACATACACATACACATACACATACACATACACATACACACACACATACACTAATATATATCTCTATCTCTATATCTAATAGATATATCAGAAACAGGCAAAGGAACTAAGTACCTTCTCACAATAATCAAGGTCATGATAACCATTTGCAAACTTCTTTTTTGCCTGCTGATCTTCTAGCACAAGAAATGACCAGGTGGCAGTCAAAGCTTAAGGTTTAGTAGGCTTTCAGAGAATCTCTCTAGTTGATGATGTCCTTGTGTATGAACCAGCTGAAAAATTTGAAGTTCACTGGAAGTGATGATAAACGGGCTTGTTTCATCTTTAGGGGACTAGACACCTATAGTGTAGTTATTGAGGCGTAGGATTAATACAGTAGTCATTGGTTGAATTTCTCTCCTCATATACTATCATCATTATTGCTTGAATGTGAAGTGCCCCTGCAAATTCATGGTTTCACCATTTGTTCCCCAGCTTCTGGTAGATTGTAGAATCTTTTAAAAGTGAGATCTATTTATAAGAAGTGGGTTGCCAGGACAGGGAAACCTTATTGTTTACTGCTCTAGCCTACATCCCCCTGCCACAGTTGGAAGTCTCTCTGGATACCTTGTGCTGGTCAGGCTCTGCCTCCCCACCTGGAGCCTCGTGATTGGCTGAGAATCACAGCTGGCAGATCCTAAGAGGGGGGAGCTGGGAGCAGAACAGACCCCAGGTGGCTGTGAGCCTGCTGAGAGCAGGCTCTCTGAAGACAGCTTTAGAGAGACTGCTCATTTAATGGGGGTGGGGTGGGCGGTGGGTAACGAAGGCTACTTAAACCTTTGAGGGGTGAGTAGGGGCTCTTAGGGTGAATGTACCTTATTGGCTAGGGCCAGGGTGCTGAGGATGCCTCATTTGCATAAGGAGGAATTCCAGGTCCTGCTGGACATGATCTTATAAGGAGAGAGGACGTTTAACCTGGCTACATGATCTTCTGGGGGTGGGAAGCGGGGAGATGGGGGGGGGCTACATGTACCTAGACATACAGGCCTGGGGCTGGGAGGGAGCGAGCCTAGCCCTGTCAATCTCAGGATGATGTTTCCAAGGTTTGGACTTGCCTCAAACCCACTCTTGCTCAGGGCCTGCTCCCCTTGTCTCATTGTTCCCTGCCCTACATCCATGCCTTTCTATCCACGGCGGTCTGTGTCCCCTGAATTGTGATTCATAAATAAATACTTCTTCCCTTATATATTTTAGTTCCAGTGATGTCAAAACAGTTATCCTCAAGTTAGTGCCCAGGCTGTGTCTCCAAGAAGTTATTCTACTGCATTGTCATCAAGTGGCATCTGTGTGTTACTGCTGTAAGACCCGAAAGAAAAACGGGGGCACCCCAGCGCCCCACGCTTGGAAGCCGTCACCCCAATCACTCACGAGAAACAGTCTTGATGCAAATAGCAAGAGGATTTTAATTCCAGAGCTCTGGGGCCACGCCCATCTCCCACGCCAGGTTGATGACAGTGAACACTGGGTGCAGAAACAGGACTGCTTTTATAGATTTACAGCAAAACCCGCCTACACAAGCCACTCCATAGCTTCCAAGCCAATCAGTTTAAATTATCCGAGCCCGTGCTCTCTGAGAACCAGTTTCCTATAGAAGCCGGATGGGACCTGGTTAAGTCATTTCTGCTTACATGGCCGCCACGCACAGGGTCATGCCAGGGTTATGCACAGTGTCACATATTCCCGTTATGCATTTCCTGTTACAGGGCCAGGATTACGTATTCAAAGCCTACCCTCCCCCACTAGTAGTAGGTGTTGGGGACCTGAGTGCCCCCAGGCATGAGCCCCACAGCCCCCTCGGTGATCCTGCCAGTCCCAGCCGCGCTCGTCCTCGCCACAGCCACTCCGCGGAAGCGAGACGGGAAAAAACGCCAGGGACCCTCCCAGCCTGACCCCGGAGGCGGGTGTGACGTACACACACTTCCAGGCCAACAAAGAGTGGGCCAAACCTCTGCTCCTTTGGGGTCACCCAAGACTCAGGCACGGGGGATTCCTAGCCTGCAACCTCATCCTTTCACTGCAAGTAGAGTTCATGGTCATATGCCCATCGGTTGCATTCCTCTTGCCATAGAGTGGGTCCTTCAATCCAGAGTAACATTATATAAGACGCTGAAATAGTAAACCTGACAGTGGGGCTAGCTGTCGAGAGTAAAGGCCTAACACATACTTGTAAAAACAAGACCCATTTTAGTCTTCTGGGCTGAGGATTGGTCCTTCCAGGATGGAGGAGGACATTTATAATCTATTTCTGCTAACCACTTCCAAGCAGTGACTTCAACGGCTCGCAGACAGAGCTCCCGGAAAGGCTGAAGGGGGGGGGGCGTTCCCAGCAACACCTGTAACAGGCAGTGAAAGGGATTCCAAGCATCTGGGCTTTCGGTCCTTCATCCCAGTGCATGAGGAACCGAGATGGTATTCTTAGGTGGCCACAGTGACTAGCCTGGTAAAGTAATTGCGTGAAGGATGCCAGAGGGGAGCTGTGTCCAACGCGAGGGTTACTGCCCGGTCTGAACGAGAGGTGCTAACTTACTGTTACAGGTTCTGTTGCCAGATCATGCACTTTTCCATGGGAACCTGAAAATCTGAATCTATTTTCATGCATTGAAAAATCTCTCCATTTTTAAAATGTTGACAATCATATCATCAGTTTCTCTAGCTGAAGAGAGATGAGCAACCCAACTTGTAATAAACAGAAATGGGAGGAAAGACAAGATCTGTAAGGACAAACGGAAGACATCTAACTCAATGGCTGATTCAGAGTTTAAAAAAAAAAATTCTCCCAGCCAAGGACATCCAGAAATTATATTAGTCTGATCTGGATGCCATTTAAAAAAACAGAATGGACTGTTTAAAGGACAAAATGTTATTTTCCCCACAGTTCCAGTGTCTAGAAGTCCAAGACCAAGGATTGACGGAGCCTGTCGGGTTCTGTCAGTGGCGCTTTTGCTGCCTTGCAGACAGCTAGCTACCCTTCCCTCCGTCCTAGCTCTGGTGCATGCAAACAGGGAGACCCAGCTCACTGACTTCCCTTCTTACGAGGGTGAGAATCCTATCAGACCCCCTCCTATATGAGCGCCTTTGACTTTGGTTATTTTCTTTGATGTCCTATTATCAAACATAGCCACAATGAGAGTATGATCTTCAACATACAAATTCTAAACTGAAAAATAATATTCAGTTCATATCAAAAAGAAAAACAACCACACAACTCTAACAGAATTGAGAAAAACAACTTTGGTGAGCCCAAATAGGACTAAACAAATCAAATATGTCTTCCAGCTACGACTGGAACACCAGTGTTTGAACTTGACACAAATAGCAATGATCTGCCCTGTATAAAGCTGGACTTTTGTAAATGTGCTTCGTTTATGTATTCCAATCGCTGAGTCCAACAGTATTTGGATCACAGTATTTGATTTAGTGAATAACTGATTACAGTTTTCGCCTGTAGAAAGAAGTAATGAGGAATTTCACAAACTTATAGAAGTGGAAAAATATATTCCCAAGCTTTTCATTTAAGATGAACTGTCCAGTTACTAAGTATTGACCTAGGATGTTCTTCCTGTTCTTTCTTGACTATAAACTGAGCTATGCATTCTAAAGCACCACATGGAAAGAGAAGGAGGAGGAGGAAGAGAAGGAGGAACTTCTAAAAGCAGTTGTCACTCCTGGTTTCTTTTCTTAGTCCTACACTGCCTTACACTCCAGACCCATACTGTATCAGTGACCTTGCTCTCCTGATGACCCTGGTGCACACAATAGCTCAGAAACCATCTTTTTATATTATAAGTGGGTGAAAGGTAATGGGCTTAAAGGAAGAAGCTAATAGTTCAAGGAGCTTCTAGAGTGCCCTAGTCCCTTCCTTTTTCTCTTTCTTTCTTTCTTTCTTTCTTTCTTTCTTCCTTCCTTCCTTCCTTCCTTCCTCTCTCTCTCTCTCTCTCTCTCTCTCTCTCTCTCTCTCTCTCTTTCTCTCTTTTCTTTCATTTTTTTTTTTGGATTTGGTTTTTTCAAGACAGGGTTTCTCTGTGTAGCCCTGGCTGTCCTGGAACTCACTCTGTAGACCAGGCTGGCCTTGAACTCACAAATCTGCCTGCCTCTGCCTCCCAGAGTGCTGGGATTACAGGTGTGCGCCACCACCGCTCAGCTTTTCTTTTCTTTTCTTTTCTTTCTAGTCCCTTTCTTAAGAGACCTACTCTATCCAGCTCCCAAGGCAACATGTTCATTCTGTAAAATGTAAATCTCTCCTAAATTATGTATGGAACATAGATAGAGATATAACACAGGTGATAGCTTGTGTAACATGAAGAAAGACCTGAGTTTGATTCCCTAACACCACAAAACCCCTGTATGGTAGCCAGTGCTAGAGAGATGGAGGGATGGAGATGGGAAGACCAGAAGGTCAAGTTTGGCTACATAGTGAGTTCAAAACCAGCCTTGGATATATGAGATCCTATTTTGATATATGAAATATATATGGTTTTTATATTATCTTGTTTGAGCTCCGTAAGGATATTGAGACATATGGTATATTATTTCTGTTTTACAGGAGAAGAGAATCAGGCTTGTAATAGTTACACCATTTCCTCATTGGCTTCACTTTAACGTGGCCCAACCACAGGCTCATCTTCTCACCTTCTCCCCCACACCATGTTGTTTTCTTACCATTTCCCACTTCCTGCCTACCTACTGCTAGTCTGTTTTCTGTGTTAGGCATTTGATCTTTCTCAATTGGCATCCCTGATCAGAACCACAGAACACAGGAAATGACTTCAATGACTACTTTTCCAGCTCTCCCAAGGATGGTACCAGGATAATGCCCAGACAGATGCACAGCAGTGGGGGAGGGGGGTTATTTATCACACAAAATGGGAACATTGGTTTTGTGGGGCTCACAGAACCCCTATGGAGAAAGCCCAGAAGACATGGAAAATGTTTCTCACTAATCCATCTGGCAATTCACTTTACTCTCTTTAGTCCAAGTTCCTCTTCAAATATCTTCCTTCAGTAAGAAAATTTGCAAAGAGAAAATACACTATAGTTCAGAAAATACTGTTGGTGGTGGTGTTGGTAGGACGGAGGGAAAAGGAGTTTCAGATCCAAGCCCTTTGCTGGGTAGATGGGACTGCTTGATCTGTTTTCATTCCTGTCCTTTTTCTCTATACAGTAAATGTGGATGCATTAAAGGGTGTCACAACCCACTTAACATTAGCATTCTGCTATTTATGAGAAAAAATTATGCTGTCAGATCATTCTTCACCACAAAGGCAACAAAAAGGAAATATGTACATTTGCTTTTGTGCCCCTTTATGCAGGGCTTTTGGAATTGTGCTGATATGGGTTCCCCTTGTCAATAATGATTGATTTTTTTCTCGGGAGATAGCTAAATATAATATATAGATGTACATATTTAGATATTTCTGTAAATACATAGGTATATTTAGACAAGGTCTTCTATACATCCCCAACTGGTCTGGAAGAGCAGGCTGGACTCAAACTCACAGATACCCTCCTGCCTCTCTCTTTAGTGTAGGGGGATAAAGGCAGATACCACCATGCCTGGTGTTTGGATATATTTTTGGACAGACCTTGGTTCATGAAGTATTTCCATTTAAGAGTCAAGTTCACATAAAGGTTAAGGTTTCAGCTATCCTGATAGCTGTAAGAAGGCTTGACAATAGCTTGAGTTTATTTGGGTCACTTAAATTTGAGTCAATTCAACTGAATTTAACCAATTTTACTCTGCAGCATTCTATCATGTGCACACCCCATAGATATTACATTAACTAGAAAGCCATGTAGGAATCATTTCCCGTAGAAAAGGTTAATAGCACGGGTAACTAAGCCTGCTGATTTACAACTTTAGAAGGTATAATGGGATGTTCTCCGACTTTGGAACTGTAGGGTGTATTTTATTATTTTATTATTGTCATGATCGATATGCATAAGATGAAGCCTCTTCTGTGTCTGAAATCTTACATTAGTAGCTATTTCTTGGCCAATTTCTTAAAAAAGTATTTTTCTCAGAAAGTGACAAGTAAGAAGCATTGTTTTTCACAATTACCTATCATTTATCAGTCTGTATACTCATTAAATTAAAAAAAGAAAAACCAAAAACCTCTTCATAGAGAAAAGTTGGGAAACATGATGGGGTGTCCTGGGAGGAGGGAATGGGAAGTGGATGTGATGGAGATACATTGTATACACATGGGGAATGGATGTGATGGAGATACATTGTATACACATGGGGAATGGATGTGATGGAGATACATTGTATACACATGGGGAATGGATGTGATGGAGATACATTGTATACACACAGGAGTGGATGTGATGGAGATACATTGTACACACATGGGGAATGGATGTGATGGAGATACATTGTATACACATGGGGAATGGATGTGATGGAGATACATTGTATACACACAGGAGTGGATGTGATGGAGATACATTGTACACACATGGGGAATGGATGTGATGGAGATACATTGTACACACACGGGAGTGGATGTGATCTAGATACATTGTATATACATATAAAGTTGTCAAAGAAAAAATAAGAATTCATTTTGAAAAAGAAAGTTAAAATATGCTACTCAATCAAATCTAAGCAAATGTCATACCGGAAACTAGATTAATGGAACTAAGAGAGAATGTTCCCGATGCCAGTGAACTGAACTGTTTATAGGTTCATGGGGACAAGAGTTGAAAGAATGGGAGGACTCTTTCCCAGTTAACTGCCTGCAGCTGCTGTCTTAGGCCAGCCAACTCAACTTCATCAATAGTCTTTGTCCCATGCTGAGGTCCCTCAGTAGACAGAGGATGCAAGTGAGCTTGGTTGTTCCTCCTGGGACAACTGGACAAAACTTAGAGTTTATGGAAAATCAAGTCTTAGAAGGTAGCAGCATGAGCAAGAATTGTTATTCAGAATGAAATGAATGCTTTCATAACCATGCCTAGGCTAACAAGCCATAATATTTACATTCTAAAACATATTCTGCTTAGACATCTAATCTGTACAGATACCAGGTCAATAAAAGCATAAGCTTTTTGCTAACATTGTAAATGCACAAATTTGTCAAAACTGTCTAAAATGTTCCCAAATAAAACCCTCTCTCTCTCTCTCTCTCTCAAAATTGAGAGCCCTCAGTGATGATTAAGTAACTTTGAGAGTTAGACTATACAATCATGAATACTATGGACATTTATGCCATGTATACTTGCAAAAGTCTGTTTTGGTTAAATAAAATTTAAAGCAAAGTTTATTTGGCATGTTGAAAATAAAATATAATCATGGTTTGGCTAAATGATGGGTCCAGATGATTACATTGGCCTCAATTACCATCTTTAACACCCACTGTTTTTCTACAAATAATCTAATGTATAACTTTGGTATTAGTTTTTTTTGTTTTTTTTGTTTTTGTTTTTTTTTTGTTTGTTTGTTTTTTGTTTTTTGAGACAGGGTTTCTCTGTGTAGTCCTGGCTGTCCTGGAACTCACTCTATAGACCAGGATGGCCTCGAACTCAGAAATCTGCCTGCCTCTGCCTCCCAAGTGTGCATTCTTTTCTTTAAGGAGTCCTTGTTGGATGTTCACCTCACACCATTACAGAGTATTGGCATCCCTGAGCTTTGCATTTAATTTGGAAAACAAACAGTAAGCAAATAAATGATTCCTTGAAGCTGATAACTTATAGAGACAAGGGAAGGCTCCTTCAGACAGTCAATAAGGACAGAGGCTAGTGTGACTGAGTTAGATGGGGGGTGGGGGAGGACATACTTTGATAGGAATTGATGGAAGAGGAGGTAGGGGTGGGGCAGGAGGCTGGGGGGGGGTGGCAGACCAGGGCCAAACTATGAGTGACTTTTTTTTGTATGATATAGACAAATTTGTAATTTATACTAGATATAGTGGCAAATGAGATGTGTAAGTGCAGTTGTTAAAGTTGACTACATACTGAATTGGCTAAAACCCAAGCCTCTTAGCACTCCTGTGAGAGAGGCAGGAAGACTGATCCTGAATCTAGGCCATACCTTCTGGTAGCAGCCCATATCAAAGGATACAGAAGAAGAAAACTTTGCTTTTTGCCCACTTTGACTTCATTCTTATTGGCAAGCTCATCTATTCTGTGCTGAGGCATTCCTTTACAGATATTGGAGCCAACTTCTTCAGGACTCCAAGTTAGAATAAAGATCAGCAGCTCTCCCAGAATCCTCCAGGACTCCTAGTACCAGATGGAGATTGCTGAAACATCCAGCCTCATAGACTGAACTGGGTTTTCAACTTTACTATCTTGAGGCATTCATTTTTGGACTACCCAGAACACAGCCTGTAAGCCGGTCCAATGAATTCCAAGGAAGTCCTCACCAGCTCCTGGAGCCTAGTCTTTGGACGTCTCAGCCTTTAGGATTGTGAGGAAATATATTCTTTATAAGCTACCCAGTTTCAGTAATGTTGTCAGAGTGATACATAACAGGAAAAGATGATCATTCGGGTAATTACATAGAGATAAGATTGTGGTGAATTGAAATTTTAAAAATACATATTTATTTTATGTGTTTGACTGTTTTGCCTGTGCACACATGTGTATACCATACACATGCCTGGTGTCTTTTGGAGTCAGAAGAGGCATGATGCTGAAATTATGAATGGGTCACTGTGCAAATGCTGGAAACCAAACCAGGGCCCTGTGCAAGAGCAACAGGTGTTCTTAAATGGTGATCCATCTCCCTAAAGCCTAAAGAGACACTCTTTATATGTGTGAATTCTCAAAGAATAGAAGCCCCTGGTCATAAAAGGCAGATAACCATTTCTGTATACACAAAGGACAGACCCATCTCACATCACACACCAAAACCCATAGCTCCTTGCATAACACATAAAGGCAAACTAAAAACCAGTTTCAGTTTATATATATGCACAGCACTGTGGTGGCTTGAATAGGAATGTCCCTCACAGGCGCATGTATTTAAATGGTGGTCTTTAGGGAGTGATGCTATTTGAAAGGATTAGGAGGTACTCTGTTGGAGGAATGTGTCACTGGGGAGTGGATTTTGGGTTTCTGAAGCCCAAACCAGGCCCAGTGGCTCTCTCTCCCTTCTTGGAGATCTGCATGTAGAACTCTCAACTTTTCCAGCACCATGTCTGTCTGTATACCACCATGCTTCCTGCCATGCGGATTATAGACTAAACGTCTGAAATTAAGCAAGCCCCAATTAAACGTTTCGCTTTCAAAGACTTGCCTTGGTCATGGTGTGTGTCTCTTTATAGCAATAGAACACTGACTAAGACAAGCATAAACACCAAATTTTACACAGAAAGATCCAGGATCTGGAGGTGTAATGTGATGGGGTGATAGACTGGCATGTGCAAGGTGCAAGGCTCTCTGTTCAACTCTCAAACTCTCAGTAGCACACACACACACACACACACACACACACACACGAGGGGGGGAGAGAGAGAGAGAGACTACTATCTCACATCATACGGAAAATCCCTAACTAATACTATATAAACAAATGAGAAGACCAAAGATTTCATTCTTTAAAGAGGTTAATTAATAAGTCTGGGGGGAGGGGAGTGGTAAGGGCAGATGGATCCGTGCAGTCCTGGGGTGGGTACTGCAAACTGGTCTAGAGATGCTTTCTGGTTTCCATTTGGGGCTTATGCAAGCTCTAGATGGGAAAGGGAAGAAGTGGACACCTGGGAGCCTTGTCTGTGGGGACCAACCAGAGCTCAGGTAACAGCGATCAGAAACACACTTGAGAAATAAACAAAAAGATTTATGGTGATTTTTTAATTGAAAAAATATGGATACAGATCTGGTGAGCATTTTAGTGATCCAGGTGGAAAATTGGGAACAAAGACATATTCTGGAGGAAGAAGCATCTGATTTTCCCCTGGATGACTCCCAGGTTTCTGGCTTAGGACTTGGATTAAAAAAAAAAAAAAAAGCAACCCATGATGCTTCCTAAAATAGAAATTAAGAGTTGAAGATTGGGCTAATGGGTGTGGGTTTGAGGGTCAGGGAAAGCATCCAGACAACAGTAAGTGTCTGTCTGGGTATTCACGTCTGAGGCTCAGAATGGGAGATGGAAGATTAGGAATTGTTAGAATAGAAAGGCAACTAAACTCATATGAACAGAAAAGACCTTTTTAGGATAAAAACATAAAGGGGAAGTGAACCAGAAAGTCAGAATAACATTTACAAGTTCAGGAAAGAAGGAAGAACCAGGAAATTCATCATCTCAGGAGGGATGGGAGAAAACAACAGTGTACTTTGTAGAGACAATCAATGCCTTAGGAAAAGTGTTTCTTTCGTGTTCTATGTGCTAACAATCCAAATGTGGCAGACACAGAAGTGCTGAGACCAAATGAACTTCGTCAGCCTCTTCCTCTCATTCCTCTATCATTCACGGTCAGTATTAGTGTTGAGCTTTGCTGTTTACATATACTAATGCAGTGTCACTCTTTCCTCCGGCTTGGACAGAGGCCTCACTGCCTTGACACAAAGCATCTGTGATGACCCACAGTAGACCTTTGTGATCAAGTTGATTTTCTTTCTATTATGGAGGAATGTGGAATCCCACTGGCTCAGACGATCATGAGATCTCCATGAGACCCACCCAGAGATTCTAAAAGAGGTAAACGGTTCACGGAGGAGTGGGACTTTTGGTTTGTGGTACAGCTTCCCTTGAGTTTGACCCTGCTGGTGTGAGGGCTTCACAATGGCGTAGCTACCTCTGAACTGTCCATGCTTTTGTAAGTGATCTCATTAAATTCCTGGGTTCTCAAGCTGGTTTCAGACAGAGTTCTCTCTTTGATCTATTGGTTCCCTCAGTGTCTGGGATGAATAGATGTTTCTTTGTCTCCCCAGGAAAAAAAAATCACCTAACATATCACAACCAGCAAGTTACCTGAGCTGTTGTCACACTTACCTACCTGTTTTCATGCCTGTGACTGGGCTTCTTGCTCCAAGATTACCTGCAGGCAGGATGCTTAGAGGCTTTTAACTAACTACAGGCTTCAATCGTGTTACCTAAAACAGGAATCTGAAGCAAATGTACTAAGAAATCCTGAGATTCAAGGACAAACTATGACAACCAGAAACTATAAACTATAAGACTGAAGGACAAGTTCTTCCTTTGTGACCCTAGCTCCACAGGAGAAACAAAGTGGGCACAATATCTACACTGGAGGCTTGATTAGTCCAAGACTGGGAACAATGATTTGCTGGCATGAGGTCATGTACTCAACCACAGGATTCTTTCTTCAGTGAGAAATGGACAATGACATCAACTATTTGGTTCATCTAGATACATTGCAGCAAGTCAAGCTTTTCCCTTGAAATCTTTCCCAAATCCTTTCAAACTGATTTGTATTATATCAACAAACATTCTAACAATAGGCCAATTTAGCAAGGCAACTTAAAAGCAAACAAATTAAAAAAAAACACATTGGCCTTTTCATTAGCTACATAATTTTGTTGGCATTCCTCTTGATTTTTAGAAGACTGTTCGTAATTTACATATTAGTTCAAGTTTACAATGAGCAAAGGAGAAAAGAATGAAATAATGTCTCCTGACAGTTTGGATTTCAAAGCTAGTGCCCTAAATAATTGTGAGCCTATATCATCTGAAAACCTTAATCATCAATTATTTTTAAATCATGTTTCATAGTATATATGGGCAGTGGCATATATATATATATATATATATATATATACATGTGTGTGTGTGTGTGTGTGTGTGTGTGTGTGTGAATCACTATGTTTTTACATAATGTGTATGTGTGGAGAAAGAATTGTATTTCATATATTCTTGCTACATCTGCCAAAAACACATAAAAAGAGAATATGCTAAAAGTGTATGTAGAATACTTTTCCTCTTTAGTAGCTCAATAACCATGAGGTCAGAGGATATGGCTTTATTATGAATGAATCATCCATTTAGAATCAACATAGATTCAGAGTGAAAAATGACTGTAGAAGATTATTTTAATTTTTCATGTTGAACTTCATATTCCAGAAGTTCTGGGCTGATTCCCAACTCAGTGTGACTCAGCCACATTTCCCCCCACAGGATGTGGTGGTAGGAGGAGGTGGTAGGTCTTGAGGGCACGAACCTCCCTAATGCATTACCTCACCTAGGGTTCCAGGCCACAGACTCAGCTCTTCAGAGCACAGAACAAGGATCAACCAGCCCTTGAATTCCCATACTTCCTTCTGATAACTGAGACTAAAAAACCATAGGAGAGATGAACATGATTGAAGTGAAAGCTTAAAGGTTCTTTGGAAAGTCAGCCGCGTTGGATGGTGTCTTGCTGGGGCAAACACGTGAAGGGGTGTTTTGTTGAAGTAGACACAGGGGAAAGACTAGAGAAGAAACATTTAGCTGAAGCAGACACAGGTAAAAGGAAGCACATGAGAAGTCACATGATGAAGACTTCTTCACTAACAACACACATGTATTGGTTCACCTTATACTTCATAGTTGAGCTGTATTTGTTGGGACTCCATAGAGAGAAACACGAAACCACTTCTGCTGGTGTGCTGCAGTTTCTTGCCGCTTCCTCAGACTTGGGCTAATTGGTAGAATAATGTCAGTTGAGACGGATTCACATGCTGAGACAAGACACATGCTGAGGCAAGACCTGTGGAGGACACGTGATATTTTGGTGATATTTTGAACGAATATAAAAAGGACTTGATGGACAGCGATAGAGGCTCAGCTGAGCTTGCTGTGCAATGGTTGTTGGTCTCATATCTTTGCTGATCTTCAATTCATGGAGAGAGGCAAGGCTGAGATTTTCCTCTGGCATTCCCCCTGGTCCCTCCTGCTGAGGCTGAGGTTTGGCTGTCTCTGCTAGGCAGTGCCTCTGCTGCTGATTTGTGTTTGTTATCCCAACTCTACCCAACTGGACTACTGATATACCCTTGAAATGTTTGCAAGTGGGTCAAGCTGCTGCTGTCGACCTGTGAACTGAGCTACCAATTTCCAGACCGCACAGATGGGAGTTGCTCCAAAGAACCTTTCCAAACAGGTCCACTTCTCTCATATCCTTTCTTTCCCTCTACCTCTGGTGGGTGGTGGGCTAAAAGGGAGGTTAAAGCATTTTAAGAACTATCATTAAAAGTAGACTTTGAAAACATTAAAGTTCCACACAATCATTATCTTTTGTGCCCGGTCAGACCAACTTTGATACCTTCCTGCCTGTAGTTTCATCCATTTCCTTACTCTTTCTACAATGAGGGAAGCATGTCGGAATTCTACCCACAAATAGATTAGGAAGGTTATAGTCCTTGGGACAGGTAGCAGCCTGAACTAAAAGATAATCTATAAGAGATCTGCATTATGACTTTACTAGGAGGTTAGTATGACATGACTCTCTCCTTATCAGCTTTGTGTGTTGAACCCTTAATGCCTAGCACTTCAAAATATGATATAATTGAGATAGGATCTTTAAAGATATAATTATGGTTAAATTAAGATTTATTGGTGGGGATTAACCTAATTTGACAAATGTGTGGGCACAGAGGAAAGGCCATGTAAGGGTAATGAGGGGCTACCTGTATAACAATGTGAGAGACTTCAGGTGAAACTAAACTCCCACTGTATACCTCAACCTTAAGGTTTAAGTCTCCAAAACAGAAAGACAATAATTTTGTTGTCCTGTCTGTTCAGCCCTATCAAATTAGCACCATAGAACAGAGAAGGCTCGGCTTTGAAATCTCCAAGTCTGACTATGATTTGCAACAGAACCATAACCTTGAGGAGCTCTTCAAACTCTCTGAACTTCAGTCCCCTCATTTGTAGATTGGAAATAAAAATAATTACCTGTCAGTTTTCTTAGGGAGCAAATTCATCTATGCAACCAGTGTCTGACATAAAGTAGGCACTCAAGTCCTGCCCCTTATATGATCTTGGATGTCTTACCTAAAACTCCCAGGCACAGACCCACACGATAAAACACTCCTACATACAAAAGCTTTGATAAATATTAATGTTTTTTTGAGGGGGTGGTATTCTGATAAGAGATACAGTTTCAATTTTTTCCTGATGATCAAAGTTGTATATGTACACTAATTTTTTTTTTTTTGGTTGGGGAGCAATGGGAAGTGGTTAATCTTACAAAGGGATTGGGGGTGTCATTGTGATGTTTATTTTACATTTTGGCTCCTTACCTGTTATCATATGATGATGACTCACATGATTCTAAAACTCTAGGCTTGAGAGCTGTGGCCCTAGTCCCTATAGAAGCTGAGGGTCCCTTCAGGTATGACCCATTCAGGAGCTGTAATATTAGCAGGCACCATCTTCTATTTCCTGCTGTTGCTATTGCTGTTAGAAGCCAAGGATTATAGTAGCTGCCAGGTGCTATGGCTACTGGTGGTCAAAGCCTAGAACACAAAACTTCCAACCTAAATATCTATAGCTATAGAAATTGGGCATCTAAATCTTGGTCCCTACTTCTCAAGATGAGATGCAAACTCCCAAGCTTGTTGGTCCAGTTCCTAAGCCTTCAGCATTCACGGACCAGGGTCTACCAACAGTAGATGAGGAGAAGCTCTTCTATTCTTGATGTCTATCTGGATAGAACAGAAGGACCTTAGCCAGCTAATGGGAAACACCAGTACTGTGGACCACAGCTCAAGAGAAGCAACAATTCAAGATAATCCTCTTACCTGCATCATTTGAAAAGAAAGCAACATAGAATTCAGGTGTTGAAAAAATGATTACAGCTGGACTTAAGAGTCTTCAGGAGGCAGAAGCAGGAGGATGACCACGAGCTCAAAACCAGACTGGTCTATGCAATGAATTCTAGGGCTGCCTAGGCTATATTGTGAGAATTTGTGTCAAAAATGCAAAAAGAAAAGGACTACAATTATCAATATGTATTTTGTTTCTTCTTTTAAGGTAATATATATGATGTTAGATACAGTGGGTTTCATATTCATTAGAAATAAGGTACCCATCCCCATCCCCCACCCTGCTCCAAAAAACAGAAGTATCTTTCATAGAATCAAACGCCCTGATAGGCAAACATGTCAGGTTTACCAGTTCAGCTCAGAAATATGAAAAAGGAAGGTCTGTTAAGCTTCTCCAGATTTTTTCCTTTTCCCTGCTTCCAGATCCATGAGTCACTGTTCTGTGTGAAAAATATTTAGAGAGTGAATTATCCCTTGGCAAGACCTGCTCTTAGACAGACTTCCCTATCGCTCACAGAAATGACCCTTATCTCGGGTGGGTTTTTTTCTTCTGGAAGAATGTCTTGCAGGGGCATTTAATCTGCTCTAAAATAATTCCTCAGGCTTCCCAAGGGTTTACCACACTGCTCTCCAGAGACCATGTACACACCACAGCCTCATTTGGGAGAGAAGGGCCCCTGTTTATTTTCTTGCCTAAATGATGTTGGTAAATCTTATCAGCTTGCTTTTATAATGAAATCTCTAAGTTGTGATTTTATTGAGAGTACTGATTTAACATATTATAATAATAGTTATCCAAGAAGAAAAATGCTTAGAATAGAATATTTAAAAGGTGAATGGTTCCTATGCTTCTGTGTTAAGGGCATATCATTAGGGCATTGATGTTCAGACTATAGAGCAATAATTGTAATCAATACTATCCAGATGGGAAAATAGGCAAAGGACTTAGACATTTCTCTAAAGGTTTTTGGTAATCGGCATAAGCATGTGAGAAGTCTTTTAATATGATGAATCATCAGGGGAATGCTAACCTGAAAGATCATGACAAACATCATGGAATGTCAAGTGAATACGGGCTCGTACTCATTACTTTGGCTTCTATAATAAAACAAAATCGTATCTGGCCTGGTGGAGTATTTCTGTCATTGCATCTATCTGAGAGGCTGAGGAGGAGGATGGGCAGTTCAAGGTCAGCCTGGACAACTCAGTGAGACTCTTGACTCAAAGTGAAAAATAGAAAAAAGTCTAGGGAGTATAGCTTAGTGGTGGAGCACATGCTAAAATGTGGGAAGCCCTGAGTCTAATCCCTGGTACTGTAAATTAACTGACTGACTGATTGACTGAATGAATGAACATGCAAACAAGAAAAAAAGAATTCAATCCCAATTACTGCAAACTGACTAAATGAATGAGTGAGTGAGTGAATGAATGAATATACAAACAACAAAACAAAAAATTATTATGGAGATCTTGCTCAGGACAACAGCATGGTTGTTCCTAAAAAAAAATTTTTTTTTAAAGATCAATGTGTGACATTGTTCTCTCCTTTTTGGTGTAGGCATTCAAAGCCTGGAAGGATATCAGTGAGAGATCTGTATATTATAGCAGCATGAATCAAACAGTCAGAAGGTGGGAGTGACCCCTGTCCACCCACAGATGACATGATAAACTGTGTGCTCTACATAGTCCCTGTGATATTGAGAACACCAATCCTGTCCTGGGAGTATGGGCAGAGGGGAGATAGACCTGAGCAAAATAAGCCAACCACAAATACTATGTGATTAGAAATACTCTGTGATGTCACTTATATGACGCAAATGAAAAGAGCAAACGAAATTATAGAAAAGAAGGTATCATGTGATTGTGAGATCGGAGGAGAGAAAGGAGAATGTGGGCAGAGAGGTTCAGTTCTGTAAGGGGAAGAGTCCTAGGGCTGGACAGCGGGCATCTGGCAGAGCAATGTGTGCTTATCTCAGGTCACCGAATTGCCCATAGATAGTGGGAACTATCGGGAATCACATGTAAATATTGGAAAATATTGAAATAGGATTCTTTGAAAGCACTCGTGTCTCTCCATACTTTCTATATGTTTTTTATTTTTCATCTGACCTGAGTTACTCTATAGACATATCTTAGGAGCTGCCTTATATTATATAATGTTCCCAAAACATATTTCCAAAGAAAAGAATCAATTTCCATGATGCTCCCATATGGTAGGATGACAAAATGTTTGTATGTGTGTCCATAGTGACTGTTACCACCGTCTTTCTTTGATATGCCTATGCCTCTCTCTAATTAGCTACGGTGACCAGGGAGGCAGATGAGGGAGGGTGAACGCTTTTCTGCCCACGTACCTGCGTGAGGAAGTGGCTGGAGGGTGGAGTGTGTATTTTGGTCAAGAAAATGTTTTACTGATGTTTTCTTTTCCATGTTGGTTATAATTCAGTCATCCCAGAAATATAAACATATTTGAATTTGAAAAGTATTGTTGGCTGTGAAAATACTGGCTTTCTGTTCATCTGTTCATCTATCTAATAAACAGTATAAGAGTCTTCTTTTCTATGAGAAATAATTAACCATTATACCAAAATACACACACACACACACATACACACACACACACACACACACACACACACACGGGCAATTTATGTGTACTTAACTTTAGGAATAAAGCTAAGTGTGGTGGCACGCAACTTTAATCCCAGTACTTGGGAGACAGAGGTGGGTGGGCCTCTGAGTTTGAAGCAAGCCTGGTCTACAGAGCAAGTTTGAGAACAGTCAGGGCTACACAGAGGAACCCTCTTTCAAAAAACAAACAAATAAACAAAAATACAAAAGAAAACCTAAACCAAACCAAGACAAAAATTAGGAGATAAGACTTTGTTTTGTCCACTAAGATTATTTTGTGTCTTGGGAATCCATTTCAGTGTTGAATTTTCTAAACAAATTGCCTCCAACAGGACATGGATTATTAAATAGCAATAATTATCTTTCTATTTTCTCACTTTTGCTCCTTGAAAACAAAACTGGGTCACTCAAAGCTAGAGTCAATCTTGCAAATGTAAAACCAGCTTCAGGACCAGGATGCTGCTCACCGGTAGAGCGCTAGCTTAGCACCGATGGGGCTCCAGCATCACCACCAAACAAGTCACAAACAACGGAGTCACACTAAGGGCTGCCGTCAGCCAGGACAGCTTTATTTTACATCACTAGGCAGAAATCCACCTCTGCACGGAGACTCCGCTCCTCTTTAGATTGTCCCCAAGGCAGATAGCACAGCCCTCAGAGATGGCTGTTTCAGCACATCCACACCGAGTCTCACTCAGCAAGCTGACGTACTTGCCTATGCCCTGAAGAAATGTTCGAAGGATTTTCAGATGAGTTGCTGAAAAAGGAGACTGGCCATTGGAGGTGACACGTAGGGAGGCATGACCCATCTCTCTATCATGTGTTTTCTCAGAAGAGAAAAAGCAGGTAATGTCAGCTTTGTCTAAATATGGTAACGAGGGTAACAAACATTTGTAACCTCAAAAGCATTAGAACTCCATGGAGCAGAAAATCAAAGCCCCATTTTCTATTAGCCCTGTTTTCCAAAGATCACTTTAGAAATTTAGCACGCATACACACACATACACACACACACAGAGAGAGAGAGAGAGAGAGACAGAGACAGAGACAGAGACAGAGAGACAGAGACAGAGAGAGAGAGAGAGAGAGAGAGAGAGAGAGAGAGACTCCTCCAACACTCGAAAGATATTTAAATAAAGAATAATGCTTATCTTCATGTGACTAGCCCAGATTCTCTTTACTCTCACCAACAGTGCTCCATGATCAAAAGTTGAACCTTAGGTTCTTCCTTGGTTAAGCCAAGAGGAAGCAGGGCAGATTTGGGGTGGAGGCAAAGAGATTGAATCAGCCCCCTTGCTCTCCAAGGAGGGGAGGTGTAACTTTCTGGAAGTTACAGATCTCACCTGTCAGATAATCTCCCTCTCCCTCTTTGTCATGTCTCCACTGTGTTTTCCTTTGCCTAGAGGAGGAAATGGCTTCTCTGTTTCCAGTCCTCAAACTTTATTTAGTCCACCCCACTCCCTTAACAGAGCCTTTATCCAGTTACAGGCTGCTGAATATTTAGTGATTAGTAAGTTCCACGGTGTAACTCTTTCTGCAATGAGTGATTTTGAGATTCCAATCCAAGTCACTGAAGACAAGGAACAAGAGAACTGTTGGCCACACACCACCCCAGCCCACCCCACACTTCTAAGTCTCCAGATCCTTTTTTTTTTTTTTTTTTTTTTTGTTTTTTCGAGACAGGGTTTCTCTGTGTAGTCCTGGCTGTCCTGGAACTCACTCTATAGACCAGGCTGGCCTCAAACTTAGAAATCCGCCTGCCTCTGCCTCCCAAGTGCTGGGATTACAGGCGTGTGCCACCACGCCCCTAGTCTCTTGACTTTTTAACTCCAACTAAAGTAGTGAATTCTGTTTCCCTGTTAGAACTTGGCCACGGAGGATGGACTTCCTTCCTTCCTTCCTTCCTTCCTTCCTTCCTTCCTTCCTTCCTTCCTTCCTTCTTCCTCCTCTTCTTCCTCCTCTTCTTCCTCTTCCACCTCTTCCTCCTCTTCCTCCTCTTCTTCTTCCTCTTCC
Organism: Apodemus agrarius; assembly: GCA_964023405.1. Taxonomy (NCBI): domain Eukaryota; kingdom Metazoa; phylum Chordata; class Mammalia; order Rodentia; family Muridae; genus Apodemus; species Apodemus agrarius. The sequence continues at coordinate 72,226,354 of OZ030014.1, forward strand.
TCCTCCTCCTCCTCCTCCTCCTCCTCCTCCTCCTCCTCCTCCTCCTCTTCTTCTTCTTCTTCTTCTTCTTCTTCTTCTTCTTGATATTACAAAAAACACTACGGCAGTAAAAACCTCCTTCTGTACGTGACTTTGCATCCATGGAAAACTATTGCTGAAAGATAAGTTCTAAGAACTGGGTCAACGTTCTCTCAATTCAATGTCTTTACAGATATTGTCTAACTAAATACTTACCGAAAAGTAATACTGATTTAAAGACCCTTAAACAATTCCAGTATCCAGCTCTGCAAAATCCTAACACTAGAGTTAAGCATTAAAAAAAAATATTGTGTATATGTAAGTACACTGTCACTGTCTTCAGACACACCAGAAGAGGGAGTCAGATCCCATTACAGATGGTTGTGAGCCACCATGTGGTTGCTGGGAATTGAACTCAGGACCTCTGGTAGAGTAGTCAGTGCTCTTAACCACTGAACCATCTCTCTAACCCCTTAAACATTAATACACTGCATTCATACACTGTAGTTTGTAAGGCTAAAAAAAAAAGCATCTTATTATAACTTTGTGTGTGTGTTGACTTTCTTTTGTGAATTAGGGGACTCAAATGGAGAATATGCAAGTCACTTTGGGAGCCTAGCCGACTTTCAGCTGCTTTAATATCTTGGCTTTCCACTGTTGGAGTCAGGAGAGGTGGCCAACTCTACCAGTGTTCCCTATGTCTATAGAATGACTTCTGTCTGCATAAAATTCATAGGTCAAAGCTGTAACCTCAGGGAGACTTCATCAGGAGATGGGGTCCTTAGTAGGTATTTAAGCAATAATGAAATCAAGAGGACAGAGTCCTAATCCTATAGAAAAGCAAGAACTCCTCAGCTGCACAAGGACACAGAAAAGAGGAAGCTGTCTAGACAAGGAGAGAGTTCTCACCAGAATCTGACTGTGGTGGCACTCTGCTCTCAGACATGTACTTTCTAGAACTCTGAAGAAACATATCTGTGTTGTTCAAACCATTCATTCTATGGTAATATGACATGGCAGGCCAAGCAGGCTAGGGCATCCATGAGACAGAAGTGGAACTCCCAGGAGAGGTCAGACCCAAAAGCCTGCCTGGAGCTGGTAAAGCAGACTCTGCAGAAGAAACAGACAGTCCAGGTGTGGGAGGACCCTCAGGAAAGAAGCAATGAAGTCCTCAGGGAAGAATCAGGTTCAAACCTCTTAAGTCTACAGTGGTTCACATTTTCTTCCATAGGGAAGACCTCCCTGGCTGAGTGTCTTTCCCCAGAATGGTAGAAGGTGTCCAAAAGGCAGCACTTAGCTTTTTATACTATGAATTTAAAGTGCTCAAGCAAGTGACCCCCTACATAGAGGTCTCTCTCTGAGGACTTCATGGATTCCTAAGCCACAGTTCTTCAGGGTCAGTCTTTTCACCTGGCCTGTCCTCTTCATTGTTTCAAAATGTCAGCCATCAAAATGAACTCTCCTCACTCCCCTCCACCAAATTTCTCATCATAGTTCAAAGAAGAAAGCCATTCTTTCAAACTCTCTTGGATAACCATGAGAGTCGGGGTCTCTGCTCCTTGTGGCTCCCTGACCCATGTCCCTACCCTAACCGGAAACTCCTGGATACACTGCACACCCAGCCGCTTTCCCTTTATGCTCCCATATCCTAGTCACCTTCATCTCCGGCTTAGCCTATGGTATCAGTTTACTTAGTAACTGTCCACATCTTCAATGGAACCTTCTAGTTCTCTGTCTCATGTTGTAGCCCAACCATCAAGGATCAGGTCATAACCCTTCTTTCATGCCCTGACTGTTGTAATATCTGTAACTGTAAAGTCCTTAATATCTGGTGCTTGCCCGGGTCACCAGCCTCACTGCTCCTACCTCCCCAGTCCTCACCAGCTTTGACCTCATGCCTCTCTGCGTAAGTTCAATGTCTTCCCTGATCCTCCAACTAAAACCACAGTCTTCTACCATATATGATCTCTAAGAGTAGATCATCTCCCCCACTGTCTCTTAGGTTAATTGTACTTTAAATAGATGGTTAAGAAAATGGGAATATTGATCTAGCATTAGTCACTGCCGCCTGTCTGAGCTCCTCAGGGATGGACATATTTATCTTGTCCCAATCTCTCTTCCCCAGTACCCAGTTGAGAAGCATGCACATGGAAAGGACTTGATATTCAGTAAATGGTGGGCTTAAAAGATTCTGCTCATACTAGAAGAGATGCAAGGAAAACTATCTGTGGGTCACAGCCACAAAAAGGGACTTCTTGCATTTCCTGGGAAAACTGGTTTCCTTTGCATCCTTGGGTCTTGCCCCAAGAATGGGACTCACATGTTAGCAGGATACTAAGCAGGGATAGGGCATAATTTTTATCATTTAACTCACCCTCAAAGTCGCTGCCTCTTTCCATTCCAGATCTAGCTGGGGATGTCAGGTCATTTCTAAGAACATCACTTAGGAGAGAGCAACGCACAGCTTGCACTACATTGTTATTTTCTAAGTCCCTGCCCCACCCCAAACAAACAGACGATTGCATAAAAAAATTAACTCACTTATGTCATGGATGCTACCCATAACATGTTGATTTAAGGTTCTGTAGAAAACAGAAAAGTGTTTTGCTTTTCAGCGTAAAGAGCTAGTCTAGAGGCATATGTTAGACCCGCTCCAGTCCTTGCCCAAATATGGTGACATAACACTCTGGAACGAGGTGACCAGCCTGGATTTATAGCCTGAAATCCAGACTGGGTGAAACAAGATCCCAGTGAGTCAAAGTGTGTGATTGTTCCAAAAGTCTGGACGGATGCCAGTCATTCATAGCTTGCTATTTCCAGTGAGATTTCGAAATACAAACACTTTTAGTTATCGTTAACAACAATCAAGAAATGTAAAGTCACAGTCGGGCCTTCTAGCTAAAGATGTAAAGCACACATCTGTACTGTCTAAGAGCACCTTCCACACACCATTCATGTCTACCGGTATGTGTAGAACTGCAGAGCCCCCATGTTGTAAAACCTGACAAGACCGGAATGCCCAACAAAGTATTAACTGTTCATGTAGGATACGGAGTCCAGGAAACTTGTCAACACACTCAGAATTAGAATTTGTATGGTCACAACTTATTTTAGGGCATTTTCTCGAATGCCAGGTCAATATTTATAGAACCTGGGCTGAACTGAGTGGCAACCAGTTGTGTGTGGCATGCGGCTGCTTGAGGTGGAGATTTCTGGATGATCCCCTCCTCTCCCCATTCCTCCTAGCTAAAGCCAACCTTTATCCCTGCAGAGTCTGGAATTTACCATTCCTTAGGGGCAGAGGTCCTGCCTTCTTTGAAAACCCAGACACTCCTTCGAAAGGCAGTTACTTCTTGGGACACCAATCACTCCACCTTACGTAGAACTAAAATATACTATCAATGCAAGAACTTACTCTTAACCCCTCAAACTAAAGCTTCTGTCAATCTTAAGTAGGCGGTATTTGTTTCAACCTGTGTGAATAGGCTTGCAGAAGTTCTCATCAAGTGACTTGCAGCTTACAGCAGACTAACTCATGCACTGTCTTCTCTGAGTGAAAGGAAGGGATGTGCCTGGAAGCAACTGTCAGAACGAGCCCACTGCCACAGGTACCCCACTGATGTCTACCATCAATCTGTATTGATAGAAGTTGTATTACATGTGTTTATTGTGTATGCACACATACATGTGCCTGCATGTGGGCATGGCCACGTGTATCACAGCATACATATGGTCAGAGGACAGCTTTCAGGAGTTGGTTCTTTCCTTCTTCTAGTGTGGGTCTTGGGGATCAAACCTAGGTCATCGGGCTTGGAGTCAAGTAACTGTCTCATCAGCCCAGGACATTTTAAGTTTGTTTTTTTTTTTTAAAAAACAAACAAACAAACAAACTTGTGAGTGTGTGCGCACACACAAGTGCACATGAATGTGGATGTTTGAGGAGGCCAGAGGTGTCATACCCCCCTGGAGTTGGAATCACAGGTGTTGTGAGCTGTCTTACACTGGTGCTGGGAACTTAACGCTGGTCCTCTGCAAGAGCGGCATGCACCCTTAACTTCTGAGCCTTCTCTCCAGCCTCCTCAATAAAGAGTTTTAAATGAAGAGGCAGAGGTGTGGGATGTCAACAGATGTGGCAATGAGGTGAAGAAGAGACTGAGGAGGAAGTACATTGACCTGGAAACTGTCTCCACCAGCGCAGTCTCTTCCCCACACGGTGCTGATGCTGGGTTCGAACACGTTGTTGCATGCATTCACTGGTTTGAAGAAAACGGAGCTGAAATGATTCGGAAGAGCTAGGGGGGGAAAATCCACAAATGCTCTCTGTTTGACCATACTGAAACCCACAGAAAAGCGTAGCGACCAGCTGAAAACCTTCAGCTCTATTTCTACAACAAAGCAAGAATCTTCCTCTACTTTTCACATTGGAATAGATAAAAGCTGTGACTTGTTCTCACGATCAAAAACACTTAAGCCAGAAAGCCATGGCATCCTTTGAAGTTTTGGGAGATTTGTATCACTAAAGAGCACGTCCCAAAGACTCGGAAAGGCATGTGTGAGGGATTGGCTAGTCTAACTACTGGCTTAGGTTCCTGTTCACAGCAACTGGTAGTATTTTCACACTGACTTAGTAGTCTTGCAGAAGATAAAATAGATCTGTATTTGATCATGCCTTAGTTTCCCCAAATTGGAGCTGACAATTTAAGCCCCAATCAAGTTTCTGCCTATTAATTTTCATGTCAGGATCTAGAAAAATCTATATGAAGTCATGGGATGTGCCTGGGTCTGGTGCCATGTTTTGATATGTGACACCACGTCAGGCTATCTCACGGAAGCAGATGATAATGAGGAAGTTCACGGTCTGGCGGAATGGCTCACCGTGTGAGGACGCCTGCACTAGACTCCATCCTCGGGATATACGGATCTGTGTGGTGGTGGATGGAGAGGGCCAACTCTCTAAACTTGACCTCTGACCTCTCCATGTGCCTTGTGGCACATGTGCACCCACACTTGCTCACAGAATAAATACATTAAAACTGCAACGTAAAAACTTAAGAAAAAAGACATTTACACCATGCTGCAGGCAGACAACAGCTTGCTTCAGTAAACTCTAGAGATGTTCGTTTGTGATCAAATAATTTGTACTCTCATAACTGAAAATTATTATCTTGATTTAATTAACTGAACTATCATAATTCTATAACCCCAGCCTAGCCCTAAATTTTAACTGTTGTAATAGTTGGCTGTGCAGTCTTTTACTTTACCCGTGTTTATGGCTCAGATGGTCAGTGGCCTTAGAGCACGTTTCCTCGTAACAACAGATTTTAAAGACATCATTGGGCTGATTGTGCCATTTGTCAAATTTCTTCTCTTAGAATTTTTTTTTTATATTTTTATTACTCTTCCTTTTTCTCCAATCTTACTTTCTGCTCTTCCCAAATACCCCCCTACCCCTGCCATTTGTGTATTTTGGTTTATAAAACAGATTCTTGCCGGATGGTGGTGGTGGTGGTGGCAGTGGCGGCGGCGGTGGCGCACACCTTTGATCCCAGCACTTGGGAGGCAGAGGCAGGCGGATTTCTAAGTTTGAGGCCAGCCTGGTCTACAGAGTGAGTTCCAGGACAGCCAGGGCTATACAGAGAAACCCTGTCTTGAAAAACAACAAACAAACAAACAAACAAACAAACAAAAAACAGATTCTTACATATTTGTGGAAAAAAATGCTTTCTTAAGTACAAGTTTTATATTCTACAAATGGTATCGCATGGCAGACCATGTTGAATGGCTTCCCTTCTGCTCTCAGGGCTTGTTGTCTCTGTGGCCAGGTGTTGGTGTGGCTCATGGCTATTGGTGCTACATAGCCATTGGTAAGATGTGCTTCCCACATGTAACCCAGTGACAGGTGGGTATCACCTCCAGTTTCTAGGGGGGAGGAGAGTGCCATAGTTTTGACAAATGTGGAGAGATGTGTGTTCTGGGGAAGCCAGTGGTGGCTATAATGCTAGAGTTTCATTTCTTGTTAGACGTTCTAAGTAAACATAAAGAGTAGGCATCTGGCTCTAAAGCCTCCAGCCAAACAGCTGGTTCTCAAAAGGCAGCTGCAGATTCGTGACCATGAGTCTAAACGTTAAAGCAGATGATGCTATGTACAAGGAATGCTCAGCCTGTGGAGATGGAGCTGTTGAAGGCAGAACTCAGATGACCGGCAGACACGAGGGAGAGCAGATGCAGGGACTTGCCAGACAGATGAGATGTAGCACCCTGCATACAAATGCTACAACAGATTGGTCTGTAAATTATTCTCTGCGAACCTGAAGGAGCCAGAGGGAAGGAGGAAGGAAGGAAGGGAGGGAGGGAGGGAGGGAGGGAGGGAGGGAGGGAGGGAGGGAGGAAGGAAGGAAGGAAGGAAGGGAAGGGAGGAAGGGAGGGAGGGAGGGAGGGAGGGAGGGCGGGAGGGAGGGAGGAAGGAAGGAAGGGAGGAAGGAAGGAAGATTTTATGAGAACGCAGCTACACCTTTCTGTTGTGAGTTGTCTGTGGCTGTTTTCCTGCTCCAAGGGCAGAGTTATGCGGCACCAACTGAGATGGTATTGACCTGTAGAAAATATTTTACTGTCTGCCTTTTTACCAGAAATGCTTACAGACACTTGAACTAGATGAACTTGAGCAATGAGCCAAGGGTTGCTGGGAGTCTTAATATTTCTCCTTTAGCTTCTGGAGAGGAGGCTCAGAGCTTAGAGGTTAAGAGGTTAAGAGCACACACTGCTCTTGTGAGTTTGGTTCCCAGCATCCACTTCAAGTGGTTCACGAGTGTCTGTAACTCCAGCTCAGAGGGATCCATGAGCACACACAGAGAAGCCAGCCAGCCACACACACACACACACACACACACACACACACACACACACACTAAAAGAAGAAATCTGAAATAATAAAAGCAATTTCTAAAAAAATTCTTCTCCCTCATACCATAAGCAGATTATATAATCCCGAGTGTATACACCATGCTTGATTAAGCATACATTTAACACGTCCATAAAAATGCTTTGGCTTCCTTCATTTCTCTTGAATGGATCCTCTTCTTAGTATAAGTCTAGTAGAGGCTGATTTGCTCAACTGTAGAAAACATGACTTTCCCTTTGTTTGCTTGTTTGTGCCTGTGTGGATGTCCAAAGCCAAGTCTCTGGTTTTATATATTTGCATCTCTCTGACATGGCTGCACGCAGTTGATGAGAAGCATTTGATAAGAGGGAAGCCTCCATAGAGCTGTGGGAACACAGGTTCAGCTCCCACAGAAGCAGCTGCTCTGAGTGGCTTCCTTCATACTCTGAGTGGTTTCCTTTCATACTCTTTGGAAGGTGCTTTTGTCTTATAGCTCCCACTTCCTGAGACTTTCTGAAGGTAATCTGCATCAAGGGTAGCAACTTAATCCCAGCACTGGGGAGGCAGAGGCAGGTGGATCTCTGGGAGTTTGAGGCCAGACTGGCCTACAGAGTTAGTTCCGGGATAGCCATGGCTTCACAGAGAAACCCTGTCTGGAACATTCCCAACACACACACACACACACACACACACACACACACACACACACACACACAAAGGTTGGCAAGTTGGCTCAGGAGGTCAGTGTGTTTGCCAAGCAAACCTGATGACCTGAGTTAATCCAGAGAACTCAAGTAAAATAACCAGGATGGCGTGAGATGCCATCGTAATCCCAGCATTCCTACATCAGGGTGGGAGGTGGAGGCACAGAAAATCACATGAGTCTGGTGCATAGCAGAAACAAGGAAACCCTCTCTCAGTGAATGAGGGGAGGAGAGACCCAACTCCCAATAGCTGGCCTCTGACCTCCACATGTGCATCATTTTCAGGTTTAATAATGAAATACATTAAAATAAGAAATTCAGTCATGGTGATACACATGTTTAATCCCAGCACTTGAATGGCAGAGGCAGGCAGATCTCTGAGTTTGAGGCATATATATATATATATATATATATATATATATATATGTATGTATAATGTAGATGTTAAGAGTCTTGGTGCCTGGTTGGAATAATCTAAGAAGCTCTGACTGCAATAAAATACAGGTGCCCGGGTTAGAAAGCAGTGACACTTCAATTCCTCTGGAGTACATTTCAGTCATTGAGATTCATGGGGCTTTTGTTCATTTCCTCTGTGTGTGTGTTTAAACCAGAGGTTGACGTCAGGCGTCTTCCTTGATCACTCTATTGCTTTATTATTTGAGACAGGGTCTCTCACTGAACCTGGACCTTGATTGGCTTCACTGAAGATCAGTAAGCTATTAGGGTCCTCTTATCTCTGCTTTCCATCTCTGGGGCTGTAGGTGGGGTCACCACGGCAGCCTTTTTTAAACATAGGTCCTCAAGCTTACAAAGCAAGTACTCTTAGCCTCCGAACCATCTCCCTACCCCTATAACCAAGGCTAAAACACAAAACAGAACTTCAGAAGATTAAATATGGAGGCAGGCTAGAAAGACAGGGAAGGTTATGTGGACATGAGAAGACAAGGGACCCTTCGTCCTAGGGCTAGAAAGACAGGGAAGGTTATGTGGACATGAGAAGACAAGGGACCCTTCGCTCTAGGATCTGGCTGAAGTTGCTCACTAGCCGAAAGGCAAGAATTCCATCTCAGTTACACTAGCTAAAAGGCAAGAATTCCATCACAATGACATTTGTTGTATAGGTTGCCTATATACAGACAAAATTCCTTTCATATAGAGATGTTTCAAATAAGAATGTTAAATCAGTAGTGAACCACATTTAGGGACTTGGTGTATATGGCTCTTAATTCCTTTCCCAAATGTAGACCTTCAATTTTGGGGAAAATCCCTCAAACAAGACTAAGTTTTGTTCTCAACGAAAACATGTCTTCATTTCCTGTGTTAGGTGTCCTCATATGACACAGGCTTACCTTATCATCTGTGACGGATATTGAATACACCTCAGGGACTAACTTATGATCTCACTGAAGCTCCTTAGCAACCTTTTTAAGATATGACTTCAGCAGACAATAAAGTCATATGTTATAAAGACACTTGAGGGCCATCTCTTTTCTGAAAGCCCATGTCTACACTTGGGTGTGTCCTATCCTGTCCATGGGTACTTATTTCTTAACTCTCCACTTAATGCCTATATCTTTTCTACTGAACTGCAACTCTACTTCATATTAACTTGACCTAAAATTCCCCCTGTATCCCTGACCTATAACGAGGCTAGCTAGCATGCGACTTACTCTGTGGGATAGGGCTCCATCCAAGGGAACAGCTTGAGCCTGGAGATTTCCTGTCATGCAAGAGTATTATAAAGTTAACCCATTGTTAGCCCATTTTACTAAAGCGTTCACTTTTTATAACCATTCTTATATACCTATTTTTGAATATTATTTAACACTAAACAAACTATTAAATTAACTTTAAACTTGTTTTAGGCTTAATTTTGACAATAGATACAGAATACTATATGATAGGAGATAAAAATTGCTCTCTCCCTCCAAGCTCATCTTTGTAAATGAATTTACATTTGTACAGAGCATGAGTGACCATTAACTTGTATATCTTAATTATCTTTAACAGTCCATAACAAGCTGGAATCTTTCATAAGATTTACCATTTTATTGCTGTTAAGTTTGAGCCTTAGGAAATTATAATTATTGAATTAAAGATACTTTAGTATCAAAAAGTAAACTTGAAATTATAAATGCAGTCCACAGAGAGACTGGTCTCTTATAGTGTACTTTCAAAAAACATCAGTTTTTATATGACTCATTTTTTTTCCAAATAGCTAAAGCTTAACAAATATAGCAAGAGTATCATAGCTCTTCTATCATCCAGTTTTAAGACAAACCATCTTGAAAGCCTGGTGTTGCCTCCTCGCTCTTTAAAAAAAAAAATAAGGATACAGTGATAAGCAGAGAGATTTCCCATGCTCACCGTAACCGAGAGGTCAGTAAAGTCACATGGCCTACTTATGTCCTGATGAGGTCACCAGCCAAGATGGCGGCAAGCCACATGTCACTCTGAGGTGAGCCCAATGTGGAGCACACCCTTTTCTTAAACAAGAGTTGAATCTGAGTTATATACATGGTATGTTATATAGCACGTTTACAAGATCTCTATATCCTTTTAAAACTACACTTAACAACTTACAAATCCTAAGATACAGAAAGTTACAGTTTCACCAAAAGCCAAGCTTTAAAGGTAGTAATCAGACCCAAGGAAAAGGGAGGAGGGCTCAGAGAGTTAGACGCCTTGCCTTGCCTTGTAACCTCTGTGGAAAAGAGTTTATCTCTTAGTTGTTGTCAAGCTCAAGGTGTCTTTTCTGGGCTGTTTTGTTTTGTTCTCCCACTGACACTGAGTCAGGTGGCCATCCTGCGGCAGGACAGAGACTTTGGTGCAGACCTAACAACTATGCTTGAGTGTAGAGCAGGTAGATCAAATCCCAACTCCAGAGCCAGCCTTCTCAGTAGGGTAGAACAGCATGAAAGAAGTTTTCAATATTATCCATACCCCTGAAGACATTCCAATATCTCTAAGACTGAACCCAGTGATCTACATATCCGTAAGCAGTCTATGTGTGCCTGCAAATGAGACAGACAATCTGAAATGCTTTTACCTCTGAGCCATTAAAGAAAGAAGCAGGATTTTCCAGGTCTGAAGAAGCAGAAACATAAGTAGGCCAAAAGCCCAAGGCAGAAGAGGTCTATGCTGTCTCAGTTAGGAACAGACACAAGTTTACAGGCCCGGCAGAAAGAGCTCTAGGTATCTGCTCTGGGCAGCATCCCAAGCCAGAGCCACAAAAAGGATAAAAGTGAACTGTGAGTTATATGCAGAGTGGCCTTGGACCACACCACTATTCCATCTTACGGAGTTACCTAAACCAATGTAGGCATTAGAAATAGAAAGTTCTGAATTTGGACCGTCAATGGCCATTGTCCCCTGTATTCTGACGACAGATTGGCACGGAAAGGCAAAGGGGAGTCTCTGGTTTTCTACAGAAATTGGGAGCAAATGAAGGACATAAGCAAAACCAGGGTCTAATCCAGCCACGTGGGGTCAAAACAGGCCTGGGAAGTGGAGGGGTCAGGAGGTCTCTGCTCTTAGATGGCAAGGCTGGTGAAAGGCTCTCAGGAGTAAGACTCTGGACCAGAGGAGAATTCCAGGAATTCTCGGCCAGTCTCTCTGGTGTCAAAACAGACAGAAGAAGGCTCTATAGAGCCTCAAGCCTAACTAAGGGCACTTCTGAGTTAGTTATTTTGCTCTACTGCATGTGCATTCTTGTGGAATGCAACATGGCTTCCCACATAGAAGGTCAGACTCAGGGCACCACAGTAAGAGGAGAGAGAAAGGGAAGCAGTGGAGTAAAAGGCTGCCGGAGAGAAAGAGGTGGCTTTGCAGGAGGGCCCAGGGCCTGGGAGCTCATGAGAGCCAGGGAGGTTTGTCCATGGCAGGGCTTGTGATGGTAGGTTACCAGCACCATTATGTTAGCTTATTTAAGATCAGCTGGAGCACAGCCATGGTGCCACAACAGCCAGGGTTACACAGAGAAACTCTGTCTTAAAAAACAACAAACAACAAACAAAAAAAACAAACAAACAAACAATAGAACCTCAGCTGTAGAGAGACAGAAGAGACAATGAGAGGCTTGGTCCAATCTTAGATCTTAGGTAGGACCATCTTTATTAATGGTAAGGGGACACTTTTGTCACCCATGTGTGTAAATAGCCAAAATGCCTACAGAAGATGCAGCCTTTTACAGAGGAGGAAATGACTTCTAAACTCTGCAAGGGACGCTGAGAAGTGTAGACTTTCAGCAGGAAACTCTCAGACGCAATCATTCCATTCTTTTCAAACAGCCTTAAGCTATAGCTGTTGCCGTGGTTTTAGAAGATCGTGACTTCGATTAGGCCTTTGATAACTTACCCATGGCAGTTGATTTCCTCTGGCCTAGTGACATTGCTGCTGAGTACTTAGGCCTAGAAACCCATGACCTCCATTTCTCTGTGTTTCAAAGCAACAGAAACAGGAAACAGAAATTAGCAAAGGAGCAGCCGGGCGTGGTGGCACATGCCTGTAATCCCAGCACTTGGGAGGTAGAGGCAGGCGGATTTCTGAGTTCGAGGCCAGCCTGGTCTACAGAGTGAGTTCCAGGACAGCCAAGGCTATACAGAGAAACCCTGTCTCGAAAAACAAAACAAAACAAAACAAAACAAAACAACAACAACAACAAAAAAGAAATTAGCAAAGGAAAATAGATTTGTTGGTGGTCAAATGGTAGATAGAGGATGGCTGTCTAGTTTGCTTACCTCCAGCCCCATGGCCACCTTACAACTTATAGAAGACTGGACACATGAAAACGTAGCTGTGAGACCAGTAAACCACCATTTTCTAAAGGAAGGGAAGGGGCCCTGAGTCCCGGGTTGTCTCCATTCTCTTTAACAGAAACAGTTGGGGTTTGTTACTGTTGTTTGTTTTTTGTTTTGTTCTGTTTTAATTCAAGTCCTGGCCAAGCAAAGTGGTATCCAAAAGAGCCCTCATTCGTGTGTGTGTGTGTGTGTGTGTGTTTGTATGTATGTTTGTGTGTATGTATGTTTGTGCGTATGTCTGTGTGTTTATGTATGTTTATGTATATGTCTGTGTATTTGTGTGTGTCTATGTGTGTAATTGTGTGTATGTTTGTGTGTATGTATGTGTCGCGCCCAACCTCGACCCACAAGGAAGGACACAACACCAGCGATCTTCTTCAAGCAGTTTACTCAGGAACCTTATACAATGGCATCTCTCCCTAACTCGACCCCAGCACTCTCTTATATCTCAAAGGCTGGCCAATCCCTGGATGACACGTGGACAAGGCAGATAGGCTACCTCAAAGCGGAAGGACAGCATCTGATTACACAAAGCCAAATAAGGAGTTGTTTATCTCAAAGGGCACTCTCCCCCTGGGGGGAGGAAGGCAGAAACCAGTGCCATCTTTAAGGCGGGGCACTTTGCAGCCCTCTACATGTATGTTTGTGTGTGTCTGTGTCCTTGTGTGGGTCTGCATGCTTGTATGTATGGGCATATATGTGTGTATGAAAGTACCCAATGAAGACAGAAGAAGCCATTAGAACCTAGGAACTGGAGTTCCGTGCACCCATAAGCACCCAGTGCAGGCACTAGAATCAAAACTGGTCCTCTGATAGAGCAGTAAGTGATCCTAAATGCTGAACCATCGCTCTAGCCCCAGGCCCCACAATTTTGAAAGAAGAAAAAGTCTCAGGGTTTAGCCTGGAGATGTAGACTCCCCACCTATTCCAGACCCGACAGAGTCCTTTGTCCTTAGTTCCAGTTCTTCCATAGGCTTAGAGTGGAAGCCTTTAGTATCTTTTAGACTTTAGAAGTAAGCTTCTCCTCTGACTCTTGCATAACCATGAATATTCAAGTCCTTCGGTGAATAAAGGTGACAGTCTGATAGCAGGAGGGGGCGGGGTCACAGATGCTTCTCTGTAAGAAGATCTACTCCCTGGAGCCTCAGCATATGGTCACTGTTAATACCAGACAGCTCCGCCACACCAGTCAAATCTCTTTAGCCGAGTTTGATACCGGACTGGGAGGCAGCAATGTATTACAATAATTCTGCCTCACGCGTTCAGAAATGCATTGGTGGTTGTTGGCATCCATCTTGTATACAAGACTTCCAGACAGAGGAGATTTCTCATTCCAACACCCATGGGGCTAGAAAAACCCACACTTTTACCAAGACTGACTCTTATCCTACTACTAGAATCTTCAGACTTTTAAAAAGGAGACTTTTAGAAAACGTAAGTGGGCTTGACATATAATGGCAAGACATAGTTCAGAACTATAAATCTCATAAAAGGTTACGCTGTATATCTTAATGCAGAGATGGATAGCAACATTTAAGACTTCCACAGGTAAAACGGGCATTCAGATGGATTTGACTTCAAAGTGTTCTTTTTTGTTTTTCCACCATGGATTTCAGAAATCTAAAGCACATGTTGCTCTAAGATAAAGAATTCCTTAGCATGTGAAGAGTTCTTCCATGCAACAGAAATCGATTGCGTCATTTAATATCTCAGAAGGAAACAAAAAATTGTGTTAGCCATTAAATATGGGAGAGCCTGACGGATGGAAACAACCTTTTCGAAGAAGCAGAGATGCTTTTGAAATGTAGCAAGGAAGGTAATGGAAGGGAAGATCGCACAGGTCTTACTCTCTCTGGAGCTGGAAATTCACTGCTACTGAATGGGGAACAAGGCGTGACTTGACTTGGTCTGGCCAGTAACCAGCGTTTTCAGGAGCACAGATTATAAGCAGTATGGTTATTTTTCTTTTTTGAAGCGCTTCTACCTTTCATTAATTCAAATTCAATAAATGAACACTCCCCACACACACACTCTCCAGATGTCTCGTGAAATGAGTCAACATTTTTCCCATTAAAGCTACCTGATTGTAAAGTGTCTAGCTCCCAATCTGACAAAAATAAACAAATGCACTACATTAGCAAAAGAAGCTCAGAGATAAAAGCAGTAGGCTGTTTAGAGGCCTCGGCTGTGCTTGGGAAACAGGTGAGGTGGCCCCTCAGCCGCGCTTGCAGCCAGACTGGGGAAGGTGTTGCAGCTGGGAACACGGTGATTAATTAGAGGTGCGCGTTTCACAGCAGACATACGTATTTGGTCCTGAACAGTCTGTCCCAGGTGCCGCATGAATGCGAGGGAGAACTGCGTGTCTGTCTCCCAAGACGCAACCACGGAGTATGAAGCATAGCTTTTTGTTATAACTCTGCAATCTTAAAGCAAAACAGATGGGCGGGAGCAACTTGCCATGGAAGCAAGCCCACAGTGCAATCGGCGTAGAGTGAAATTTCTCTCTCCCTGTCGTCATCTGCCTTAGATATGTAACCCCTGAATAGCATCCGGCACTCTGAATTGCAGGTTTAGGACGGAAAGCTTGCTTTCAAAGTATATTGTGCTATCAAACAAAAGAGCTGAGTACAGCAGGTTTTCAAATTTAGTGTGCTAAAAGGCCCCTCGAGTATGTATGAAGGGGTAAATTGCTGGGCCACAGTCCCTAGCAATTCTGACTCAGAGCCCAGCACTATCATCTAGAAGAGTATCTCAAGCTGACCCTGATTCTGTTGGTTTGAGGTGATATAAAAAGCAAAGTCAAGGAGAGATGACTCAGCAGTTAAGAGTGCTGACTGCTCTTCCGAAGGTTGTGAGTTCAAATCCCAGCAAACACATGATGGCTCACAACCATCCACAATGAGATACGATGCCCTCTTCTGGGATGTCTGAAGACAACTACAGCAAGCCAGCAGGGCCAGAGTGAGAAGAACAAGTGTCTGAAGACAGCTACAGTGTACTTTACATAGAATAAATAAATCTTAAAACAACAGCAACAAACAAACAAACAAGCAAACAACAATAACAAAAAACTCCAAAAAAAGCAAAGTTAAAAACCACAGCTTTTGTGCTTTTTTTTTTTTTTCTCGGAAAAAGATGCCTCCTGCCAGACAGCTATATACTTGTTAATTTCATTCATCTCTTAATATTTATTGAGTGGTCTGTCCTGTACTAGGTTAGGCAGGGGGTAAAAGGATATTCAAAGCAGCCAGTCGATAATTGGATTCTGGAAGCTGATCATCTCAGGAAGAGGGGGAGAGACAGATATTCATCACAGCATCACACAAATAATCGTGAAATTACACCTTTGGTAAGTTCGGTTACAAGTGGCATACAGTGTTAGAGAAAGCGGGAGAATCGGAATGATCAGATGAATCTCATTAACTCTGCAAGGGTAAACAGAACCAGCTCTTAGGTTTAAATTCTGAAAGCTCTTGTCTCAGGTCTCGCTCCTAGGATAGCGTATGTGCCAGCAGGCTACTCCGTCCCTGCTGCGCTGCACGGTGCTGGAAATGGATGGCATTTATGTTCTGCATACCCATGCTGAGACAACACGTCAGGCTCTCGATCACAGACTACAAACTGAACTCTTTTCTTTACAATGAATCATGCCATCAGATGAAAGAACCCCCATGTTAGAAGCCACAAGGCCTCTGGGAAAAACTCAACGGTGGTCTTGATCTAGAAGTGGAATCTACCTGAAGAAACCGAGCAGTTTGAAAGACCTGGATCCCAAGGAATTTCAACAATAGACTGCTAAATCCATCTTGCCGGGATGCCCAGGGTTTTTGTGTCGGCTGACAAGAAACCATGGCTGTACAATTCAGCCACGGATTCAAGCTGTAGAAAAGAAGAAAACATAGAGAGCAGATGACAATGTACGAAGCCTAAGTACAGTTGTAACCTTATTAAAAATCCAAAAGGGTCACTGTGCTAGACTGTTTCATTAGAAAGCCATCACTTTGAAAGTGAACTACTCAAAAACCATTAAGACTGGAAAGAGCAGGCTGGAGAGATGGCTCAGTGGTTAAGAACAGCGACTGCTCTTCCAGAGGTCCTGAGTTCAATTCCCAGCAACCACATTCTGGCTCACAACCATCTGTAATGGGATCCGATGCCCTCTTCTGGTGTGTCTGAAGACTGCGACAGTGAACTCATATACAAAAAATAAATATTTTCTTTAAGAAAAGAAAGAATGGAAAGAACTTGTGGTCTAGATGCTGGTGACATATTTTATTATTCCGAACATTTTCTTGGTGTTCCTAGACTGTGTGCTGGGCTTGCATTGAAGAGCAGAAAAAGCAGGCGATTGCCCTCAGTGAGCTCACAGTCTCCTGCAAACACAGCCAAGGACATTCTCACGTGTCAAGGACACCTATGATTGAGAAACAGGAAACAAATCAGACTCCAGAGTCCATTCTAGGAGACAACGCCTCTTAGTCAGGAGATAAATAACTTATAGAAAATATTCCGATGTTGAAGCCAGAGACGTGATGTCTGGGCCCGCCCCTGCTCCTTGTGTTAGCAGCAAAATGCCTGAACAATGTGTAGCCTGCTTGGGTAGCGGATCCTTCTTTGCAATGCCAGCCAGTACTTGGCTTCGGCAGTGTAGTGTGGATACCTCTGTGCGTCATGGTTCGTCCTAGGATGCCAACGCATCTCATTCCTGGTGAGGAAGAACCCACACTGACCGTCCCATTTCACCCAGGATTTGGGTAGGAAAGAGGAAAGATTTTATACCGCCATTTTATACATTTTATACCGCCACTCTATTTTATCCAAGTGGCCCATCTGTTCCAAAATTATCTTTCTACTGTCTCGTCCCTTGACAGTTTTGACTTGTGAGTTTCCTCGGCTCTTTGTCGTACATAGCTTTCTGTCATCTGCATTATAACTTAGCCTGAGCTCTTACATGTGTGCAGATCTACAACCTTCTAGTAGTTTTACTTTAGAATCTTAGAGAGAAAGGGAGAGGGAGGAAAAGGGGAGGGGGCGAGAAGGGGGAGGGGAGAGGGAGAAGGTGGGGAGGGGGAGGGGAGAGGGAGAGGATATAAATACAGATTACAGATGTGACCCTCTCTTAATTAATCCTCAATAATAGCAACAGGCATTGGGGAATTGTCTTAATTTGACCTTGCTACTACATACTACTTGAAATACAGATGGCTAGGGTGGAGAGATGGCACAGCAGTGAAGAACTCATTGTTCTTCCCAATATCCCTGAGTCAGCTAAACAGTACCTGTGCTTCCAGCTCCAGGTGATCGGGCGCCCTCTTCTGGCCTCCTCAGGCACCTATAATTCCATGCAATACCCACAGATAACACACAGATACACATAATTTAAAATAAAATAAAAATCTTTAAAGAAAAATACAGATAAGGGATGCATTTTTTTATCAAAAGATTATAGCACACAAATATTCAGAGATTCAAAGTCTAATAATCTAGTTCCTGAAGAAAAATTAAAATTTTGGCTCAGCGTCTGAAGATGGCCATGCATCAGGGAGAGTATACTTCTTAGTTAAAAATAAAATTTGTTGTTTAAAGGTTGTTTAATTTATTTATGTCATAATTTATATGATATAAAATACAGCAAATTTGATTTGATGAAGTTATAGCCCCTCAGATTTCTAATTTAAACAATTAATAAAATGATTGAATATTTTGAAGAGACCAGTTATCTTATTTCCCCTAAAATGTAATTCTAAATTGATCACTATGTAGAATCTGGTTAACATTCTGTTTATAAAGATCTCCATGATATATCCGTATGCATTCAGTACATTGGGTATCAAATATATTGTGAAAATTTCATTACAATACTTTCTGTTGTTCAAGGAAAATAATTTTTAATCATCTTTTTTGAATTTTTAAAAAACATTTATTTATTCTTTTTTATTCTTACTTTTTTAAAATCGAGTATTGTCTTCATTTACATTGCCAATGGTAAAACCTTTCCCAATTTCCACCCTCCCCAAAGACCCCCAGCCCCCCTCCTCCCACCCCTTGCCTCCACGTATATGCCCCTCCACCCGACCCATTCCCACCTCCCCACCCTCGATTTCCCTTTGTTGGGGCATCTATTGAGCCTTTACCTGACCAAGGATCACTCCTCCCACTAATGCCCAACAAGGCCTTCCTCTGCCACATTTTTGGCTGGAGTGTGCCCCTTGGTTGATGGTTCAGTCCCTGGGAGTCTTGGGGCATCTGGGTGGCCAAAATCATTGTTCCTCCCATGGGGCTTGGACCACCCTCCAGGTCCTCCATTGGGGACCCCACACCCAGTCCAATGTTTGGCTGCTAGCAGCTGCCTCTGTATTTGTAAGGTTCTGGCAGGGCCCCTCCGGAGACAACCATGCTCTTTTTGGTATACACTTCTTGTTGACCATAGTAGTGTCAGGATTTGGTGACTGTTTATAGAGTGAATCCCCAGGTAGGGCAGTCTCTGGGTGGCCTTTACTTCAGTCTCTGCTCCACATATTGTCTTCCTTATTGCTTCTGTGAGTATTTTGTTCCCTTTCTCAGAGGAACCAAAGCACCCTCACTTAAGTCTTTCTTCTTGAGCTTCCTGTGCTGGGCGAATTGTAACTTGTTTATTTTGAGCTTTTGGGCTAATATCCGCTTATTAGTGAGTGCATACCATGTGTGTTCCTTTGTGATTGGGTTATATCAATCAGGATGACACTTTCTAGTTCCATCCATTTGCCTAAGAATTTCATGAATTCATTCTTTTTAATAGTTGAATAGTACTCAATTGTGTATATATACCACAGTTTCTGTATCCGTTCCTCTGTTGAAGGACATCTGGGTTCTTTCCAGCTTCTGGCTATTATAAATAAGGCAGCTATGAACATAGTGGGGCATGCGTTCTTATTACATGTAGGAGCATCTTTTGGGTATATGCCCAGGAGTAGTATAGCTGGGTCCTCAGGTAGTACTATGTCTAATTTTCTGAGGAATCACCAAACTGATTTCCAGAGTGGTTTTACCAGCTTACAACAATGGAGAAGTGTTCCTTTTCCCCCACATCCTCTCCAGCATCTGCTGTCCCCTGAGTTTTTCATTTTAGCCATTCTGACTGGTGTGAGGTGGAATCTCAGTGTTGTTTTAATTTGCATTTATCTGATAACTAAGGATGCTGAATATTAGGTGCTTTAGAGCCATTCAAATTTCCTCAGTTGAGAATTCCCTGTTTAGCTCTGAACCCCATTTTTTAAACAGGGTTATTTGACTCTCTGGAGACAAACTTTTTGAGTTCTTTGTATACAATGGATATTAGCCCTCTATTGGATGTAGGATTGGTAAAGATCTTTTTCCAATTCTTGGTTGCCATTTTGTCCTGTTGACTGTGTCCTTTGCCTTACAGAAGCTTTGCAGTTTTATGAGGTCCCATTTGTTGATTCTTGTTCTTAGAGTATAAGCCATTGGTGTTCTGTTCAGGAACTTTTCTCCTGTGCCCATGTGTTCAAGATTCATCCCCACTTTCTCCTCTCTAAGCTTCAGTGTGTCTGGTTTTATGTGCAGATCCTTGATCCACTTGGACTTGAGCTTTGTACAAGGAGATAAGAATGGGTTGATTTGCATTTTTCTCATGCAGACCTCTAGTTGATCCAGCACCATTTGTTAAAAATATTGTCTTTTTTCCCACTGGATGTTTTTAGCTTCTTTGTCAAATATCAAGTGACTGTATGTGTGTGGGTTCTTTTCTGGGTCTTCAATTCTATTCTATTGATCTTCCTGCCTGTCTGCATACCAGTACTAAACAGTTTTTATCACTATAGTTCTGTAGTAGAGCTTGAGTTCAGGGATGGTGATTCCCCCAGAAGATCTTTTGTTGTGGAGAAAAGTCTTTGCTATCCTGGGTTTTTTGTTATTCCAGATGAATTTGAGAATTGCTCTTTCTAGATCTATGAAGAATTGATTTGGGATTTTGATGGGCATTGCATTGAATCTGTAGATTGCTTTCAGCAAGATGGCCATTTTTACTATATTGATCATGCTAATCTATGAACATGGGAGATCTTTCCATCTTTTGAGACCTTCTTCAATTTCTTTCTTCAGAGGCTTGAAATTCTTGTCATACAGATCTTTCACTTGCTTTCTTAGTGTCACACCTAGGTATGAAATATTATTTGGGTGTCATTTCCCTAATTTCTTTCTCATCTTGTTTATCCTTTGAGTAGAGGAAGACTACTGATTGCTTGAGTTAATTTTATATCCGGCCACTTTGCTGAAGGTATTTATCAGCTTTAGGAGTTCTCTGGTGGACGTCTTGGGGTCGTTTAAGTATACTATCATATCATCTGCAAATAGTAATATTTTGACTTCTTCCTTTCCAATTTGTATACCTTTGACCTCCTTTTGTTGCCTGATTGCTCTGGCTAGGACTTCAAGAACTATATTGAATAGATAGGGAGAGAGTAGGTAGCCTTATCTGGTCCCCGATTTTAGTGGGATTCTTCAAGTTTCTCTTCATTTAACTTGATGTTGACTACCAGTTTGCAGTATATTGCTTTCACTATGTTGAGGTATGGATCTTGGATTCCTGATCTATCCAAGACTTTTATTATGAAGGGATGCTGGATTTTGTCAAAAGTCTTTTCAGCATCTATTGAAATGACCATGTGTTTTGTTTTGTTTTTTTCTTTAGTTTGTTTATGTAGTGGATTACATTTACGGATTTCCGTATATTGAACTATGCCTGCATCCCTGGGATGAAGCCTACCTGATGCATTCTTGGATTTGGTTGGCCAGGATTTTGTTCAGTATTTTTGCATCAATGTTCATGAGGGAGATTGGTCTGAAATTCTTCTTCCTTGTTTGGTCTTTGGTTTAGGTATAAGCATTATTGTGGCTTCATAGAATGAGCTGGGTAGTGTTCCTTAAGTTTCTATTTTGTGGAAAAGTTTGAAGAGTGTTGGTATTAACTCTTTGAAGATCTGATAGAATTCCCTGCTAAAACTATCTGGTCCTGGGGTTTTTTTCTGATGGGAGACTATTAATGACTGCTTCTATTTCCTCAGGACTTATGGGACTATTTAGATAGTTTATCTGATCCTGTTTTAACGTTGGCACCTGGTATGTATCTAGAGAGTTGTCCATTTCATCCAGATTTTCAAACTTTGTTGACAATAAACTCTTGTAATAGGATCTTATGATTTTTTGACTTTGCACAGTATCTATCTGTTGTTATGTCTCCCTTTTCATTTCTGATTTTATTAATTTGGATACTGTCTCTGTGCCCTCTGGTTAGTCTGGCTAATGGTTTATCTATCTTGTTGATTTTTTTTCAAAGAACCAGCTCCTTGTTTTGTTGATTCTTTGTATAGTTCTTTTTGTTTTTGTTTGGTGGATTTCGGCTCTGAGTTTGATTATTTTCTGCCATCAACTCCTCTTGGGTGTATTTGCTTCCTTTTGTTCTAGAGCTTTCAAGTGCACTGTCAAGCTGTTAGTGTAAGCTCTCTCCATTCTCTTTTTGAAGGCACTCAGAACTATGAGTTTTCCTCTTAGCACTGCTTTCATTGTGTCCCATAAATTTTGGTATGATGTGTCTTCATTTTCAATAAATTCTAAAACATCTTTATTTTCTTTTTTTATTTCTTCCTTGACCAAGCTATTGTTGTTCAAATTCCACGTGTATGTGTGATTTCCATTGTTTTTGTTTGAGCTTAAGACCAGCCTTAGGCCGTGGTGATCTGATCAGATACATGGAATAATTTCAATATTTCTGTATCTGTTGAGGCCCATTTTGTGACCAATTATGTGGTCAGTTTTGGAGAAGGTGCCATGAGGTGCTGAGAAGAAGGTATATTCTTTTGCTTTAGGGTGGAATGTTCTATAAATATCTGTTAGACCCATTTGGCCCAAAACTTCAGTTAGTTTCACTGTCTCTGTTTAGTCTCTGATTCCATGATTTGTCCATTTTTGAGAGTGGGGTGTTGAAGTCTCCCACTGTAATTGTGTGGGGTGCAATGTGTGTTTTGAGCTTTATTAAAGTTTCTTTTATGAATGTGGGTGACCTTGCATTCGGAGCATAGATGTTCAGAATTGAAAGTTCATCTTAGTAGACTTTTCCTTTGCCCAGAATGAAGTGTTCCTCCTTATCTTTTTTTTTTCAACTTTTGGTTGAAAGTCAGTCTTATCCAATATAAGAATGGCCACTCCAGCTTGTTTGTTGGGACCATTTGCTTGGAAAATTGCTTTCCAACCTTTGACTCTTAAATAGTGACTGTCTTTGTCACTGAGGTGGGTTTCTTGTATGCAACAAAATGTTGGGTCCTGTTTATGTATCCAGTCTGTTAGTCTATGTCTTCTTATAGGGGAATTGAGACCATTGATATTAAGAGATATTAAGGAAAAGTGTTGTTGCTTACTGCTATCTTCTTAATTAAAGGTGAAATTCTGGTTGTGTAGCTATCTTCCATTGGGTTTGTTGAAAGATTACCTTATTGATTTTTCCATGGTGTGGTTTCCTGCCCTATGTTGGTATTTTCCACCCATTATCCTTTGCAGAGCTGGATTTGTGGGACGATATTGTGTAAATTTGCTTTTTGCCATGTAATGTCTTTTTTCTCCATCTATGGTAATTGAAATTTTTGCTGGGCATGTAGTCTGTGCTGACATTTATGTTCTCTTAGGGTCTGTATGACATATGCTCAGGATCTTCTGACTTTCATAGTCTCTGGTTAGAAGTGTGGTGTAATTCTGATAGATCTGCCTTTATATGTTACTTGACCTTTTTCTCTCACTGCTTTTAATATTCTTTCTTTGTTTAGTGCATTTGGTGTTTTGATTATTATGTGACGGGAGGTATTTCTGCTCTGGTCCAAACTGTTTGGAGTTCCATAGGCTTCTTGTATGTTCATGGGCATCTCTTTCTTTAGGTTAGGGAAGTTTTCATCTATAATTTTGTTGAAGATATTTACTGGGCCTTTAAGATGTAAATCCTTGCTTTCTACTATACCTATAATCCTTAGGTTTGTTCTTCTCATCATGTCCTGGATTTCCTGGATGTTTTGGGTAACAAGCTTTTTGAATTTTGCATTTTCTTTGACTGTTGAGTCAATATTTTCTATGGAATCTTCAGCATCTGAGATTCTTTCTTCTATCTCTTGTATTTGGTTGTTGATGCTTACATCTATGACTCCTGAATTCTTTCCAAGGTTTGCTATCTTCAGAGATGTCTCACTTTGTGATTTCTTTATTGTTTCTATTTCCATTTTTAGATTCTGGATAGTTTTGTTCAGTTCCTTCACTTGTTTGTTTGGTTTTTCCTGAAATTCTTTAAGGAATTTTTGTGATTCCTCTTTAAGGGCTTCTACCTGTTGATCCATGTTCTCCTGTGTTTCTTTTAGGGATTTTTGTGATTCCTCTTTAAGGACTTCTGCATGTTGACCCATGTTCTCCCATAATTCCCTATAGGATTTTTGTATTGCCTCTTTAAGGGCTTCTACCTGTTGACCCATGTTCTCCCATAATTCCCTATAGGATTTTTGTATTGCCTCTTTAAGGGCTTCTACCTGTTGACCCATGTTCTCCCGTATTTATTTAAGGAATTTTTGTGTTTCCTCTTTAAGGGCTTCTACCTTTTGATCCATATTCTCTTGTATTTCTTTAAGGGATTTTTGTGCTTCTACCTGTTGACCCATGTTCTCCTGTATTTCTTTATTTTTCCTCTTTGTAGCCCTGGCTGTCCTGGAACTCACTCTGTAGACCAGACTGGCCTCGAACTCAGAAATCCACCTGCCTCTGCCTCCCAAGTGCTGGGATTACAGGCATGCGCCACCACCGCCCAGCTTCTCCTGTATTTCTTTAAGAGAGTTATTTATGTCTTTCTTGAAGTCCTCCATCAGCAATATGAGATATGATTTTAAACTAGCTCTTGCTTTTCTGATGTGATGGAGTATGCAGGAATTGCTGTGGGAGAACTGGGTTCTGATGGTGCCATGTTACCTTGGTTTCTGTTGGTAATGATCTTGCTTTTGCTTTTGGCCATCTCGTTATCTCCAGTGTTAACTGGTCTTGCTATCTCTATGTTCTCTGTCCTGCAGGCCTGCGTTTCTGTACTCCTGGGATTCCCTTTCTCTTCAATGCCCTGCAAACAGTTGGTTCTCCAGGAAGTATCAGGTGATGAGGTCTCCCCTGTGGCAGACTTAGGAAGGGTCGAATGCCCTGCAGGCTGCTATTTCTCAAATGTTCTGCTGCTGCTGGTTCTTGAATGCCCTGTTGCTGCAGGTTCTCTCGAATGCCCCGCTTCTACTAGTTCGAATGTCCTACTGGTGCCAGTTCTCCAATGACCTGGTGATCTGGAGGTTGCTGGGTAGTTGGTCCCAGAGTGACTCTGAGCCTTGGATGCCCTGCTCTTGCCCATTCTCAAGAGAGTATCAGGACGTATGATTCTCCTCATGTCAGAAGTGGAGCAGGTCTATCACATCCGATGGAAAGGGGCAGTGGCGGTGGAGGAGGGAGGGGTAAAAGGGATGGAAGGGGAGTGGTGATCTGGAGGTTGCTGGGTAGTGAGTCCCAGAGGGACTCTGGGCCTCTAAGGATGCAGAGTGATTCTTACTAGATACCCTGCTCCTGCCTGTTCTCTAGAGAGTATCAGGAAGTAGGATTCTCCCTGTGTCAGAGTGGTGCAGGTCTACCACATCCAACAGAAAGGAGCGGTGGCAGGGCGGGGGGGGGGGAGGAGGGAGGGCTTTAATTATCTTTTTATGTGATTATTTGGATGGTTTGCAAATGTAAAATAGAAAAAGGAAGAGGAAGAAGAGGAGGAATAGAAGGAGAGGAGGAGGAGGGGAGTAAGGGAGGAGAGGAGGAGAAGAAGAAGGAGGAGGAGAAGAGAAGAAGAAGAAGAAGAAGAAGAAGAAGAAGAAGAAGAAGAAGAAGAAGAAGAAAAAGAAAGGGAATTCAGGAAGAAGGGAAGGGTGGCGGAGGAAAGAAAAAGAGACAGAAGAAAATGAAAAAGAGAAAGACATTCCAGTTTCACCTTCATCCTCAAGAGTGTTTTTAGTATCTTTTTAAAAAATTTTGCTTATTTATTTATTTATTTATTTATTTATTTATTTGAGACAGGATCCCTCTTTTTAACCTCTGGCTGGAATTTATTATGTAGACCAGGCTGACCTCAAACTTACAGAGGTCTACCAGCCTCTGCTGGAATTAGACATGTGCAGGCACAGCTATGCCTGAGCCTAAGACTTTTTAAAGGTTCCTGGCTAGTAATGACTTTTAAGATCTTATTTAAGAAATGAGGACAGCAAACAATTCATCTCAATTTGACTCACCTCTAGGATATATTTTAAATAATAAATATGTACAGTGTGTGAAGGCTGGGCTTTCTGATTTTATACATAAATTAGCATCTTTACCAAATTTATTTCTCCAAGTTGGTGTGTCAGCTCCACACAGTCATTCCTTGGAGGCTCTGTTGGAGCAGTTACTCTTGGAAGTGTAGTCCAAGGTTCCTGTGCAAAGAGACCTTTGCACAGTGTTCTTAGCTACTGGTAAACTCTGTGCTTGATTGCCATGTACCCCCGACTCTACACAACTCTACAAGAATTCTGCCCCCCAAATGTTATCTCACATAGCTTTTGCAACAGACTTTATATGTTTTGTATTGAGAAGGATATGGAAAAATTAGAACACTACGTGCTACTTTAATCTACAAGTTAATGTTATTCTATATGAAGATAATTTGCTATCTGTGCTTAGACAGTGTCAAACGTTTTCTTGTTAACACTATGAGACTGTAATAGTATAGTAAGATTCTTCATTGAAGCTCAAATGTGGTCTACCACCAAATTATTGCAAACAACTAGCCTGATGTAGAGATAGTACCAGAGAGTGTTCTAAGCATTATCCATCTGTCACCTCAGTTAATCTTTATGCCAAAATGAGAGAAGGCATTAAAATTATCTCCATTTCACAGATGAGAAAACAGACACAGACAAGAAAGGTTAATAAATAAGCAACAGACCCAGGATGGACTGTCTGTAAATCATCTTCCTAGCCATATGACATGGCTATTTGGTAATTTGTAGGAAAATAACTAATTTTCTACAGTGAGGCTGGAGATCTGGCTGAACAGTTAAAAATGATTGCAAAGCAATCTTGAAGCCCAGAGTTTGGATCCCAGCACCCATTAAAAAAAAAAAAAAAAAAAAAAAAAAAAAAAAAACCAATGTCCCTGCCATAACCTATAATACCAGCTCTGAGGTGTGTGCAGAGGGAGGAACCACTGGGGCTTCCCAGATTCCAATGTACCCCAGCGTCAGCCTCAGATTCAGAAAGAGAGAGAGAGAGAGAGAGAGAGAGAGAGAGAGAGAGAGACCCCGCCTCAAAGGAATAGGCAGAGAGTAACAGAGGAGAACATAAAACACACTCATCCAACCTCCGCATATCTGTGTACAGGCAGGCACACACAAACAGTAGCACAACTGCACACAACACACACACACACACACACACACACACACACACACACACACACATTGACATAGATGCATGCACATATACAAATAAGAAAAAAAAATCCTAAAGGAACGTATTTCTGTAAGTGAAGTAGATTGTTTTCTCTAGTGTAGACATCTACCTCTGCATTATGACGTGGACTTTTTTAGCCTGGACAGTAGAGCCCAAATAGTTAACATCAATCCAGCAGCACAGACTCCATAGCCTTCAGAGAGGGGCAGTGGACACCAAACACAAGTTTCCCAGACTGAGAGCCAACGGCGCCTACCTATTCTGTGTGGTAGTGGGTAACAGTGAGCATAGCCTGGGCATTATCATGTGTCTTACACAGTAGGAAAGCAGAGGTGAGGACTTTGTGGGATGTGATATGTGCTATGATGAATCTCTTGGATTTCTTGTTTTTAGAATGCTTTTATTTCTAGGCTAATGACTTAGCTTCTAAAAAATATTCAAAACAAATGAATGCATGGCTTTGTAAGAAACTTCAATAAACTGCAATATGCAGGCTAGGTGAGGTAAGCCTGCTCTCAATTCACACCCATGTTGGTGTTTGTCTGAAAGTGGACTGCAGTATAAAATAATAAACGTTAAGGCCAAAAATCTTTTGGACATTATTAGAAAAAAAATGACATCTCTGTGAAATGTATGTCAGCTGAATTTTTTTCATTACATCAACAATGGATTTGCCATGGCACTTATATCTGGCAATGATTATATGTCATGGTCCTCAGCTCCCTCTTTTCTGTTGGCTTATTGGTTGAAACAGAAGGATAAAGGACCCAGAGAATGACCAATGGGTTATGCCTATTGGATTAGGAGCAACTGAGATAGCCATAGGATCAAGAGATGGAAGAAGTAAGGGAAGTAATATTAACAAGTATGGAACAGAGGGTGGATCCCTTCTCCTCTCCCTGCATTGTGGTTGGATTGTTACTTAGATAACATGCTTCTTAGATTAAAACAGACATAGAAGAGTCTGCAGCCAGAATCCCTGGCTTTCTCCTGTGTGCTAATGCAACTTAATACAAATTGCTTCAAATCAGATTCTGCTACTGTACCAGAACCCCAAAACAGTGTAAATAGGAAGAAGGAGCCTTAAGCCTATGTGTGAGTTATGAGCCCAGGGAAATAGAGATTCACCAGGGAGTTTAAGTCCAGGCAATCTGTTAGTAACCAGGTCATCTGTGGGATCTCAAAAAGAAAGGAAAATAAGCAAGAACACAGAGGCAAAGGACCGTGACAAGGAAAGTCCTTGGTAATGGTGCCTAACGTTGTCTTCCTAGCACCAAAAGGGGCAGAAGGGGTGGCTGGGAGTGGGTCATGGTGAGACTCAATAGAGAGTCAAAGAGACCATGGTGCAGTGTGACTCCTCTTCACACTGACAGAGCCTGGCACAGTGCTGACTATGTATAGGATGTGTGTGCATGTGTACTATAACCTGCTTTTTATTATGTACATCCATATCACATATTAAGCTGCATTTTAAAAAAAACACAATGGGGCAGCGTGTATATTATAAATTATTATTTTAAATAGATGCAATGATTATAAAGGACAATAAAGGTAGTATGCAGGGGCTTTAACCAGCAAATTCCTCTAATACAGATAAATCCACACCAGATTCTCAGAGAAAAAAGCAATACAAAGAATATGAGAGAAAGGATTGTGAGCCCAGATGTAGGTCCTGACTTTGCTGTATTCCAATGACTTTGAGCAACCTTATTTTCTGCTCCTTTAGCTTCCTTATCTGGAGGATTAAGCAGGGTGACTAAGATGGGCTGTAAGGTCCTCCTGAGTTCCAAGGAGGATAGCACTTAAGCACAAAAAGTAATGTGGCCCTACTCTGCCTGGAGCTCAATTTTCCTACCATGTAACAAACAGAGTATATATATGTATGCATGCATATATATGTATGCATGCATGTATATATACATATATGTGCACATCTATATATACATGTATAGATATGTATGCATACATGTATAGATAGATATATGCATGCATGTGTAACATATGAATATGTATATGCATGTATATATTTGTATGCATGCATGTATACATGCATATATGTACAATCTGTATATACATTATAGATGTATATATGCATACATGTATAGATGGATATGTACATACATGTATAGTGTGCATATATGAATATGTGTATGTATGTATGTTGAATACATGAATATGTATATATATGTGTGTGTGTGTTTCAACAGCTGTAACATTTCTCAGAAGTTGAATTCTTTCTGAATCTTAAGGCAAACTCTCAGCTGTAAGCCTCTGTAAAAGGACGAGCAGATTGAGAGAGGATATGAATCTGAGAGGGGCATATGTGGGACATAGGAATTGGAGGTGGGTGTTGCTAGAAATAAGTTTGGAGCCACAAAGAAAGAGATTGTCACTCTGACTGAGGTGTCTGGACAAGGCAAACTTTACTCTTGATCAAGATGGTGTGCTTGGAAGGGGGAGCATGCTAAAACAGAAAGAGTGCTTGCTCTTTGCTCAAAGCCTTGTGGTGACTATTCTTTTCCCATTGGCTGGGGTCAGAATCGATAACCTTAATTCAGTTGGCCTTCTTGGAGGAAATGTGTCACTGAGGTGGATTTTGGGGTTTCAGATGCTCAAGCCAGGCCTAGTGTTTCTCTTCCTGCTGCCTGGGATCTGGATGTAGAACTCTCAGCTCCTTCTCCAGCACCATGTCTGCCTGCTTGTAGCGTGTTTCTCACTATGATGGCAATGGGCTAAACCTCTGACCTGTAAGCCAGTTCCAATAAAATGCTTTCCATTATAAGAGTTGCTATGGTCACGGTATCTCATCACGGCAATAGAACAGTGACTAAGACATGTGAAACCACATGAGCCTGGCCTCTCATTAACATCCTCCAAAGGCTTCTGGACTATATGATCAAAAGTGGGAATAGTTTTGCTACCAGTTTTCTATGTGTGCGCATCTTGTTGCTGTGAGAAGAAATACCTGAGCAACACAACTCACCAGAGGCCAGGTTTGTCCTGACTTAGAGCGTTAGAGGTTGTGGTCTATGGTTGGCAGTCTCTAGGGCTGTGTCTGTGGTAAGGTATAAGGTAAAGGTGGAAGGACATGGTGGGACAAGGCTGCTTATTCCATAGTACAGTGATGTTGAGAGTCTCTGGGGGCCTGATGTCCCCTCCAAAGGCATTCATTCAACCACCCAGGACCTACCTCCTAATAGGCCATTTGCCTATGAACTGGTTAGTAGGTAAATCCATTGATGAAGTTAACTCTTTCCCAATCCAATTGTGTCTCCACAAGCCCCGAAGTCCAAACTGTCAGTTCAAGAAGCTTTTTGTTGGACACTGTGAGAAAACAGTCTCTTGCACCCCAAAGAAAGGGGGCCTTGGGAGAAACTCGACCAGCTGACACTGTTAGCTCAGGCTTCTAGCTTCCGGAAATGTGAAAATAGAAATTTCTGTTTCTCAAGCCACCTGGTTATGGATTTTTTTTTTACATGGTGACCTGAGCTGATGGGGAGCGTTCAAAGTAACTTCTGTCCATTCAAGTACAGCCATCTTTTTATGTTTCTCTATTGTCCCAGCCCCTGGGTATACCTTTTATGTTCCTTACAAAAATATTGTATTTCTAGTCTGATGGCTTTAGGGAGAAAATGTGAAATGTTGGCATTTAACAGGATTCTTTTAAAACTGCATTATACTGTTAGGAATGATGGGTTTCCTTCAGTCTCAGAAAAGCTGATGGGGAAAATCTGTAAGTGGAGTTAATGGTGCTGTCACTTGTGTTGGTGGGGCACCTTGCTGATGCTTTTGTGCCAAAAATGTCTTCACAGACTCATTTATTTCCCTTTATGACAACTGTCTAGATTTAAAGCAGGCCTCTTTAATTTGATAGCACAGCCCAGAGGGTCTCACAGAAGCAGTACTGTAAGGAATATGTGGTTTAAAGAGAGACCATACTCATGCTACAGATGGATTCCCAAGAGTAATCAAGTAGGCAGGGGGACCTGACACATTGAAAGGAGAGGCATGAGGAGCAGGCAGGTGAGACGTCATTTGATGGACATCAGAACCTTTCTAGAGCTTTGGAATCTTAGGAGGTGTTGAGTCTGTGAAGACATTTTCCACACAAGCAATGTTTCTGCTTCCTTCTCTCCTGTAACTGGGACTATAAGCATGTCCCATCAGACTAGCTTAAGCTTCAATGTTTTTATTGTTGTATATGTGTGTGATGTAGGTGTTTCTCACCCTTCTTTCTAGCACTGAGAATCACAGTTGGAGCTCCTTTCTTTCTTTCTTTCTTTCTTTCTTTCTTTCTTTCTTTCTTTCCTTCCTTCCTTCCTTCCTTCCTTCTTTCTTTCTTTCTTTCTTTCTTTCTTTCTAAAAGATTTATTTATTTTATTTATATGAGTACACTGTAGTTGTCTTCAGAATACCAGGAGAGGGCATCAGATCTCATTAGGGATGGTTGTGAGCCACCATGTGGTTTCTGGGATTTGAACTCAGGACCTTTGGAAGAGCAGGGTATCAGATCTTGTTATGGATGGTTGTGAGCCACCATGTGGTTGCTGAGATTTGAACTCGGGACTTTCAGAAGAGCAGCCAGTGCTCTTAACCACTGAGCCATCTCACCAGCCCACAGTTGGAGTTTCATATATCCTAGATTAGCACACCAAACCTCTTCTTTCTTTCTTTCTTTCTTTCTTTCTTTCTTCCTTCCTTCCTTCCTTCCTTCCTTCCTTCCTTCCTCCCTCCCTTCCTTCCTTCTTTCCTTCCTTCCCTCCTTCCTTTATTTCTTTCTTTGAGACAGGGTCTTGCTATATAGTGGCAGTTGGCCTCAAACTTATGATCTTCCAACCCCTGCTTTCTGACTATTGAGATTACAGGCTTGTATAAACATGACAGGCTCAATTTGAGAAATGCTGTTCAGGACTTGAAGATGGGGTTTGAGTCTAATTTATCTGCTTGTCTTGTCTCTATTTGAAGCAATAAAAGCAAATTATACACAACCAGTGTTCATTGTGTGAGTTGAGATGCCAGAAAACATGCATGGGAAAAATTCCACACTGTGGTAGCTACTTCTTGATACATATACATGTATAAAGTGTAAATATAAATGTTCTCTCTATAGCATTTATTTATACATATTTACTTATATATAATGCTTAGAACTTGCGTTAATAATTTCTTAGACATAAATTTTCTTCCTAGTTTTTTTTTTTAAGGTATTGCCATTGGTAAATAGGTTTCCAGAACCCACTCGTGGGAACGCAAAATCAGAATTCGGGAATGATTGCTCGCATACTCTTCTCCCCAGACCACAAGCCCCTCCCGCTAGAGAAGCTAAATGAAGGTGCGTTCTTACTGAATGTCTGGAGAGTCGGGGCTTCATCACTGCCCCAGAATATAAATGAATGTTCTTTCACCGAAGGACACCATAAACAGATGTTCCTCCTCGCCTTCCTCAACTATAAAACACTTTCTGTTGTTGTTTTTACAAAGGATCTATAGTCATATTTTAAAGGCGCCTTCATTCCCTTGGGGGCAAGAGGATTAATATTTAGTATGTGACACTGTTTACTGTGATTTTTGCATATGTTGTTTCTTCTTGTTCTCAAAGCTACTCTTTGAGACAGAACCACTGGGCTGAATTTAAAGAGGAGCAAACGGACTCAGGAGGGTTGCTGCACCTTGAAGGCCGGAGTGCAGTCGGTAGGTTGTCAGGTCTCTATAATCTGTGTCAGTAATCTGTCTCAGGCCTTTATTCCACCTTCTTGCTGTTTCTCAGCATTCCTGCCTTCATTTACGGAGGCTGCGGCAGTGTATTACCATAGTTAGGTGGTTTATAAGAGACAGAAATGTATTCCTTAGTTTAGGAGCTGGGAAATCCATTTAAGGCTCTAGCAGCTGTCTGGTGAGAACTTTCTCCTGGTCCCTGGAGGCCATTTTCTAGCCGTGTCCTCACAAGGTAGAAGGGGCAAAGCACATTCTGTGGTCTCGTTTTAAGGATACCAATCCTTAAAATCCCACTCACAAGGTACCACCTTATTCTGCAATCACCTCTCCAGTGTCCACCCCTCCAAATGCCATCACATTAGAAAGGAGGTTTCAATAGAGGACTTTCAGAAGTACAGCATTCGGCTTACAGAGGTCCTCGGGATGATTGTTAGAATCCAAACATTATGCGTACAGATCGAATCACCTTTAAGTTTGTTTGCTAACACATCACAAAAGATTGACTAGAGAATTTTTCATCAGACTTAGAGGAAATATGCATGATAATATAACTGTAAAAACAGACCCTGCAGCACATATAAACTTCCTTTTGGAGAACTCTGAGGGGACCACAGACATGACTTAGAGTAATGGGAGAAGTGGGTCTTTTTTATAGGAATAGGAGTGACATCTATCCTACAGTGCATCTGTTGGCCTACCAGGGAAATGGTGCTTAACCAAGGTCAGTTGAGGTGGGTACCATGTTAGTTTGGTGAAGCAGCCATTAACAAACTTTCCTGTACTGATGACTTAACAGAAATGTGTTCTCTCACCATTTTGGAGGTGAGAAGGCTAGGCTGACTCCATGACAGACTTCAAATTGGCAGTTTAGGAGACTAGGCCTAAGAACTGGGCAAGTCTAGACAAGCCCAGGTCACTCAGTTACTAGGAAAAGCCCCAGGCTTCAGGTAGCTAGTCAGAAACTGCCCTGCCCTCAGAAGCTGCTCAGCCACCTAGCCTCAGGCAAGGACAATGGGTCAGCAACAGCTTCCAGACTTCCTCATCTACTTCCTCAGCAACAGTTTCCAGCCCCCACAGGCCAGTAATGGGATGCCCCAGAGATGGAGTAAGATAAATGTCACCTACCCTGGAATCCCCTAATGTGCTTTAAATCATGCCTTCGAGCTCACTTGGTTGTCTCTCTACCCTGGTAGTGTGAGACCTTAGCATGCTGGACTTCTGCAGAATAAAAGAGTTTACATACTATTTGAGTCTGGGGTGTCATTCTTCCGTGAATCATGGACCCTTACAGGGGCCAGCAGTCTCAGCTCAAAGTGTTGCCAGTGTTGTTTCTCTCCTTGGCTTTCAGGTTGGGTCCCCCAAAGCTCTTCCCCTCTGCACAGGCATGCTTGTATGTAGTTCTTCTTTTACAAGCACAGGACATCTTAAGGTCTACTTTTATGTAGTCACTTTGCCTTAGCTACCTCTTAAATACCACCTTCGTCACTTTCTTGATGATTTAGCCACTTGAGAAAGGAAGGAATTATTCTGTTTTAGAGTATGGCCTGTTGCAGTAAAGGAGACATACAGGTGAGGGCATCCCATGGCTGTAGTGCTGAGAGGGTGAAGCTACTTGCTCATCTCCACCACAGACCAGAAAGCAGAAAGGATGACTGTTGGGGCTCAGCTGACTTTCTCTCTTCTGCTACTTAATCAGTAAGAGGTTCCCAGTCCATAGGATGGGATTACCCACCCTCAGACTAAGTCTTCCATCAGCTAAACTCTGAAAACCTACCAAAGACAAACCCACAGGTGTTTTTCCTAGGTGCTTCCAAATACAGTCAAATGACAATGACAATGACTATGGGAAATTCCATCTTCAAATAGTGTCACATTCTGAGAGACTGGGAGTTAGGACTTGAACAACAGGGTCTACTTGGGGGGAGGGAGGGTTGTTTAGTTCATTATAGATGCCCCCTCACCCAAATTCAAAAGCCAGAAAAGGAAATAGTCAAGCCATCCTTTAGAGTACTTGTTCATGATACACTCACAAGACAGCGTGGTAAGAGCCAAGTCTTTCTCAAAAAGGGAAAACAAAACCCAGGTGACACATTTGACTACCAATTGGAATACATGAGCTGTCTGTCTCAATGTAACATAAACAACAGCTCCACTTATGATCCCCACATAAACTTACGCTAAGGAATCTAATAGCAGTTCAGCGTCTGGAGTTGACTCCCACCCAGGTAGTGTTGAGGTCTACACTATTCAAAGGAGAAGTTTTTAGGAACTACCCATTGAACCTCCAAGCTCCCAGAGTTTTCATTAATGAAACAACATCATTGGGGCTCAGATAGTACTCAAAGCGTACCAGAGGAGTTTATGACAGTGATGTCAGTTTGATGTGGTAAGGTGAGAATGCACATGCCCCTGGGTATCAATGCCAGCCTTCAGTTGCTTTTTAAAAACATCCCCAAGGTTTGCTATAATTATCTTTTACTAGGAATAAACCACAAAGCTAACATCTCAAATTATAGGTATTAATTTTTAATTGGTGCGTTCCTCATATAGAGATTAGTATAGAAGGATCCAGGGTAAATAAGTGTAATAGGTGGCTCACTGTAATTCAAAGTTCAAAAATCTAGAAAACTTAGCTGTTAATTTGAAAACCAATTATATTATGCATCGATAATGTCTAATAAAAAATGTGACATGTGCTATCTCAAATTTTCTAGAAATATCAAAAAGTAAAAAAGTAGTGTGTGAATCCAAGATGCAGTGTTTATATACATGAGATTTTAGATTCCTTATTTAACCTCATTTTCAATAGAAAGGCTGGATCCTTGTTTAGATTTCATAAAACAGAAATAGATTCACAAAGATGTGTCTTTCAAGACTTAAAAGATTTTTATAGTAGCTGAATGAACTATCGGTTTTTAAATTTAAAAATTACACTTTAAAATTTAAACTTAAATTTTAATTTAAAATTAAAAATTAAATTTTAATTTAAAATAAAAAATTAAATTAAAATTTAAACTTAAAAAGCGAAGTGACTGTGCTTCTTGGTGACTTCGGACACAGTTTCAGTGCACATTAGCTACATGAAATCATGGTTGCAGCAGTTGGCAGTAAAGGTTGAAATAGAATGGATGTCATTGAGTGGACAAAATTAAAGAAGTATAATTAAGAGAATGATTAGGGTTGGTAGCAGTTTTTCTTTCTGTTTTTTATTTCAGTTTACTGATAGCAAATGATTTTCCTGTCCCAAACAACACATAAGAGGTAGAGAGTCATAAAAATCACCCAGTTCCCCAGTGAACGGGGGTCTAAGCGGCCATTCGGCCCTCCTCTCTACCCATCAAGGTGATTCTGAATGTGTCATCTTATTCCTTGAGCCCTTGGCGGCGTCGTCGTCTTCTGTCAAAAAGAGTTAGTCTAAAATCTCTTCTAGCGCCGACTTTTCATTACCTAAACTCACCGAGGAATTAAAATGGACGCATGTGAGCAAATTATGTTACGGGGAAAACCATTTTGTTTACACTGGAGGAAAGCTGTTTTCGTCTTAGTCATTAAATTCAAAGGAACACAAAGGAATGTCTGGGAACTGAATTAAAGTCTGAATCCCTCAGTAGGCACAGCAAATCACCTGGATGCTTTGACAAGCTGGAGACAGGACGGGATCAAGCATGGAAGTGTCTTCCGAGCCCCATTCTTCTCCAGGGACCCTAAGAGCCATATGCAAGCCCACGCTAGGCCTGCCCGGAGGCAGGGGAGGCTCGCCCAGGTGAAAGGTTCGTCTTGATGTGACTGAGGGTGCTTTTCAATCTATCGTTAAGTGCCACTGATTGACAAAATAAATGACAATTTATCTTTTAAAAATATTTTTTTTTACAAAAAAATCCTCTTTGCCTATATAAAATTATAAAATTACATGTATTTAAATGTTTTGAGAAATATTGGGTGCTACAAAGAATAATACATAGTCCTATTAGATACTTTCCAACTTCAGGTACTTGTCCCTACCTTTTTTAAAATTTTACTGTGTGAGT
This sequence comes from Apodemus agrarius, assembly GCA_964023405.1. NCBI lineage: Eukaryota > Metazoa > Chordata > Mammalia > Rodentia > Muridae > Apodemus > Apodemus agrarius. The sequence continues at coordinate 72,263,018 of OZ030014.1, forward strand.
GTGTGTGTGTGTGTGTGTGTGTGTGTGTGTTCACTCAGGATGGACTCCTAAATTGTGTATGCCATAGTTCCTGCTTATGCAGGAGAGCATTACTGGGTATTGCAGGAGAGGGATTCTGCACATGTAAATCTGAACTTCGAGTATTATCTAGGCAGCCCTACTCAATCAATTGGAAAGCCAGAAAGGTGGCACTGATAGGGGTGGTGGTCCAGGTGGGAATGGGCAAGGGTGACCTTTAGTGTGATTTCCCCACAGCCAGGCCCCTGGAGCTCAGATTTACAATCAGGTAAACTCATTCTTTCTGATAATCTCCTCACAGGCACACCTGCTTCTCTAGCTGAGCCCTGACTGATAGAATATGTAATTTTTCTGGATCCATTCCCTCAGCGTTACACTGAAAGTTTTCTCAGGTCCCTTAATTTTCTAACTTGAATATTTGCAGAAAAGGATTGAAAAAAAAAGAAGCCATGTCCTTATTATTTAACATTTCAGTGGCTTTGGATTTGTCTTCATTGACTTAATGTTGACGTGAAGAGACCTGTACACAAATCATGGTGTGCATAAGAAGTTTTTACAAGAAGTAGTCTTAACCATCTTCAAGCCAAATTGTCCATCAGAAGGGCTGTGTCAATTTCCATTAGCTGCACAAAGGGTTTTGCTTAGTTCTCTTAATGACACTGAAGATCACCATCATGTCTAAAGCTTGCACTGGATTTTAGGGATGGGAAAAAAGTACCTTGTCATTGTTTCAGTTTGTACTGTGTGGACATATATTCACATATATTTATGTTCATGTATATAACACAGGTGAAATATATACCAATATTTAAGCAGTATGTAGTCGTGAACTACATTTTAAAAATTTGGGGGTGAAAAACTTCATCGATATCAGTCACATCTTCTCACAGAAGCAGAACCAGTAATGCCACACACATACACACACATGCACATACATGTGCACACACATGCACACATATATGCACACAATGCAAATATGAATAAAATACATACACAGATACACATATGCACACAGAGACATACATGCATACACATAAACACACACATACATATGCATACACATGTTCATGCACATACAAACATATATACACATACATGCAATACACATGCACATACTCACACATACAGATATATACGCAGGCACACACACATACACAAAATGATCACAGTGACAATTCAGATAGTGGCATGACAACATTGTAACATACCATCCTAACATGAATAACCCACTGTTCATATTTGTGGCAGTGCTTACGAGAACTAACATGTGACAGTAGTCACAGAAAGTATAGCCATAAATTATGTATAGCACACAATACTTGATGATAGTAAATGATTATGCTATTATTTACTGTATTGTTCTTTTCATTGTAAATATATATATATACATATATATATATATATATATATATATATATATATATATTAGTTAAGAAGAATGATGTGGTATGCTGTCAGGAACATTATTGCCAAGTCTCTTTATTGCATAATTTTCTTTTGTACTTGATTTAATATCATGTTGTTTTGTTCATCATGGTCTATGAGCAAAAAGATGTTTGTGTGTGCTTACACACTACTGCACACACACATATACACCCATTTATAAAACCTAGATATATAGTAAGCTACAGCATCTAGGTGTGTGTGTACTGTGCTGAATATATTCTGTAATGCCTGCACTACCAAAAACAATTGCTTACCAATGATTTCTCAGACTGTCCTAATCATGAAGCAAGTGTTATTGTATGGATTGGAGTAGGGAAAGGGAAAGGGAGAGAAAGAGAGGGAGAGGGAGAAAGAGAGAGAGAGAGAGAGAGAGACAGAGACAGAGAGAGACGGAGACAGAGACAGAGACAGAGACAGAGACAGAGACAGAGACAGAGACAGAGACAGAGACAGAGAGAGCTTGTTGTAAACCATTAGCTTATACAACCAAGAGGGAACTGCTTGTCAGGCAAGTCTAAAACCATAGTCCAGGCAGAGGCAGGAGCTAAAGCTGCAGTCTGCAGGGGGACTTTGCTCTTCAGAAAAGCATCTCTTTTGTTATTCTTTACACCTTTCAACTAAATGAGTCAGGTTCAGGTAGATTATAGAGGATAATCTCTTAAAGCAACTAATTATATGTTAACTGTGCATACAAAATCCCTTTACAACAACCTGAAAATTAGTGTTTGATTGAATAATTGAATTCCAGTTGGTTGAACTGGTTGATTATACCTGCGCCTAGCCAGAATAACACTTTAAAGTAACCATCACGATGAGTCATGCAAAGGAAATGTTCCACCACCCCCTCACCATGCTACATTCTTTATGGACTTTTTTTTTTTTTTGATTTATGGTTACCGTAAAGTTTTTTCTTCCAAATATCAGCTACCAGAAACCATTACTCTGATTGATAGGTCACTATGAAAATATTGCACCTGTTGAACACTAGGCTTGCATCAAGACTTTCCTTTGCAGCCTTCACTTCATAAGATTGTAAGCATACCTACTGTATAAAAGTTTCCATGCCGAGTAGACTCTGTTGGGGATGCCAAGATGAACTGGTCGTAAAGGTGATGTGTGGATAACTGTAACCGAGAGGAAAATGTAACAAACACCTTCAGTAAGAGATCTGGAGTTCGGTGGGTATTCCCAAAGGGGATAAAGATGAGCGTGTGTGTGTGTGTGTGTGTGTGTGTGTGTGTGTGTGTGTGTGTTATTTATATGTATTCATAGATGTGCTGGCTCCTGAGACTAGAGGCGGACATTGAGTGTTTTTTCTTTATTTTCTCTCCACCTTATTTTTTAAGACAGGGTCTCTCACTGAACCTGCATCTCTTCATTTCCGCTAAACTGGCTGGCCAGTGAACCCCTGGGTCCATCTGTCTTTGCCCTTGCCTCCATCCAGCACCAGGCTTACGGAGACACGCTATTGCATCTGGCCCTTTTACACTAGATACTGGGGATCCACACCCAGGGTCCTCGTGTGTGCACAGCAAAAGCACCTTCTCCACTAAACCGCTTCTCAGACCAAGAGAGCTTTGGATGGCAGGGTGAAGCCAGGCGCCATAATAAAGTAGGAGATTGAACATTCATGGGTATAAAATATTTGGAGACAAAACGATTTGAGACAAATGAGGAAACACTAGTCTTGTTTTAATGCAGAGTGTGCTGTGTTGGAAGAGAAATTATAATCACAAGTTAGAAAAGGAAAGTTAGGGCCACAGGTCAGTCTCTGGTGGGTGGAAGGATGTTGGCGCTGTGAGGCACGTCATGGGGAGAGCGCGCATGGAGACAGTGTCTTCGGCAAAGTGCTCACTGGGCAAAGTCAGGCTCAAGCTTGTCCCATGTTTCAGGAAGGAAAAAATAGGATCCCAAAGCTGGGGTTGTGGAAACAAGAAGGAGTATACTTGGGGGCTGGAGAGATGGCTTAGTAGTTAAGAGCACTGACTGCTCTTCCAGAGGTCCTGAGTTCAAATCCCAGCAACCACATGGTGGCTCACAACCATCTGTCATGGGATAGGGTGCCCTCTTCTGCTGTGTCTGAAGACAACTACAGTGTACTTACATATAATAAATAAATAAATTGATATAAAAAAGAGTATACTTGAGAGATTTTGGGGGGGGTAATAGGTCATCCTGGGCCAAAAGAAGGATCTCAGAGCCAAAGGAGAGCAAATGAGAACTACAACGTGATCCACCAAAGACTGATGGTGTGGGAGACACTGATAGCCAAAGACCCTTAGATGAGTATGTCCAGAAAGGGTAGTCAGCTTCTGTCCTTGGTCCATGCCCTTAAATGCCTGACTAGATCGTGGTATATGGCCTCAACTCCCTGGTCAGCATATGGTCAGGGTTTCTGATGCCTCCAAGGTGTAGCGAAAGCACAAAAATCCTAGTAGAGGGTGGAAGGGAGTCTTGTGTCTTGATTCTCTCTTGAGAACTCCAGGCTTTTCTGGCAGATTCTTCATGGAAAATTATATTCTACAGAATGGTGGCTTTTACTAATGTTTGGAGGCCATTCTTGGGGTTCTTAAAGTAGGTCTGTGTCTGTGGTAGTGTCTGAGTCCTGGACACAACCACTATGGAAAGCTACTGTCCTAGTACCAGTCTGGTCCTGACGTGTAAACCTAGTTCCAAAATAGCTACAGCTGGTTTCCTGGGTGCAGTCCACCATAGACCCTCCCTGGAAACTGCTCTAGGATTCCCGCCAATGTTTGTTTTTGCAGTTACAGAGTGTATTTCCAAGTCAGGACCTCAAATTAGTTCAGACCTTCTGACATATACCTGTCTAGGAAAAAAATGATAATATGGGTTGTGCTTGGGCACTCTGAATGCACTTATCTTTTGCATTGTTTGGATTTTAATGCATTCAATATGATTTTTTTAACCCCCGAAAGTCATATTTCCTAGACTAGAAAGTTGTTTTTTTAAATCATAATATGAATTCTTAGTTATTACCTAACATGGTACAGACTAAACAATGTGTACAGGAACTGAGCTGACACAAAAAGATGAAACTGGGTGTGGTGACATGGGCCTTTAGCTCGAGCGCTCAGGAAACAGAAACAGGGGGATAACAATTCAATGTCATCCTGGCATGACTGAGCTACAGAGAGGGATCCTATCTTTAGAAACAAAAGGCTGGGGATATTGTTCATGTAGACTTGCCTAGCATAGGTAAAGTCCTGGGTTTGATCCTTAGAACTGCCAAAAGAGCAAATAGCCATAGGATGGAAAGACATAGACCAAACCCAGACAATTAAATGTATTAGCAACATGCAATGTCTGTCTTTTAGAGTACTATAGCTTCAACCAGGCACAAACAACAGATCTTGAATTGTAAACTAATGCTGCCTCTTTTAGTTTAGTCAAATCTAGGATTCCATTGCTCTTTCTTGAGAACAGGGTTTCTCAATAAAAGTACTGCTGACCTTTGGGGTTGGACAGTCCTTTGCTGTGGGGCATAGGCTGTGTACCCTGTGATATTAAATAATGTCCATGATTTTTACAGCAGTAACACAGCTGTGTTCCTGTTATAAAAGTAAATGCATTCCCTAGACATCATCAAATGTTTTGGGATGATCATACTCACCCAGTCTGACACTATGCTATTACTGATGAAAGTTTTCTTTTGGTTTCTAGAGGTCACTATACTGAAGAAACTGCGTTATGTGATATATGTGATTTTATACACTTCATTACATCAAATGTTGAACAACAAGATCTGCAAATGTGATGCAGGAGATCAATGGATAGATTTGGGGCTATCTAAATAGTCAGATATTATATGAATTTCTAAGTTCACATGCAGATATATCACACCACACACACACACACACACACACACACACACAAACAATGCAAAGAGTTGACATCTTTTGAGGTCTCCTAGGGTTTTAACACTTAGATAATATCTAGAACCTTTACACTGGTAAATAAAAGTAAAAAAACAAAGCTATAACAGTGATGACAGGAAAACCATGGCAAGTCTAGGAAGAAAAGGGAAAGGCTAACCGAGGAGAGAGGAGGACAAACGTCTCTCTGTGAAGACTGGCTTCCTACACTTCAAACATGGTGATGCTTAGTCGACACAAGAAAGAATTGCTGCTTAAACATCAGCTTACGTTTAAAGTTTCTTAATCTTATATGAAATGATGCTCAGTTACTTTCTGTCTCTGTCTCTGTCTCTGTCTCTGTTTCTCTTTCTCTCTCTCTCTCTCTCTCTCTCTCTCTCTCTCTCTCTCTCTCTGTGTGTGTGTGTGTGTGTGTGTGTGTGTGTGTGTGTGTTGCCTGCCATGTATGTCCGTATACCACATGTATGCCTGATGCCCACAGAAGTCAGAAGATGGAATTGAATCACCTAGAACTTGAGGTTCAGAGAGCTGTGAGCCTCCAAATGGGTACTGGAAATCAAACAGAGGTTCCACAGAAGAGCAGCCAGTGCTCCTAACCACTAAAGCACCTTTCCAGGCCCCGCTTTCTCTTTTGAAAACAGGACACAGTGACGCAACTTAACATTGTATTTAATATATTGTGTTGGATACTGAAGGGATATTAGATATTCCTGTAGTCAGACATATTTTCTCTCCCACCGAAATATCATCTTTGTCTGTTTGTTCCCATATTCGTTTCTCACTTTTTATGTTACAGGGAGCTGTGTAACTCTAATTATTGTTTGCCAACTGATTTGTGGATGAACAGGGTTAAGGAAAACCTAGACTTGGGCAAAACAGCCAGAGTGATTGGGTAGCAACTCTGACTATAACCATGTATCTTGTATGGTTATCATGCCTGCAGATGACTCCACCACAGTCTCAGAAACTGGCTAACTCCAGCTGTGGAACTGACTGAGCGGCTCTGTCAGTTTGATTCCCACAGTCCTACCTTATTTCACTACCCCTACCAGGTCCAAGTGTGAGACAAGCGTTCACCTATTGCTAGCCTTTAGTTTGTGTCTCACTGAATTAATTGTTTTGTCAACTTACATAATAAATTCCCTCTGTGAAATCCCTACTATTTGGAGTACCTGGTATGATTCAGTTCCTCAGCAAATACTGAATTATACAATGGGGCAGACTAAACACAGAAATAATTTTCATAAAAGTCAGACTTATGAGAGACAAAATGCCCAGGGCTTGGGTGGAGAAGACACGGCTTGGAATGCCTAGGAGCGTGTCGGAAAGGTTTCCTGGAAGAGTTGGACCTTGAGATGGTCCTGAAAGAGAGAAGACATTCTTGGCAGGCGGGACTGAGCCTGGAGAAGACTAGGAGATTGAAACAAAAACCAACAACACAATTTCCTACTGAAGAAATGAATAAGAAAAGACAAAGAGAAAAGGACAAAAACTCTCTTTGGTGAGACTGAAGTAACCTCAGCTGGAGCAATCAATGTCTTGTCTGTGGCTCGAGACGGGAGTGAGATTGGCCACTGAGCCCACAAGGATGAATAAAGGACACAATACTGACAAGGATCCCAGGGTTTTTAGCGACAATTGTTCTTCACTCTTCGGTGGTTATTGCGTGTCTAGGTCCTGGGATGCACAACGGAAAAGCAATAGCAGAAATCCTCTTGGTAGATTTGCTCAGTATCTGTGGATAATGTTGATCGTGTATAGCTCTAACTGGAACTGGAGGTGGCCTTTAGGGACAGTAAGAGCTGCGCTGGGAAGAGAGAGAGGCACAGCCGTCAGGGAGCACTTATCACAAACCCACTCTGCAGTAATTGCTAGCCCAAACTAGACCACTTTGTTTTAAATTACAGATGCTGCCTCCTGTAATATTCAAAGCCTCTTGTGAGGGGAAAAAAAAGGTTCTGAGAGAAGTCAGATCAAAGACAAGGCTGAAAAAAAAAAAAAGGAAAAGTTGTTTAATCAAAATAAATGCAGTCTTCTCAAGCAAAGATGTTGGTTACGATTTTTGCCAAGATAGCAAGTTCCCCTTCTCTATAGGGTGGACACTGTAGACTCTACATTCTGTCAAAATGGAAAAAAAAATGGAACGTTTGCTTGCAGGTTGGTGATAGGTTATTTTTCTCTGTTGCTAAAATGAGCCAATTCAAGTCAGACTCGATTATATTAAACTCAAGGTTTATTCGGAAGCTGCACAAGGGTGAGTTTACTGGCCCCAAGGTCCAACCAAGGCCAGGAAAGTCACCAAGGGAAAAGAGGGGGTAGGGAAGGGAGAGAGAAAGAGAAAGGGGTACATGCACAGAGAGATGGGAAGAAGAGGAAGAGGAGGAGGGAGAGAAGGAGGGAGAGGAGGAGGGAGAGGAGGAGGAAGAGGAGGAGGAAGGAGAGTCCAAACTGTCTGGATTATATAGAGAAGAGCCTCTGGGGGGAAGGGCGGGCCAGTTGCAAAGTTCAGTGTCAGGGCAGGGTATGCCAGGTAGGGACTGAGGGATGCTGGGAGAACCTGGAGGCGTGGTCTGCTTTGGTATGTAAAATATGCACTTCAGCCCCTTGTCCTGGTCTGAAACCAAACAGTTGGTATTTATGTTCCTTTATAATGATCATGTCTCCAAGTTCTAATATAGTTAAACAAAACAAAACAAAAAACCAAATCTTCTAAATGTCTTAGGAAGGAATCTTACATGGCCAGCCTGAGCCAGGAACATCTCCCACACTGCTGCACAGACCCTCACTGGCTTTTTCTTTCCAAATCGACAGCATTTCCCTCTGGCATTTCCCCCCTGGTCTTTAGACACATATTTACAGCCGTGTCATATTCCACACTCCCTGTGTGTCTCCCATGTGGTGTGTGGCTTGAATGGTGAATTTCCTCCATAAACGCATGTATTTGTACACTCAGTCCCCAGCTAGCGGCGAGATATTTGAAAGGTGGTGGAATCCTTAGGAAGTGGAGCCTCCGTGGAGGATGTGGACCATTATGGGGTGAACTCTGAGGGTTTATAGCCTATCTTCACTTCCTGCTGCCTTTCTGTTCCTAACTGCTGATACCACGCGATTCCTGACATGATACCTCCCCCTCCCCCACCCTCACCCCAAACATTAAGTCAAAATGTCAATAGAACAGCAGCATCAGCAACCACGACACACAGCAACATCCTTGTCCTTTATAAAGCTGCTTTTTACCCGAAGTAGTCAATACACAGGCTTCTCAAAGTATTTTTCTATTTGTTTTTTTTTTTAAAAAAAAAAAACAATAAGCATGTATTTAATTAGTAACAATTCAGTAATAAAAGCATTGGATTTGGGGTTGGGATGGGTTTTTAGGCTCCAGTTCACGTAGCTTTTACATTTCACACATTAAAGGCATCCTGCCAGGTGATAAAACAAACCCAGAGAATAAAGATGAGAATAATAAGCCACCGTCAAGCTGGGAAGATTTTTACATCCCTGAATATCCATGGAGACTGATGGAGATGCCATGTTTTCCGAGAAGACCATGCAGTGTTTTGAAAAGTGAATGTGTTTCACATTGCAAATAGGATTCCCTTGAAAAGGGATTAATGGATTTTTGTATAATTTTTTTTAAGGCCTGCAATAGGACCAAACACTAGACATTTGATTTATCAAGCCCATACTCTCAGCAGGTGGTGCTTAGCAGGACATATTTCTGCTGTGTTATCATAAACTAAACTAGTACAGCTGCACTGTAAAGGGCTTTTAGTGTCAGGGAATTCACATGGCATGCCCAACCCCCAAGCATCTGGAAGATACCATCAAAGGCCACAATGGTATAAGCACTGTCCTTCTAATCCAGCCCTCCTATGCCCTCCACTTCCAGAAAGACCCAAGAGTTTCTTAACCCCCAGCATGCAGGGCAGAGGAGATATCTTAATGAACCATGAATAAAATGAACTAAGCAGGTTCTCTCTGCTGCCATCCCACCCAGATTCTAGAGTCAGAAGGAGTGCGCCACATCAGAAGTCACTCCTGTAGCTCATGATGACTCCCTCCAGTGATGGGGCCAGCTAATAAGACACAGTGCCCAGAACAGAGTTTCCGGAACTTGAGGCTCTTGGGACTTGAGGCTCTTCAGAGCACACAAAAGGAACGAAGAAACTGTGGCTTGGGGGACATTTTCATGGTAATGTAAGGGTCCATGATTTGCCAAAGAATGATACCCTGGACTCAAATAATATGTAAACGCAAAGAATATTTTATTCTGCAGAAGTCCAGCATGCTGGGGTCTCCCATTACCAGAACAGACCACCAAGTGAGCATGGAGGCCTGATTTAAAGCACATTGGGGAATTCTGGGGTAGGCGACCTCTATGTTAATCTGTCCGGTCCATCTCTATGGACATTCCATTACCAGGGTGTGTAGGCTGGAAACTTGCTGGGGAGGTCTGGAAACTGCTGTGACCCCTTGTTCTTGCCTCAGGCCAGGTCTTGGGGCAGCTTCTGAGGCCTGGACTTGCCTGGAATTGCCCAGTTCTTGCAAACAGAGATTTAGGCCTAGTCTCCTTAACTGCCAGTTTGAAGCCTGTCATGGAATCAGACTAGCCTTCTCAGTAAGAGGCAGCATCTGGAATTAAAAGCCTTGGAATCTCTGGGTTTGATGCTAAGCTGAGTATACACACACACACACACACACACACACACACACACATACACACACACACACTTATTTGAAGAAATCTACTTTGGTGAAACTCTAAGCGAGACATCTCACCAAGTCTTTTTGAAGGATTCTCTCAAGTGGTATTTACAACAATGGTGTTTATTCAAAGGTTACATCCTCAAGCACCTGACCCTGCTAACGAGGAGTCCAGTGATAAACTAGTGAGTGCAATCTTTGGACTTAGGCCAAATATATTGGAGTCTGAACGGATTAGAACAATCTCAGGTGATCCAAAATCAAACCGTGTTCTTTGTGGGTTTTATTTTTGTGGGGTTCATACAGGGCAGTTCATTCTAAAAATATTTTAGAGGTTGAATTTCATAAGTTTATTGTTTTAATTATGAGTCAGCTGCCTCTCCATTAATTCTTTTTGGAATTTATATCAAAGGGAGATAAAAATGGCACACTAAAAATATTTTGACAAAGAAGAGGTTAGTTTAAAATTGAAAGGCAAGTAAAATTTCTCATTTAATTCTCTCACATGTTTAAGACTGTCTCAAATATTTGACTGGAACCTACATTTACATTTAGATCAAAAAATTAATGTATCATTCTTTTTTCCCCCAATTTCAACATATTTTTAATATTAGGTCATTTTTTGGCCTCCCAGTTGCTTTAAATTTTTAAATTACTATTCTATCAATTTAATGCTAAGAAAACACACTCTAAAGATATGATGAACTCAACCTAACAGATAGGATTTGCTGTCTTGGAAATATTTAATACCAGAGTGAAAGCAAACAAATAGAAGCCATGACTAATTGCTTCACCTCTTCATTTCTCCACGTGATTCCTAGATGCTGAGTTAAAGAACAAGAGGGAACATTTAACATTGTCTGGCAAGATAAACACTGATGATTAAAATGAAAATGCTGTGACCATTATGATAAAGCTCTCTGGTTTCTTTCTGCTGTTACTTAATACTAGCATCTAGATGACAGTGTTTTAAATCTTTTATTTTGTAAAGGATACACTAAATACAACTGACTATCTAAGTGACCCATAAATACCAATGTGTTGTAGTTTGTTCTGATTAGAGATTCAATAAAAAGTGTAATGGGTGTAAAAAAAAAAAGCTATTCTTCCTTTAATACTGTCAAACCTAAACTTTTGTTTTACACGTCTTCTATGCAGTGTTACAAAGTTCTCCTCAGGCCTGGAGAAGTGCAGTGTAGGGATTCATTGAGCACCAGCACAGACTCAATAGTAATGAGCTCATTTTCATAGAAGGAGGCTTGTTATAATTCCAGCTGTTGAAAACTTGCACAGCTGGATTCTGTCTACAACACAGAGCTCTGATCTGTTGGTGAAGGGGGAAAAATCCAATTTAAACTTGTAATAAAAGTCTTTTTTTGATTACTTTTTAGAAACCGTTTTCCACCAAAATCCATGTGTGTGACTGAATTTAAAGCTAAAATATGACCAACCCTTCTTTTAAACCTATTTGTACCCATCTATTTAAAGAAAACTAAGACAAAAATAGCTAGACATCCAGCTTATTCTGGTCAAAACAGAGGGCTGTGCAGAAGGGACTCCTACTTCAAAGCCAAAGGCTAGGATTTGGCAAATTGGAGAAAATCATCAACACAAGGTGGTTAGAAAGGGGTTTGGGCTGATCTCTCCAGGGCTGGCTGAAATGCGGCTGAGTGATGGTCAGGAAATGTGCAGCAGAATAAAGAGAGTTCTGTGGTCCTATTAAAAAAATGTTTAGGGTCTTTTCAAAAATTGATTCATTAAATAGTACTTAGCCTTACCTTACATCCATCTAGCTAGATGATAGAGGCAGGCCATAGTTCTTACTCATTCATTCATTCATTCATTCATTCATTCTCTTACTCTATCCATCAATGAGAGGCAACCACTCACATAAGGCATTTTACAATCATAATTCCATGACTTTCTTTGTTCTTGTCATAGTGTTACATCCATAGAAATTGATTACTGTTTGGTTTTGCTTTATTCTCAGATAGTGTCTAGCTACCTAGCCCACGCAAAATGGCCTGGAACTTACTATGTACCACGAACTGGCCTCAAACTCATGATTCTCCTGCCGCAGCAACTCAGGGGTTGGGATTAAGTACACACAAACTAAATTTCTCACCCTTAAGACATCTTTGGTCATCCTTGTTCTCTAATCCAACATATGAGTAAGTACATCACCAAATTCTGAATGCTGGGTATTTCTCCAACCTCTATTGTTACCAACCCTGTCCACACAAGCCACCATCTGCCAAGTCCTGTTCCTGAGCTTGTCCTATAACTTTCCAGTCTTGTTACCCCAGACCTTAGCTAGAGCTTAATGCTCTGCATAGTAATAAAAAGCAATGTTTCTTCAAACTGAAGTATGAGCATCACATCCCATTACCCAAAACTCACTGATGTCTTTTTCAAATGCCCAAGAACAAAGCCAAACATCCCGGTAGAGGATCATATGGTCTGCAGACCTTGGTCCTAATTCTGTCACCTCCTCCTGCTTTTCTCCACTCACTTTTTTTTTTTAAAGTTTTAAAATTTTTATTCTGGAGCCTCCAATTTTATTTTTATTTTTATTTTCTATATTCTTTGTTTATAGTCCAAATGATTTTCCCTTTCCCGGTTCCCCCTTCCCATAAGTCCCATAAGCCCTCTTCCCTCTGCCTGTTCTCCAATCAACCCCCTCCCACTTCTCTGTCCTGGTAATCCCCTATAATCCTGCATCAAGCCTTTCCAGGACCAGGGCCCTCTCCTTCCTGCTTTTTGGGAATGATTTGAAATGTTAATTGTGTCTTGGGTATTCAGAGCTTCTGGGCTTATATTCACTTATCAGTGACTGCATTCCATGTGTGTTCTTTTGTGATTGGGTTACCTCACTTAGGATGATATTTTCCAGATCCAATCATTTGCCTAAGAATTTCATGAATGCATTATTTTTAATTGCTGAGTAGTATTCCATTGTGTAAAGATACCACATTTTCTGTATCCATTCCTCCATTGAGGGACATCTAGGTTCTTTCCAGCTTCTGGCTATTATAAATAAGGCTGCTATGAACATAGAGGAGCATGTGTCTTTATTGTATGCAGGGGAATCCTCTGGGTGTATGCCTAGGCATGGTATAGCAGGGCCCTCCAGAAGTGTCATGCCCAGTTTTCTGAGGAACCACCAGACTGATTTCCAGAGTGGTTGTACCAGTTTGCAATCCCACCAGCAGTGGAGGAGTGTTCCTCTTTCTCCACATCCTCGCCAACACCTGCTGTCTCCTGAGTTTTTTGTTTGTTTGTTTGTTTGTTTTTGTTTGTTTGTTTTTTGTTTTTTGTTTTTTGTTTTTCGAGACAGGGTTTCTCTGTGTAGTCCTGGCTGTCCTGGAACTCACTCTGTAGACCAGGCTGGCCTCGAACACAGAAATCCGCCTACCTCTGCCTCCCAAGTGCTGGGATTACAGGCGTGCGCCACCACGCCCGGTGTCTCCTGAGTTTTTAATCTTAGCCATTCTGACTGGTGTGAGGTGGAATCTCAGGGTTATTTTGATTTACATTTCCCTAATGACTAATGATGCTGAACATTTCTTAAGGTGCTTCTCAGCCATCTGAATTTCTGCTGGTGAAAATTCTTTGTTTAGCTCTGTACCCAATTTTTTACTAGGGTTATTTGGCTCTCTGGAGTCTAACTTCTTGAGTTCTTTGTATATATTGGATATTAGCCCTCTGTCAGATGTAGGGTTGGTGAAGATCTTTTCCCAATTTGTTGGTTGCCATTTTGTCTGATTGACAGTGTCCTTTGCCTTACAGAAACTTTGTAATTTTATGAGGTCCCGTTTGTCAATTCTTGATCTTAGAGCATAAGCTATTGGTGTTCTGTTCAGGAAATTTCCCCCTGTGCCCATGTCCTCAAGGGTCTTCCCCAGTTTCTTTTCTATTAGTTTCAGTGTGTCTGGTTTTATGTGGAGGTCCTTGATCCACTTGGAGTTGAGCTTAGTACAAGGAGATAAGAATGGGTCAATTTGCATTCTTCTGCATGCTGACCTCCAGCTGAGCCAGCACCATTGTTGAAAAGGCTATCTTTTTTCCACTGGATGTTTTGAACTCCTTTGTTGAAGATCAGATGACCATAGGTGTGTGGGTTCATTTCTGGGTCTTCAATCCTATTCCATCGATCTACCTGCCAGTCATTGTACCAACACCATGCAGTTTTTTAAAACACTATTGCTTGGTAGTACTGCTTGAGGTCCGGGATACTGATTCCCCGGAAGTTCTTTTACTGTTGAGAATAGTTTTAGCTATCCTGAGTTTTGTGTTATTCCAGATGAATTTGAGAATTGCTCTTTCTAACTCTCTGAAGAATTGAGTTGGGATTTTGATGGGGTTTTCATTGAATCTGTATATTGCTTTTAGCAAGATGGTCATTTTTACTATATTAATCCTGCCAATCCAGGAGCATGGAAGATTTTTTCATTTTCTGAGGTCTTCTTCGATTTCCTTCTTCAGAGATCTGAACTTCTTGTTATACAGATCTTTTACTTGTTTGGTTAGAGTCACACCAAGATACTTTATATTGTTTGTGGCTATTGTGAAGGGTGTCATTTCCCTAATTTCTTTCTCGGCCTGCTTATCCTTTGCGTATAGGAAGGCTACTGATTTGCTTGAGTTGACTTTATAACCAGCCACTTTGCTGAAGTTGTTTATCAGCTGTAGGAGTTCTCTGGTGGAGTTTCTCCATTCACTCTTAATGGTATAGTCACAATTTCTTAGTAGTCTTCCAGTGTGGTCAATATGGGCCTGCCATGAAGTATTTCCACTACTGTCTTCTGCACCTGGAATGTTCTTTCTCCATATTCCTTTGATCATACAACCTCCCTTAGCAGAACTGTGATTTAAATGATGTCCTTTTGCTATGATTTTCATCTTCTTTGAATAAAGTTATCTTTATTGTGTCTTCTCTATCCAATCCCTCCTTCATCTACTAAGAGTGACCCCTCTAAAGAGCAAATTGATGGAAAGTCTTCATCCCATTCATAGTATTTCCATGGTTACCGCATCTCAAGATTAGAATAACACACATGCAAGATTAATTTGAAGATCCAGCAATTCCTATGGCCTGATTGCCACACCCTTTTGAAGATACCCTTTATAGCTGAGTTATGCTGAGCTATTCATTCTTTTTACTTGCTAAACCTTCCAACGCACATTTGCCATTTGGTCTGTGGTGTTTCTCCAACCAGAAGTTTCTCTCTTAAAGAAGATCTAAACAGGGAACAAATAGAATGAGTGTGAATAGTGTACATGACAGAGTGTCTTAAACTATGTATTGAAGAAATGTAGTATAGGTGAGAAGAAAGGAAAGGTCCCTCTCCCAGGGTGACACTGGAAGAAAGGCTGAAGGGTTCATTAGCATCTAGCTCATGAATAGCTGACTCCTTGAGATTTATGGAGATGAGCTGGAGAATGTGAACAAACTTGAAAAACGAGAATATAGGGTCAGCACAAAGTCATGTTACAGAAGTCAGTCAAGATGGTCAGAGCACGAGATAATCAGGGTCTGAAAGTTAAACTTAAGTAAAGTAGGTTACATAATAAAGTCCTGAGAATGGTTTGAGGACTAGAATGGGTCCCCCAGGTTGTAAGAACTATTGTAATCAACAGTAAGGATCTACCATAAGTTTGCATTCAAGAAGTTGCATTAACTTTTCTTGGAGATTTGAACAAATGTTTACCCAGCCAAGATAGGGCAATAACAGTAGGACCTCACCCCCAAATTAGTGTGACCTAAGTCTAAATTGGTAAACTGATGGATTCAACTGGGCTTGCAGGACCATGAATGCGGGTTGCTTAGCAGAGAATGGGAAGCTTAAGTCAGCCAAGCCAGTGAAAACAATTTTCTCCCCTTCAGCAATCATTAACCACTTACACGCTGTCAGGGAGAAGCAGGACTTTGTCAACCTTTCCCCTCCCATGATGGAATGTCAATAGGCCCAATCTTCTATAAGCCTTATGCTGGTAATTACAGCTGCTAAGAGTTCCAGAGGGTTACGTCCATGTCACATCTGGAGCACAGAATTCCACAACACAAAGACAGACTTAATGAAATAAGATTCTCCAACTGGAATCCGTAGAAATATCTCCCATCCAAATAGGAACCAGGCTCACCTGCTTAACTTCTGAGATCAGAAACCAGGCGTGATGGCACTCCAGAGGCAGAGGCAGGCAGGTCTCTGTGAGTTGGAAGCCAGCCTGGTCTACAGAGAGAAAGTCTGTCCCAAAACAAACAAACAAACTTCTGAGATCAGACAGAAGCCAGTCATATTTGAGATAGGATGGCCAGAGGCAAGTAGGAAAGGTTTCATCCTAAGGCAACCCACCTCCAAACCCAGCACAAGACACATTCATAGATTTCAAGAAATGACTCTAAAAAACACTCTTGATCAAAATACCTTTAACCAAAATAATAGTTTTAGGAATAGCCTTTGTTTGTTTTTGTTTTTTGTTTTTCAAGAAAGGGTTTCTCTGGATAGCCCTGGAGAAATAGTCTTTAGTTTTTCCCTCTTTAAGGGTTGCCTTTAGGTTTTGCAAGCACGTATAAGTGATGATCCTGAACAGGACTTAGGTTTTTCTTGAAATACAGTTGGGACTGGTTGAGTGAGTTTAGCCGTGGAGTGTACCCTTTCACTTCGAACTGACATGGAGTTCTTGACCTTAGCCTGTGTGGCTGATGAGTAAAGACATACATACACTTCCAAGCTCCAAATGTCTCTAAGGTTTAAATGCGAGGAGTGGCAGCCTTGCTTCACTAGAGAAAGCAGTAGCCATAAAGAATTCAATTTGTGGCCAATGGGGCGCCTTGAGGGATTGCAGGGCATCTTCTGTAAAACATGTAGCATGTCAGAAGTAGAAGACAAGTGCCAGCAATGTGTCTGAAATGTCTACACTGCATTAGAGTGCCACTATAGCCTTCGCTTTGGAGACTTACGAATCCCTAGTATGTGGCTTTCATTCAGCAAAAAGAAGCTGACTTTACAGTTCTCCCGAGTACTATCATTTCTGCATTTACAAGGAGCGACGACCAAGTGCAGTTAGAGTTTTTGGAGACTGTTTAGTGGGAGTAGATGAATGGTTCTTGAGAGCTGTAAAAATACAACTTGCCCTGTTTTAGACCATACTGGAATTTTAGAATCCAATTAGGATCTAGGCAGCTAGGAAGCCAGTGGTGGCCAATGCGTAGTGATCACTCTTCATCGGACAAATGTTGGGAGAGGGTGCTGAAAAGCTAAAGAAAGAAGGCAAATGGATATGATTTGACACCCCTTTTGTTGGCTTTTCTAAAGGCTGTAAGTTCACATTTAATTATCGTAAGCTGTCTTCTTCATGTTAGACTACTGGTCATCCATACAGCAGTTTTTCGGTAACTCAGCTGTCTCAGAAACTGTCTCCAGGAGGACTGCCCATGGAATTATCAGAGACCCAAACAATGAAAAAAAAATGCAAAGCTCCTTATCTACAAGCAAGTCTCAAGATGATGACTCTGGGTCCTTCTAAAGATGAGGCCTTGTACAACTGTGTGGGTTGCATGCCCAGGCAGTTGGCTTGATCTGCAGTCAGTGTAGTGAAGCTGAATGTCACTAGTTCATATTTACTCTGCTGAAGAATAATTACTATACCACTATTTAGTTAATATATCACTTCATCATTCCCTAAACTGCACTCCAACATCTCCTGGCCAATAAAAGTTGCCTTTTTCTAATCATAACGATAAATTGAGTGATAGGTTGGGCAAAAGCATACTGTCTCCTTTTTATCACTTAAAGTGTTCATCTTATGTTTTATATAATACTATAAATTGTAGATGTCAGTGATACAGCAGTGGATAAATGCCCTTGTCTATATGGAGTTTAAGTTCAATTTTTATAATTAGAAATAATAAGTTCTACATTTTCGTGTGTGTGTGTGTGTGTGTGTGTGTGTGTGGTATGCATGTGTATGAATGCTTACATGTATGTGGGCACACACGTGTGTGGGTACACATGTGTTTGTTTGCACATGGGAGTTGATGTCTGGAGTCATTCTCCATTCCTCTTCAGCCTTGTTCTTTGAGGCAGGGTTGTCAATGGTCTAACACACAAGGAAACCCATTCTCGCTTTCATTTTTATCTTTTTATTTATTATCATTCTATGGTAGCTTTTGTCCTATTTGCAAATAAACAAATGTTGGGTCCTTCCGGTGGTGATTTCCTTCCTGCCCAGAGAGTCGCATACGGAGGACAAGAAGCAGGCAGGATAAACAAACACATGCCACCCACAGGGTACTCACGACAAGGTCACAGTTTTCCTCCATTTCCGTTCTGTCTCTACTGTTTCTTCCTTCCCATAAAAAGCTGGTTCACCCTTTTTTGCTACTTAATTTGTGAGGGATTTGAAAGTAAATGTGGATGCCACAGTCTCACGGATCCCCATGGCTTTGTGTTTGACTTAGAAAAGGCTTCTCCCACTTGGCTAAGATTCCTTTCCTCTCATCCCCCTAGATTCTGCTAGTGACAGCCTTATAGATTTTAGTTAGCCAGAAAGACAGCGTTCACTGCACATTTAAGCTTTAATCTCATAGAACTACAGCGTTCCTTTCATCGTTGCTCAGTTCTGCAATCTCTCCTGCTAAAAAAGAATGTTGCTTTAGTATTGAGATTTGCCAGAACATTACCCTGTAGAGCAGTGTGGAGTCTTCAATTCTACAGAAGTCAAAGGAATAATTTTCAGGCTACTTATATATGTATTGGAAGGTTATTCATATGCTTAGTTCTATGAAATAATATCCTCTCTCAGTTTGCAGCAATTCTTATCAGGAGAATTATAAGAAACAATCTTTATTTCTGTAGCATTTTATTTCAAAATTGACCTCATGGCTTGTGGCCATCTCGTTTCCTGTAAGCACAGCTCAGGAATTTATTTTTAATAAAAGATCTATTTAATTTTGAGTTAAGAAACTCAAATAATTCCCCCGAAGCCTGCTGACCACAGTCTAAAACTATGAAATGTTCTTCAGAGGGTTTTGGGTGTGGATAAAGAGACACACTTTTGTAATTTTCAGTATGTCATCATCAAACAATGTTTACAAAACTCAGCACTCTGGGGATGTGTGCAGGCGTTAGCAAGCAGATGTTGGCAGTCAAGGAAAACTTGCTGCCCGAAAAAATTCCCTCCTGCCTATCAGTTACATGCAAGATTGTCAAGCTCTCTCTCCCCTTGGTGTGGGTGATATGCCTGGTTTGTAACACAGTTGATCCAAAACCAAATTTGAAAACTGTGGAAAGAGAAATCCTCTATAAACTGTCATACAAGAATTGCTTGTCTCTTTACTACTTAAAAAAAAAGTGCTTTAGTCGAAAAAAAAATCTAGCTGGGGGTAGTTTAACAAGACTATTGAAGATGATCATCTTTAGTTTTGCATAATGTTTTAAAATAAATCAAGACCAAACCCCACTCTGGCCCCTGACACAGCTCTCACGATGTTCCATAGTTGAAAACACCTAGCCACTCTACAAACATGGTTAATCTTCATTTCTGAGAAGTGACAAATCTTTTCGGTGGAAATGAACCAAACAGGTCAACATATTGATTTTTACAGAGTAAATCTTTCTCTTCCCGATAAAGACTGGGGAGGAAGGGAGGTTTCTTCAGGAAGATTCGGGGAGAGCTACCAGACTCATTTTAAGAAAATTTTAAATATAACCTTTTTGTGATATTAAAATATGTTATCTTATGGTATTGCCTTTGAACAATCTGAACAGAACATGTTCAATCAAAATCATGACAACCAGAGAGTATTTTCATTTCCAAAACAGTTTTTTTTCTTTTTTTCTTTTGTAAAAGACATAAGATGATAAAAATCTTAATTTATGTTTCTGGGTCCTTTATTTATAAATGACAAAGTCCCATATTTCTTGAAATTTAGTGATGTTTCAAATTTTGATTGAAGATCACACTATACTGAAAGACATGGCTGTTTTCAGTGGTAAGATTTACAGTGAAAGGCAACTGTCCAATTTGGGATGTTAATGGCCTCTTTTTAAAAAATATAGTTCATGTAGTTTCTACCTTTAAAAAATATAAATTAAAAAACTGTAAAAGTGGGGGTACTCAGTGTACAAGTTGGAAGACCTGAATTTGAATCCCCACCATGTACATAAAAAGCCAGTCGCAGCCACACGTTCTTGTAGCTATAACACCACCAGGTGGAGAGAAGATTTGCTGGCATCCAGCCTAATTCCAAGGTTAGTGAGAGATCCTGTCTCAGAGGAATAAGGCAGAGAATGATAGGGCAGTACAGTGGGTGTCTTCCTCTGTCTTCAATATATGTGCATACCAACACACCTACATCACATGCGTATTGCACGCGCACACACACACACACACACATACATACACACTCAAGGTGTCAAGTTAAAGAGGAGAAAAACATATTAAATACACAGGAAAAAAATATTTACCTTATCTTTCTCATTCGCACCATACTGTAGGATGACAATAGAATTAGTAAGCAAAATAACTAGAACTCCAACCAGTAAACGAAGAATCAAGAATTAGTCCCTCAGAAAGTCATGAAATTGAGGCAAAGCATTATGTGAGAGGAGAATTTTATAAGCTGACACTCAAGTGCCAGCTAGTGAGTCTCCGTCATTATAAGTAGGACAATCAGATATTCTGTCCCTCTGATGTAACCCAACAGAAAGTGATTAGTACAATGTATAAAATCCATGCGTACTTGATTAAGTCACTAGAGCTAATTCCCAGCACACTCGAAAATGATGCAGGGTTGTACTAGATGACTCCATATGGGCACAGTTAGCTGTGAGGAAAATCCTCCAGGGTCACAGTCCTTCCATCCTCCCCCTTTTACTTTTTTTAAATAGGTAGTATTGTTGAGAGTTAAAATGAAAATGAGACCTAAAGTACATGGTAGCAAGAAAAGCAACTTAAGACTTACAAGTAGCCTTAACCACAAGCAATGAGCAGACAGAAGTTGAATGAGTTAATGTTGCATTGTTTTGGTGAAGTGCTTGAGATAAGCACCTTCAAATGGCTACTGGTGGTAGCATTTCCTCTAGGCTCCACCCCACAGTTACCTGGCAACAGCCAGGTGTGCCTGATTCAGTGTAAGAGGAGATGCTTGGCCCCTCCTCACCCTACTCTTGTTCTTTCCCCCTCTTCCCCTTTGTCCCTTCTCTCCCCATTCCCCTCCACTCCCCCCCCCTAACATGCTCATGGCCAGTTCCCCCTCCCGCTGCCTTTCTCTGTCTCTCCTACCCCCTCAACTTATACCCTAAATAAACTCTATTCTATACTATACCATTGTGTGGCTGGTAACTCAGGGGTTGCCCCTGCTGGCCATGCTGATGCATCCCTTCCCCACCACCATACCATGCCTCTACCCAACACAACCCTGACTTCCTTTCCTTGTTTATGAAACACAACAATAGGTTTCAGACTGTGTTCAGCTGGTCTGAAGAGTTTTAGATTGTGCACTGCCAACAGTCAATCAGTCGAAGCACATGGTGGGAGAAAGCTGTGTGCCTTGTGGCAACCAGGAAGCAGAGAGAGCACCCTAAGTTTCATACAGCCATCCCTGCTCTGAACTCATTAACCTTATGTATCGATAAATGATTTAACCTATCAATTATGTCAGAGTTCTTAATAATAAATCACTTCCCAAATGCCTCACCGCTCAGTACTGCTGTACTGGGGATCAAGCCCTTAATATACGAGTTTGGGGGATGTCATTTAAGATGCAAGCCATAACATTAATGAACTGCAACTTGTGCTGCTTCTTGCAGATGCTTAAAACAAAGGAAAACTCCTGCCGAATTAATTAGAAGCTACCAACTAATACAACCCATGGACCTCCAGAACACTAGACCAAATAAGTCAACTGTATCACTGTACCTAATGGGCATTTTCTTTGCTTTTCTTCTACCTTTAGCTTGTAAACAAATGCCTTCTCCTATGTCCCCTGGTGGAAACACTGGTGTCCCCTGGTGTCCCCACAAACCACTTAGCATTCCAAGTTACCTGCACCCCGAATTGTTGTTTACTGCAGTATACCCATTACAAGTTTTTCCTTGCCTCAGTTTACCTTTCAATAGCATGGGCAAAGGAGAATAAAGAAAAAGTAATATAGATGGGACTCTTAAAGGCATGCTGGCAAAAATGCGGTATATGGCCCTTGTGTAGACGCTGATGTCAACAATCGTCCAATATATATATTTGAAATAATGAGAGAAAATTGGATATATGCTGGAGAGTAAATTATTTTAAAGAATCACTATTACTTTTTAAAGCGCAGTGGTGGTGTGATTGTGATTGTGGTTTGAAAGGCGGCTGTGTACCCTTGGCAGATGCATACACGAGGACGGGCCAAACAAGACCGAGTTAATGGATAGAACAAGACGATGTCTAAGAGTCGCTTTAAATATTTTTTAAAAACAGAGTTGCAGGGAAGGAGAAAATAAGATGGAAGAACATTACTTAGTGAAGCGGATGATAATTAAAACTTCTTTAAAGATTAGATTTGTTGAAATGTCCATATAAAATTTGTATGTCTCAATAATTGTATTAATTTACTTCGATGTATATTTTTGTGTGTTTGAAAATATCTCTAATGAATCAAATTCAAATTAGTTTAATTATTCAGTTATAAACAGCCAAGTTGTAAAGGGGGAGAATTGCCATAGAAACACTTGTTTTAAAGAGAAGAATTTGAAAATTCTCCCTTTATCATAAAGTAGGGGGAAAAAAAAAACCCGTTGCTGAACAAGTTTCATTAAAGCAAAAAGCTTAAAATGGAGGCCTCTATCAGGGAATTAGGAAGTACAGGGTGGGGCTGGGGGAAGGGCAGCAGCAGTGTCCTGTGTACTGCAGCTAATACACAGCAGTGGTAATGTCTGTCCAACTCGCCTTGCAAGGAAGGGAAGTTATTTCTCCTGTAGATTTGTCAGACAGTTTTGTGCACAGAAGGTAAATTCCTGGTGCACGTGAACTTTAATCGTTGTCCAAGGCCTCTCTTTTCTCTGGTGTCAGTTCTTAATAAACCAGTGCGTTCCGTCTAACGCACAAGAACCAAGCGCTTGTGCTTTGATTGAAGAGACTAAGAGTTCCTGAGCCGCGATGAAAAGTTTGTGGTTTCACTTCCTTCTGAGGTAAAGCTTTGAAGGTTCAAATTAGTTTAGCTTTGGCACCGCTTAATTTCAGACTTAAAAAGAAAAAAAAAAAACAAAACAAAACAACCCTGAGAGATGTAAACAGTTCTTTGATTTTAAGACTCCCGCCATAGTCTGTTTTGATGTGCTGAGGAAGAAATGGTCTAAATAAATGTAAAACAGACAGGTTAGAGTGTCCATCAAGTCTCTTGCTTCTAAGTCAAGATGCTGTAGTAGGGAAAAGATGTTCTACCTATTAGGTCCTTGGAGAAAAACAAAATGTATGAATGCACACAATTATTTAGGGATGAGGAGGTGGAATCCAAACAATTCTCAGCACTCAGATTTGCACACAACACAAATATGTTCCACTGGGATTCAAAACGATTGGATCTCAGAAGTGACATCATTCTGATCAACAGGGGAACATTCCAAGGAATGTGGCTTTGCACACATAGGCACCCAAACTCTGATGACAATTTTATCCTGGACTCAACAGCCAGTGGATTTTCGTTTGTTTGTTTGTTTGGTTGTTTGTTTGGTTGTTTGTTTGGTTGTTTGGTTGTTTGGTTGTTTGGTTGGTTTTTCTCTTTTCAATAATTGAGAGCTGCGGCTTGACCACAGGACCCTGCATCCCCTTGTGTAAAGATGTCACCCATTCCATGATCACTTTAGAGACGTCCATGCATCGCCATCAGACTACCAAGAATCTCGGTTCCTTGGCAGTGCAGAAGAGCAGGGGCCATGACTACTCACCAATAGAACAGGCAGACCAGGCTTATCTCTGGTGTGGCCTCAGATGGGAGGAACAACTCAGGCTCTTGGGCTGAACGGGGCTGCTGTATGAGCCACCCTTCCTTCCCTGCTGGCTTATGGAACATCACACACACACACACACACACACACACACACACTCTTTACCTTTATCATTAAATGGGTCCAGGGGTGTGGCTTAAAAAAAGTCACAGCTAAGTATGAACAAAGACCAGTAGATCCAAGCCAGATGCAAACAACCGTGTCTATAACAGCGGCCTTCTTTTTCCCCATCTACTATGATCTGGAGGACTTTACCACCCATGTCTAGGCCTCCATTTTTCCTCTCTGATCTGCGTGTGGAAATCTAACTAATCAAAATTAGTTGGATGAGGGAAAATGGTTTTATGCCTGAAAAATAAAAATGGAAATGGAATTTAAATACCTGGGGATTCACCTCACAGAAATCCCGTCTTAATCTTGGAAAAATGCTCATTGGAAAATAGCATGGCCAGGATTGTTCGAGGACAAAAGAAAACTAAAGCTCAAGGCTTTGAAAGTGGACAACAAATGAGAGGTTTGATTTCGGTTAATAAGTAAAGATGTTATTCTTAGAGATGCCAGGATGCATTGAAAATTATCTTTTATAATGTAAGCATCATCTTGGCACAACAAGAATCTTGATGACTAACCTGAATTTTTACCCCCATAAGAGACCACATGTGGCCATTGTCATGACTTTCCAGTAAGAGAAGAAGTCTCTGTCTCCATCCATTTGATTTGGCAAAGTTACCTTAAAAACTAACTTGAGTTGCTTCAATCAGAAAAATCAACAAGATGACTTTATAGCTAGACATCGTTGATAATTAGCAATGCTTTGAAAATCAAAGATTGTCTGAGTCATTTAGTTCCTCATGGCTTTTTTTCTGTCTACATTCTGGTCCTTAAAATGGCACTCTCCAAGTTTCATCCCATCTGCTTGCAACTCTTAGGCCCTGCTGACACTCTATTCACCTTTGAAAGAGGAACACCAAAGCCATAATGAGCAGGTAAGCTGTTTTGACTCAGACACCACAGGCTCATGAGAATTCTTGCAAATATCCTTTCCTTTCATTTGTATTTTTACTTCTGCAATAATGTTTTTCCTTTTCATTCTCAAAACTCTTTTGCGCTAGGACCTGGTATTTGGGGAGGCACCCAATTCTTGAGATGTGAGAGAGGATCTCCTCTTTCCATAAAGGGTCAAGCATTTCTTCCTCTAGGGCACATGGAGGATGCCTTCCCACCATAATGGCTGCGGACAGTAGAAAAATGACAAACAGGAGGTTGAGCTGAGAGTGAAACCAGGATTAAAAACATAGGACATTGATCAGGGGCCGAGGCTAGGAGTGAAGCCATCATCAAAGACTGGAAGCATAAACCTTGGCACTGCCTGGCCTTAAAAATATCATCTGTGTTGTCTCTTTCAGCAAGCTCTTTCTCTTGGGATTTCTGCACGGCCAGCTGAATGAAGAACATGGAAAAGCTGATTCACGAGAGGTTATGTCACTTGCCCAAGATCACACAAGAAGATACAGTAATAGCCAAATCAACTATCCACAGCGCTGTCCCGGGCGTCCTGCCTACAGCTTCAGTCTCCCGATGATTCACAGTCCCTGGTTATATCTTAATCATGTCCTCTGTGACCCAGGGGCATCAGTCTTTAAAAAAGGACAATTTAATTCTTCCAAGAAGTCTTTCTGTAAACACCTCCACACATCACCTTAGATGGTAGCTGTTTTTAAGGATAGACATAATCTGTAACCATTTATCTCCAAACTCTCATGAAATTACCATTGATCTTAAACGTGGCAAGACTATCTTCCCCCAATATATGGGAAAGACACATTGGAAGGGGCAGCGTTCTGGGAAGACCAACTGTCCTGTAGGTCTTAATAAGGATTCTTGACATCTGACACCTTTGTCCGTCCAGTAGAGCCCGTGGACTCCTTCTCACAGTCATGTTTTTAGAAGCTTAAATTAAATCCCCAGGATTACGCAGAATCCCAAGGAAACCAATTATGTTGAAATACACTTTTCAAAACATCAAAATGTCAGAGTTTTGATGCAGTCACATATGTGTTTATTGGTAATTATATAACAAGATATAATGGCAAGTTTAGTAATTATCATAATTTTAAAATTGTGAGGGGAGAGTGGTACTTGAAACTATCTTTGGCTTCTTCAATGCGATATAAAAACATCTGTGACTTCTATTACTGATGAATCACAGCCACTGTGGTGTGTTGCCTACATGCATAGTTGGAGGAAAATGATCCCTCAGTCTTGAGGTTAGTGAAAATAAAGATGCCCTTTAAAAAAATAATTCAAGTTCACAGAATGAATTTTATCCAACAACCCTATATTAAGAACCCTAACTTAGAAAATATATAATAGTCTACTTGATAAATTGTCTTATTTACTAGTCATTAAGAATAGAACTCTGCATGGAAGGCTTAGCTGAAATTTGAAATCATTTCACTCAAGCATTCCAGTCAAGTTTTGATTATTTTCATATGCAAAGGTACAACTAAGTAATCGTTGATCCCATGCCAGGAAACTGGCAAGCTTGACTCTAGCCATAACTGTATTTGCTTCCATTTTCCTGGTGTATTAAATATCAGAAGGGCTAGAATTGGTGGACCCGCCTTGGACAAGGCAGCAGAATGGCTTCTGTCTTGGAGGCTTGATTGCCTATTTGCCTGGCAACTCTAGAAGCAAAGGAGTGCACGTACCATGCTGTTTCCACGTGTTTATATATTTCTTCCTCAAAGGGCTCCTCAAAACAGATGCTGGCTTTCTCTGAAGCCTCTGGGTGCTATTTGTGCACAGAGAACAGATCGTTCTGTTTATAGCTTTGCATCTGGGAGAATGGAATCTAATCAGCTACTGGAGTGAGCTTTTCCACTAGAATTCCAGCTGCATTGGATGTCCGTAGTGTAAGCTTGTGCCCCCTCAGTCTTCCCAAGAATCTCTCTTAAGAACATTTATTTTACACATTTACTCTAATAATTTCTATTATCCCAAACAAGGTCTTACTTACTCATGATTAATTAAAAAAAAAAAAAAAGTTCAGATTAGCAAGATGCCATACCATTAGCTAGTGTGTGATAAAGAACACTTGAAAAATAAGAATAAGAAGGTTCTGGAATTTAAGCATTATACAGACTTGGTACAAAGAAATCAAAGAATCTAGACTATTTAACCAATGCAATAGTTACTGTGGTTATGTATCCCAAACCAAACCACTTTACTAAAACATGCCCCAGGCACAGGAAGCAGCCATTGTTACTGTTTGAGAGTAGTACTCCATTTTCTTTCCGTTCTAAGCAAGCGTTCTTCCCAGGCGTGGCTATTTCTCAGCCAGCTCTCAACTCTGGTGTCTTTCTGCCCTGACTCGCGTGCAGTTTATGTTCAGAGAGAACACATAATCGTTGCTCTGTGTTACCTTGGCCAATTCAGAGAGGCTGGCCAGTGAGAAGTTGAGCAACTCCATCTCCAGGGAAAAGGAAGTCCAAACCCTTGCCAGGTTTTGTGCGGTGTAAATCCTCCCACCATGGCTGCGAGCTACCCAGTGACTTCACTGAACAGGCAGATGAGCACGGTGAGCTCAGGGGCTCTCACAAGCCAGGGCCGCTCGCCTCTGCCCACCGGTAGACCGCTCCCTCGGCGGGAATTAGAATTGTTTATTCTCGTTTGTGTTCCTTCTTTTGCTTTGTATTGTTTCTGTTCTTTCTCCAAACTCAATTATCAAGAGACAGTAAGTAAGAGAGAGACACAAGTACATGGAAATTTTAGATAAAACTGCTCCAGAGCTTTTTCTAAGAGCCAGTCTCTAGAACTGCACTTTTAGCAATAGCTGTCCACAGCCTCATTATAGACAAATCTCTGTTCTTCCTTAATGCTGCTCATCACTGCTGATGTTACCTACCAAAGACCTCCAGAAGCTCACTATGACATGTTAGGGATTTATATCTTACACCTGTGGCCATCCATACCTCATGCCAGCTCTTCGCAGGCCACATGGATGGTAGTTAATTTGGGAAGCCATTAGAAAAAGGCCTCTCACCAAGTGCGATCAGTGACTCTTTTGCAGTACTGTAGGATGAGAGTTTCAACATGCAGAGACATTTCACCATTAAGATAATTTTATGATACTAGAAATTACCATGTGTTATATGATTCAACTCTAGCAACCTACCAATCTACTAGAATGGAAATGGGGTTGACTTAGCAACCATCTCCAATAGTACAATAATTTATTACCCACAAGTGAAACTCCATCTCTATTGGTAGTCATTTCCCATTCTCCTCTATGTGACAGTCCAAGAAAACATTCATCCATTTAGAACATTCAAGTTTTTTAATTTTATTGAAATCCTATTTTTTAAAGTTCTTTCATTGCTTATGGGTTTTTGTTTTTGGTTTTGGTTTTTTGTAAGGTTTTCACTATCTAATCCAACCTCAGGAAGACCTGCCTTTACTATTTCTTCTAAGATTTTTATAAACTTAACTGTAGCACATGGGTTTCTGATTCATGTTTTTAAATGTAAGGTGAATGCGTGTTGAGACTTCATTTTTCACGTATGGATATGTAGTTGTCTCAGCGTCATTTGGAGATGTCTTGGGCACTTTTATTGAAAATCAGTTCACCACAGAGAAAAAAATTCTAGACTCAAGTAAATGTAAGACATAGGTGACTCAACAAAACGTGAGCTTCCTGGTCAGCTCTCTGGGTTTTCTTGATGGCGATAGCAGGCCATACTCCATATAGCAAGGAGCGGTGACTATGCCAGTGTGAACATGAACTCTACTGGAGTACCCAAGACCTCAGACTTTATCTGTCTTCAGTGGGCTTGAATAAGGATGACTGTTTATTATATTCTCAGAACACGCAAGGCCTGGGAGAGAGAGTTAATATTCTGCGAAACAAAATTGAAAATTTAAATGTTCTTTATAGACCTGGAAAACCAAATTAAAATAAGTAAAATGAGGGTAAACTGGGATAAATCGCAATACTTTGTTTCAAAAATTAATGATCAAATATCAGGTACTGGAGGCCTCCCTGAGAGTTTTAGTAAATAGAATTGAAGTTCTGCAGTTTGGCATTTGAGAGTCCCATGGTTTTCTACATGAGTTTGTCCATATGCTCAAGGAGACCCTGAAATATCTTTGATAACATCATTCAATAACTTGTCAAGAGACTTAGGAAATGTTTTAAACTATTATTTCTAAACAAGGCACCGCAAGACCTAGGTGTTCTTAATAAAAATCATTATATGTGTATGTATATGTATGTGTACATGTGTATGTGTTTTTATATATATATACTATGCAAATAGATAGATAGATAGATAGATAGATAGATAGATAGATGAATCCAACAGTTTGCAGAGACAACTTTTTTAAACTTTTAATTTAATTTGTTTTTTAATTATGTATCTTAAGTTTGGGAGAGAAGAGTATTCTTTATACATTTTTACTTGTTCAGTCCGAATAGATGTTTTTCTATATAGGTAAGGGAGAATTCTTTAAATTCATATAATGTTGCAAAAGATAAAATGAAAGACTTGTTATTAAAAGCTATTAAAATCTTGATTTTTTTCTTCTAAAGAAAAAGACTATACAAGCCTCTGGGACATTGTCCTCACCTCTGATGAAACCTCTGTTGGCCCAGAACAGTGACCCAGCATTACTTAGGACTTACGGAATGAGGGTTTGGGTGCTGTTCTGTCTTGCGGTCTTAGCACTGGCTTTTGTGGTCTAAAACAACTTGAATTTCTGAAGATTCCATGCTTTTAAACACGGGTTCAGACTCCGTGTGGTCAGCTCTGAAATCATCCCTTACAGATGGGAAGGGGAGCCAGAGTCCTAGCCAGCTCCTGACTTTTATACCCTTTGTCTACTAAAATACACAGCTCCCTGGTGAGTGGAAAGGCACCGGAGTGGCTCTAATAAACCAGGGAACATTTAGGGACTGCAGAAGAGAAAGATTGGAATGATTACAAACATGATAGATGAGGAATGTCTGAAAAATCAAATAAGATCTAGCCCGAGGAAGAAAACAAAAGTAAAGAAAATATAATAAGGGTATTCAAATATTAGAAAAGCTATCACGTCTTATCGAAGAATCTATGCATTTTTACTTTGTAGTTGTAGATATCAATATTAGAAACAATAGCTATATTTTCACACAAATTAGTGGATAACACTCTAGTAATCTCACGTGCAGCCAAGGACGGTCTACCTTATGAGGAATGAACACGATCTCTTATCTCCCTAAAGAAAAAATCCAAAAGCTCACCAACCGCAGATACTGTAAAATGTTTGTGAGGTGATAGGGAAATATGTCCTTCAAATCCAAATTTCCATCTCTTTAACTTTTTTCACCAACAACTTGAAAGGCTCAGTGAAGCCAATCTACTGCGCCCTGCAGTACAGAGCTGCATGCACCGTGTATTACCCAAGCACCGCCTATGTTAAGTCTGGCATCTCTCCACAATGGCATGAATGCTTGCAGTCTCCTCCAACGTGTCTATAGCATCATACCACAACACGTGGTCTCTGGCTTTGCCTTCCATTCACTGGAAAAGCCCATTTTATTTTATTAAAAATTGAAAAGCCTGAGCTTGGGTCTGTGATTACCGAAGCCGATCCTTTCCCCCTCTCATTTACAGGGTCCTTTGTTGTGGCCACTATATTTTTAGAACTAGTGGCTCCTGCCACTGGGTACCTCATCTCTCCTTCCACTTCAGTGGTTTGGTTAATCCTACCCACTTGAGGATATATATTCCTCACACAATTATTTCATCCATTGGTGGGGATCGATGATGGGTGAGCTAAATATAAACACGTTTCTAAAATATGTTCCTGAATGGGACCAGAATTGCCATAGAATGATACTTTAAAAAAAATGTAATAGCCCAACTGACTCAGACCAACTGTTGTAGCTTGGATGTGAAATGTCTCCCTTAAGCTCGTGTATTGGAACATGAATCCCCTTGATGAGACTGAGTCTTGAGATAGGGTCTAGATGAAAAAATGTGGGTCACTGGGCCGTAAGGTTTCTAAGTCTGATTATGCTTCCCATCCTCTTTACCTCCTGACTGCAGACATAGTGTGACCAGCCTCTTGACACCTTTGCTACTCTGTCTTCCCCACAATAATGGACTGGACACCTTCAAAGTGTAAGCCAATGTGAGCCCCTCCCCCATTCGGATACTGGATGATCACAATGACAAAGTAACTAATATACAAACAACATCAAACTTAGCAGTGCCACTTACCTTGAAGATGCTGATATTCTACACGCAGCTTCACACCCATCTACATTATAAACTCAATATAAACTTTTTTATTATTTGTGGCCCTCGGATTTGTTTTGATATTAAACAAGGAGATCTGTGGCTCTATAGTTTAAGTAGTAGCCTACAGTCCTCTACCTCTGACTATATATGATTATATTCACATAAGTATTTCTGGCAATTTGCTAACAGAATGCCTTTCTTGTAACTGTAAAATTCTAGATTCCAATCTATATGGATATATTATTTTCTTTCAATGTCTTCGAGTCTCTTCCTTCTTCCACACACTTCTTCTCTTTTAAACTTGTGACACGAGATCCAATTACACACTTGCAGCAGGACAGAGGAAACTCCTGCTGTTCTTCGTCCCATGTCGTCACAAAAATATAACGCCATGTGTTGTATTTCTGATCTGGGAATCAAAGCCAGGAATTGGCGCACGTCCTTCAAGTGATTTCGCTAAGAGAAGAATGTTACTGTATCGCCTCTCCCTCTGTTTCTACTGACAAAGCAATGGGGAAGAAACACTTTTACATTTTTCAGCTGATGAAAAGAGGAAAGTTGGCATGTCCTAGGCAATTAATCTCATGGGGTGGGTAAACGTTTAGATAAAAGGCTCAAATAGTTTCCTCCTTTAATCTGAAAACAGCCTCCCCAGAAATATTTATAATTCATAAAGCATGATCTGGAGAGGACATAATGCTTTGAAACCAGAGAGTGTAAGTGTGCACCATCCAATTAACGGTTCCCCTAAAGGAGAAAAATATTGTTAGAACTCTTGGGGGAAAGCCTCTTGGGGGAAAGCCTCAGGGTGAGGTGCCGGAGAGATTTGAATTTCAAATTGGCATAGCCCTGTTACATGGGATCGATAGACAACCCAGCCCAGCTAGCCATAGTGGTTTCACATTTGAAATAAACAAATGAAACATCACAGCATGAGGTTAATAATAATTAATAAAATATTTTTATTAATAAATTAATACCTACACAGGGGCTGGTCCAGTATGAATACCCTATAGACATTCTCTTACCTTCTTCTAACAGAAATAAATAAAATAAATATTGTGTGTGTGTGTGTGTGTGTGTGTGTGTATGAGGCATATATGTGTATTCACATGTATGTAGGGAGGTCCATGCCCATGTATGCGTGTTTGGAGACCAGAGAAAGATCCTAGGTGTTCTCTAGCACTCTCTGCCCTTGCAGAGACAGGTCCTTCACCATGTTTTGTTAGCTTAGCTGGCCAACGAGTCCCATTATGTCCCCTGTCTTGGCCTCTCCAGTGTTGGAGTCCATGCATAGAACACTTATGTCTTTTTTACATGAGTACTGGAATCTGAAGGGTCCCCATGCTGTTCACCAGACTCTTGCCGACTATACAAACTTCTCAGGCCCTGAACTAGGTCTTTAATAATAAAAAAGAAGTTGGTAATCAGTCTCTTTGGCTTTTAAATCTTTTAAAAGATTTTTTTATTCAGAATTTGAATTTTAATAAGATTTGAATTTCACATGGCAAAAAAAATACTCTACTTTTTTTTTATTTTCTATATTCTATGTTTACATTCCAAAGGCTTTCCCCTTTCCCAGTTCCCCCCCACCATATGTCCCATAATTCCTCTCCCCCCCAACTATTCCCCAATCATTCCCCCCCCACACACACACGATTTCTCTGTTCTGGGTCTACAAAACTGGATCCAATCTTTATAGGCCCAGGGTCCTCTCCTTTCTTCTTCTTGGGAGTCATTTGACCTGCTAATTGTGCCTTGAGCATTTAGGGCTTCTGGACTCATTAATATCCACTTATCAGTGATTGCATTTCATGTGTATTCTTTTGTGATTGGGTTAGCTCACTTAGGATGATATTTTCCAGATCTAACCATTTACCTACAAATTGCATGAGTTCATTATTTTTAATTGCTGAGTAGTACTCCATTGTATAAATATACCACATTTTCTGTATCCATTCCTCTTTTGAGGGATATCTGGGCTCCTTCCAATTTCTGGCTATTATAAACAAGGCTGCTATAAATATAGTGGAGCATGTGTCTTTATTGTATGCAGGGGAATCCTCTGGGTATATGCCCAGGAGTGGTATGCCAGGGTCCTCTGGAAGTGACATGCCCAATTTTCTGAGGAACCGCCACACTGATTTCCAGAGCGGTTTTACCATTTTGCAATCCCACCAACAGTGGAGGAGTGTTCCTCTTTCTCCACATCCTCGCCAGCACTTGTTGTCTCTTGAGTTTGGAAACACATGCGTTTGTGTTTTCAGCTAACATAAAATCATATGCCCGTGTGTGCAAACTTGCAGATATATGCATATGTTCATAAACATGTAATTAATTTAATAAGCAAAATAATTACTACAATCAATTCAAAGACAACTCATGAATGTCTCTTAATTTCTCCAATATTAACACACCACGAACCTGATGAATCTAGGATCTAAAGTAGGCAAAATGTCACACCACAAATTCTTTAGTCCCACTAGAGGCACAGAGAGCACAAGTCCTGCTGCGTGTGGTGAGAAGCCTTCCCAGACAGCTGTCCCCAGACAGAGCTGTGGGTACTTGTGCAAAGTAGCCATTAGGAAGCATCACTTTGCTGACAGTGTCACAGTGGGATAAATTTCTATTTTAAATAATGCCAAGCTAGTCCATGTAATTTTCAAAGCTTCCTCTTGAAAGGTCATAATTAGATAAAGGAAAAATGCCAGCGTCAGAAAGAGTTAGTCGAGGGGGGGGGTGGGGGCAAGGATGCAGATTCTCTGTTTTTCAATATTTTTTTCAATCTTGAGGGTAACAGCTTAATTTCTCTGAATTTCCATTTCTGTGTTAATTTGAGTGGATCACAGGATACCCAGAGAGGTAGCAAAGATCATTTCTGATTGTATTTGCGGGGCTGTTTCCAGAAGAGACCATCAGTGAACTAAGGTAGGGAGGAAAGAAGATCCATCCTCACCCAGATAGGACAAAGGGGCAGAGGAAGGCTGAATCTGGGATGCCTAGAACTCCAGACCCTGGAAGTGACACCAGCAGTTCCTCTGGATTCCCAGACCTTTGATCTTTGCATTTGAATTCCAAGTTATACTTCACCAGCTTCTTTGTTTCAGGCCTTCAGACTTGAGTTAACCCATTTCACCAGGTTCCTGAGATGACCGCCTTTCACACTCATCTCCACTGTGTATGAGCTGATTCTTGTAATAAACCCATCTTGTTTATTATGTCAGTGTCTACATCTGTCTATTGATTCCCCTGCTCATCCATCCCTCTCATCCATCCCTCTCTCTGCTTGGTTCTATTACCCTGAGAAACCCTAATATAAAAATCTTTCTTTTTTAAAATCTTTATCTCATGTGTGTGGGTGGGTATGTTGCCTGAACGTATGTCTATGTGCCACATGCGTGTCTGGTACCCAGAGAGAGCAAAGGAGACATCGAATCCCCTGAAACTGGTGTTACAGAGGATGTGAGCAGCTGTGTGGATGCTGGAAGTTGAACCCACACCCAACTCCTAATCAGCAAACCATCTTTCCAGCTCTTGGATTTATTAATAAATCCAAGAGCTATTAAACATAAAAATCATGCTTCAGTGGGTGACTGTGATGCACACTTCTTTAAAGCATTCTTTTTTTTTTTTAAAGATTTATTTATTATATGTTAAGTACACTGTAGCTGTCTTCAGACACACCAGAAGGGGGTAATAGATTTCATTATGGATGGTTGTGAGCCACCATGTGGTTGCTGGGATTTGAACTAAGGACCTCTGGAAGAACAGTCAGCGCTCTTATCCACTGAGCCATCACACCAGCCCATGATGCACACTTCTAATCCAAGCACTTGGGAGGCAGAGGCAGGTAGCTCTGTGAGTTCAATGCTAGAGTGATCACAGAGTTCCAGGACAGACAGGGCTACACAGGGGAACCCTATCTTGTGAGGCATGGAGAGAGAGAGAGAGAGAGAGAGAGAGAGAGAGAGAGAGAGAGAGAGAGAGAGAGAGAGATCATGCTTTGCTCTTATCTTGCTTGATATCTCTAATACAACTACATATTTGTTCTTTAGACTCCTTTAAAACAGGAAGAACTTTCCACCCCAGGATCCACATGTGCAAAGGACCTTTGCATCTCATTACCAATCAAGCCAGGAAGGCATGTGTTTTGTGACTAGCTCTTTGTCTCTTGTACCAGTTTAGATATTACCTCTTGAAAAAGACCCTCCTGACATCCTCTAAACTTTCTTCTTTGTATCATTTGCCACAATTTACAATTGTTTTATTCTTTTGCTTGGATAACATGTACACATCTGTCTGTCTCACTACACAGCATCCCTGAAGGGCCCATGTCCCTTGCTAGACGAGGCACCCCCATACACTAATTAGAATCGCTGTATAAAGTTCTGTGGAGCTGTCAAATGGATAAATTAGCGTTCCATTAGGAGTATTATGCCCCCTTAAATGATTTGTAACCCTTTATAAGTACTCAATAGAGTAATCTTTTCCAAGCCTATTTTTAGGAAGAGAATAGGCACATGGTAGTCTAGCCTAATATGCAAAACCGGCTTGTCCGTGAGCTATAAAAGCTATGATCTGTATGGAAACAAAGTTACTCCTGGCTTCCTGACAGACCAACTTGCAGAGGAAAATCTCAGAGACACGTGGTCTACCATTTGAAGATATTTCCAGATTTAGAAGTAATTGCAGCCCATTTTCAGTGTCTTTGTTTCCTAATGATGAGCCAGAGCAAAGAGATAACTGAGAATCGCCCCAATGGGAGTATTTTCTTTACTGTCCTCATGATATAACCAAATTATAGCAACAAATCGGGTTGTGCATCCCCTACACCCTTTGAGAGAGGCTGGCCTCTCCTCCCACGCTTTCTTGAAACAAAAGCAAGCTTTTTACATGAGTCTGGTCTTCCTTTTAAACAGAAATAACCCGAAGTTAGCCCCCATTGGAAAAGAATAGTTAAGCCATTGAGGGATCTCTCTACTGTATTTTTCCAGCTAATGAGTCAAATGCAGGCCTCTGTAGATGCATCCAAGACGATGCCAGAAAGGAAGGCTCTACAGACGCCTTCTTCAAACTGTAGCAAGGCCAATAAAAGCCAATGATCTAAGGACAGCCACCTGCCAATCCTGAGCCTCTGAGTCACCTTCTGTGGGGAAGTGTTTGGACTTTACCAGGCTCTTAAGAACCGCAGCCTGCTCTATTATTTTCATTTTTATTTTCTTAGTGGGTTGTCCTGAAACTTCACATCATTAATATGAGGAATAAAGTACTAAATAAGCTATAATTTCCTGGGTGAGTGCCGTAATGATGATAATGATAACCACACGTTGTTCACTTCTGTCAACTGAGCTCCACAAAGATTCAAGAAGAGCACCCTGCAGAATATCTAATTCCCACCGTTCCCCCCCATCGTATCTCCTCTTCTCAGCTTGTATTCTGAGCTCTTGTGGTTTCCTTTCCCCTTTGCATTTTCAACTCACATTCCACATTGAGGTCCTAATACCTCAATATTGTTCAAATCTGTTCTCACACCCACCCTTTGATGGGCTTTTTCTGATCATTTCCATATGGTAGGATCTTTAACAGTATCATCCTTATAAGATCATTTTTATGAGTGTGGGGCAGAGATTCTGAGAGGTTGTTGGAGCAGAGAGTTTGTGCTACACCGTTTTGGCCCCCAATGGGTTGCACTTGTGTACTCGCTCAGGATCTATCTGGATTCTCAAATAGAACACACACACACACACACACACACACACACACACACATACACACACACTAATTAATTTTAAAATACCTTGGCTACCTCAAAGGCTTGGCACTCCTAAATCTTCCCCTGCTACACTCAGGGAAGAGGCCATTGGCCACCCACCCGAATTCTCTCGTAGTTGGTTGGCTTTCCCTCCTGCAACTCCTATGTCCTTTTCCCCCCGAGTTACAGTATTCTCTTCTCCCTTTCCCTCTTCTTCATCCTAGCCCACACAAATTTAAGGGCCCAGCCTTTGGCCACTGGCATCTTTGTTGATCGATCAAAAACCAACTGGGGACAAGGACCTTCAGCATTTGGACACACAAATTCCCAATTAAATCAAAGCATTAGAACCAATCCCCAACAGTTGTCAGGAGAGCCATGCCAGTGCTGTTCCTACAGCATTCTTCCTTGTACTATGCTGTTTCAACAGGATTGTCTCCTG
Organism: Apodemus agrarius; assembly: GCA_964023405.1. Taxonomy (NCBI): domain Eukaryota; kingdom Metazoa; phylum Chordata; class Mammalia; order Rodentia; family Muridae; genus Apodemus; species Apodemus agrarius. The sequence goes on from OZ030014.1 coordinate 72,300,553, forward strand.
TACCATGTCACAGTCTGTAAGTGGTCAAGCCAGGGAAGTTGTGATAGGACAGTTCCCAGGGTTCCCTGGCCAGCTAACCTAGCACATTGATGAAAACCAGGTTGAGTGGGAGAACCTGTCTCAAAAATCAAGGTTGAGAGAAATAAATGAAGACACTGTTTATCAACCTATGATCTACACACACACACACACACACACACACACACAAATATGCATTCATATCCAAACACAAACACACATATACACACTAAATAGAACATATAGTCACATATACATATCAAGCCTACCTTCTGTGTAGTTTTCCCCTAAAATAGTATATTGGTTACTTTTTTGTTTGCTGTGATAAAACGCCATGTCCAAGGCAACATATAGAAGGAAGAGTTTATTTGAGCTTACAGCCCCTGGGGGATAGGAGTCCATTGTGGCAGGGAACCATGGAAACCATGGGCAGACACAGCAGTGGGAGTGGCAAGTGAAGAGCTTATGTCTCAGTTACCAGCTGGAAATAGAGAGAAGGAAATGGAAGTGGGGTAAGAGAATAAAAATGTCAAAACCTCCCCCTGATGATATACTTTCTACAACACTGTATCTCCTAAATGCCCCCAAAGAGTGCCATCATCTGGGAACCAAGTACTCAAATGCTTAAATCTATGTGGATACAGTGTTCATCCAAATCATCAATACCAATTCTCTTGTATATTGGTTATGAAAAAGAAATTATTTTTTGAGACAGGGTTCTCACTGTGTATACCAGTCTAGCCTTGAAGACATAGATATCCTCCTGCCTCTACCTACCAAGTGCTAGGATTAAAAATGTACACCACTACACCTAACCTGATTATAAGATTTAGAAGTATCTATGTTTCTTTTTCTGGAGAACAGTATGGTGCTTTATTCTCAGATACCACTTATAGAAGATTTCCATATTTGCAGAGACAATGTGTAACACAAAATACTATGTCTAATATGGACATGATATGGTGATTTGTGTTCACCTTTGGAAGGTAAGGGTTACAAAAGATGAATTAATTCACTCTCTCTCGTAAATTTTAATTGAACTAGTTAAGTAGAAAAGATAATGCCAAAATTGAAATTATGCTTGCACCACAAATGAGTCCATTTCTACATAATGGTTGTATTAAAAATTACATATTATTCAACGTCCAGATATAAGGCAGCAATGCTCTGTGTAAGTCTGCATAAAACTTTTTGGATGATATATAATAAATAATAGCTATTTAAAAAAATCAGTCACAGGAAGCAGTTATGAGAAAGAATACATTAATTTATAAGTCAGCCCTAGTTCTCACCCTCCCTTTAAAATGGGGATATTGAGAGTAATTCTTTTCTCTGGGGATGGTTGGGGAGAAGAGACTGTATCCTATTAAAGTCTGCCTTACATTTAAGACTGAGTCTAGCTGTGAGCGTGTGTGTGAGGTAGGCAGGCATGAGCTGTGTGGCCACTGAGTAAATGGTGAAGAGACATGGTGGTCCCTGCCTCTCACATCAAGGAGCCAGTACTTTCGTAGTTCCAAGTGATTATTTTTCTAGCCATGAAGTGTGAAAATTGCTAGTTTTTGTTTTCTTTTATTTAAATAGAATTTAGGTTGTCATGTGAGATGTCTCAGCTTTGAGGTTTTGCTTCTATTTCTTAAATACTTTAAGGTGCATGTAAATCATTCATACAATGGCCTTTACCAATAGACAGCTCATCTGCAAACCTCGCTCTATTGAAACGGGAAGCCAACACAGGATGGTCTGAACCAGACTTGACACTTTATATTTATTGTGAGTTGCCACCAGTTCTTAATGCAGAAACATACTTTGCCAGCATAGTTATAAAAAAGCAATTGGAGGCCATCAAGATGGCTCAGCAGGCTAAGGTTCTTGTCACACACAATGTAATTTTTAGAGCCATAATTATAAATTAAATATTAATTATAAGTTCATAGTCTAGACCGGTGGTTCTCATCCTATGTGTCATGACCCCTTTTGGAGGGATTGAATGACCCTTTCACAGGGGTTGCCTAAGACCATTGGAAAACACGGATTTCCATTACAATTCATAACAGTAGCAGAATTACAGTTATGAAGTAGTGACAAAGATAAATTTATGGTTGGGGGTCAGCACACATGAGGAACTATATTAAAGGGCCACAGTGTTAAGAAGGGTGAGAAAAGCTATCCTAAATGTAAAAGCCTGAAAAGGAACCAATGGAGTCTTCTGGCTGTTGGATATATATGTGTGTGAGTATATATATATATATATATATATATATACACATATATACATATATATACACACACACATATATATACACATACATATACATACACACAGATTTATCGTGTGTGTGAATGAGTGTGTGTGTGTTGTTGTGTACATATTCTATGGTGCACAGAGGTCAGAGGGCAACTCTCAGTTCTCTTCTGCCCCTTATGGGGTCCAGGAATTGAAGTCAGGTTGTCAAGACTGCATGCAAGGGTCACTACCCACTGAGCTATCTCACATCCCTGGAGTCATTTTTTAAATAATCTTGATGATCTGGTCCCTACACCAAAGCATCCACAAGTAAAGTCTTCAAGCTACAGACAAGTCGGTCCACAGCATACAAATCATGTTTGGTGAGATGTTCCAAACTTCTAAATGTACATCCCAACCAACACACTAGCAACTTTAAGACAATTAGCTGGTAAAATTCAGCCTAGTAGACAGAACAATAATTTCTTCTGGGGAATGACAGAACTGACACAACAAAAGCAGCCTAAGTAACACTTGTGTTTTGTTTAGTGGGAAATAAGACTTCATTAAACCAACAGGTGAAAGCTACGCCCCTGCGGCCTTCCTCTCCCTTCAATCCAAGTAGAGTTTCCCTCCTTCATGTGTGTCATAATGGACTATGGGTACGGAAGAGTAAAAGGTACACTACAGAAAATTTCCTCCGTGCAGGTCAAGGACATGTGTAACTCCATACGTAAGTCTACAAGAAGAGACGATAAGCAATGTTGATAGGGAGACCTTCCTAGACTACTTGTCCATGAGAAGAATCTGCCACGGATGCTTCAGTGTCAGCTGGGGAAGGATTCCATCTACACATTGGGAAACCTCATCACCCTCTTCCAGAGTAGCGATAGATAGGTCAACAGTGATTTGTGCCTATCTGATTGCAGGAGCAAGAAACTGGTGTCGAGCCAAACGTGTGCCTGGATAACCTGGATCTCTGGCTGCCATTTCAGTTAGCCAACATCCAGGAGCCTCTGTAGGGCACACAGAAAGGAGCCAGCTCTAAGCCTTGTTGTGGTCGATTTCTAACCATCATACAGCACCATAAACCGGATGGCCTAGAACAGCATATATGTATTGCCTCTTCATTCTGAAGGCAGAAATCCAACATTAACATGTTGGCAGGGCCATGACCTCTCTGCAGGTGCTCGGGAAGTATTTACTCCAGACTTAAACGCTTCTGCCTGTTCCTCGATACACAACTTTAATCTTCACGCAGAAGATTCTTTATGAGTACATGTTTATATCCCATCCCCTCACCCCTTTTAAGGTACAGCCACGCTGGATTACCAGTTCTTCCCCTTCCGTGTCTTAACCCAACCAGTTAAACCTGCCAATGACCCTTCTTCCAAATAAGGTCATTTTTTCTGAGGTACAGAAGCTAAGGATTTTAACATATGCATTTTTCAGGGATACATTTCAACCCAGAAAGATTTCCCTCCAGGGGGTTTATAATCCAGTTAGGGGAGGAGGCATACGTGTCCCTGGAGCCCATTAAAATTTACTACTGACTAGTTGGAAATCATACTTGACTTTCTTCCCATAGCCAAAATTTTTCTGTTGATGTCTACCTTTCAAGCGTTAATTTTATATTAGTCAACATAACAGTAAATAATGCTAGTTTATAGACATGTCACCACTGGGTAGATATTACAACTCTGATAAAACACTGAATAGCCCTGGCAGGGAAGAGGGCAATTAAGAGCACTTGCTGTTCTTGCAGAAGCCCAGGGTTCAATTCCCAGCACCCGCAGAGTCCATAACTATCTGTAACTACTGTTCCAGGGCGCTTCTGACGTCTTCGGGCACCAGGCATGATGCATGATACATGAAGCAAAATATTCATACATATTTTTAAAAAATGAATAAATCTTAAAAAAAAATGAAACGGAACCTGAACAACAGCACAAGCACCACCGTAAGGAAACCACATGTGACTTTTAGTGTAAGGCAGAAGCAGAATGGGCTCTATAATGAAGTCCACCCAAGGAAGAAAGAAGAAAATGATTCTGACGAACGAACGAACCGTATTTCAATTTTTCACAGACAAGGGGGCAATGCACGCAGCCACTTTATATAACCTGTGCCCCCGCGATGCCTGCCCGTGTCCATCTAGGTAATCTAATCAGCTCCAACATCCATTTGTGTAAAGCAAGGGTGAAGTGAAGTGAGCAGAGCAGGTGTTAGAAGGAATTATCCAGAACATTAGTTTAAATATAGATCACAAAGAAGGAGCCCTAGAAATTAGAGGGGCTGAGAAAGAATTTTTTTTTTTGCTTTGTCTCCTCGACTTATCAGCTTAATAATGGTTATAGCACAAATCAAGAAAACCATGTTTTACATGGGGAATGGTAAGTCTCAGATACAGGGAGTAATCTTACCATAGGGATGTTAGAGGCAGATGTGAATCCTGCCTTTGCTGTTTGGGAAGTTGGGCTATTCCATAGCTTGCCTCTACTCCTGATAGCTCTCCCTTAAGATGGAACTGAGGTAACTCACCCTCAGATATTCCTGACTTGTGCGCTGTCATGGAGCCTCCTTCCTTGGGTATATTTTATCAGACAATGTAATAGTTAAACACCCAACAAGAGATAATTTAAGGAAAGGAGAGTTGGGGAGGGGGTTCATAGACTCTAAGGGGACAGCTCACCATGACAGGGAAGGCTGGCAGGAAGCAGCCGGGTCAGTGGAGGTTGAAACCTGTGCCTGGTACTTCTGACATCATGGTGGATCAAGAACCAGAGGCCTTAGGCTGGAACCAGGGCCAGATTACAATCTGTAAAGCACCCCTCCTGTCCCAGTGACCCACTTTCTGCTGCTAGGCCCCTCCTCCGTAAGCTTCCCGCAGTCTCCAGGTCAGTACCATCATCTGGGGTCCTAGTGTTTAAACTGATGAGCCTGGGTGTGACATTTCACATCTAACCTGTAATGCTTATCACTTAGATTCAGATAGGAAAGTGTCATAAACAGCTTGTGGTGGGAAAGATACTGATTCGGGGTTTTTGGCCCTAAATAAAAATACCAAAATTGTTCACCACTCCCTCTCTTTTTGTATTCATTCCTCCTAAAGGTATTACTACTTTACAATAGACTGGGGAGGATAGTCTTTTGCTGTAGGCCCTCTCTGGCCTTAAAGTAGGAACTCTGGAATGCAACCTGCAAAATCCTTCAGGATGCAGCCCCAGCCATGGTCTAGTTAAAAGAAATTGTGTGTGTGTGTGTGTGTGTGTGTGTGTGTGTGTGTGTGTGTGTTGTGGGGGCTCAGCTCCTTAACTGTTCAAGGCTCGCTCCATTCTGAGCACTCACCCCTATTGTTTGTTTTTCAGCCTCTATATTTCCTCATCTCTGTCTGGTTAGTCCTGACTCATATCCTTCCTGTGTCTGTCTAGCTGCAAATTGTTCCAGAAGTTGCCACTGATCCCCATGGCCATGGGATGCCCCAGTCTTGACCCTGGGCATCCCCTCATTTGGGACACTCACTAAGCTGTGCAGCAATTGCATGCTTGTTATATCTATAAGGTATTCTTCCACGTTCTATAATTTTCCCGAGGACAGACATAAATTCTTTCATTTTCAATATTATACTCTCACTCTCTTCTGGGCAATATTGATGCTATATAGTGTTTTGAACAAATGAACAAATGGGTAAGAGGAAGTGCATTGACCCATGATGTCTCTGAGAGATGTATAACCAATAACAGTTATATTAACATTTTAATACTCCGTTCAAAGGCAAGTACGGCCAGTCAAGGCTAATGGGTGTCAGAACCGTGTAACCTTCAGAGAAATTGACTGGGAAAAGCTACAAAGGATCCCTCAGGGAAACAGAAAATTGTTATTTTTTTAATCTGAGTATTGGTTTGGTGAGGATATGTGTATGTCAAAATACACTGAGCTACATTCTTCCAAATTGTACCCTAATGGGAAAAAAAAAAAAAAGAAAAAAAGAAAAAAAAAGAAAAAGAAAAAGACTACATCCTAAAACCAAGGCTATATACATTTTATCATTTTGTTAACTCAAAAAGCCTGAGTTTTGGCTTTATGGTTCCTGTTTAAGTTTGCTGAGTTTAATGATGTGGCTTACAAGCACCTGGTACTGAAACTTCTGGGAACCTTTTAAGCTGTTTAATACATACAAAGCCGAGGACTCTGAAGCACATTGTATCTAAACGTAAATAACTTCACTGGTTGTACTGTTAAGTTCAACATCTTCCAGTGCGTTTCCCTGACAGACAGACAGACAGACAGACAGACAGACAGAGTGGACCCATGTGTGCCCTTGTCTTTTAGTTTCGGAACTCAGAGCAATTTCAAACCAGCAATGAGGCTGGGCTTGGCTTTATCTGAGCATCTCATTTCTGCTTGATGGTTCCAGGAGCACGGAACAACCTCTCCTAAGGATCTAACCTCAAAAGCACCAGTCAGACGACATTTCCATCAACGGCTTTCAAATGAGTCCTAGCAAACCCAGGACTCTGTTATTGTTAGTCATCCCAAGCCAACCCCTGTCCTGTGGTGACTGCAGAACCTCCTCTGACCGATGATGGAATTTCCTTGTTCTCAGTCTATCTTCCTCAGTGGGACTTCCAATGAATTCAGAGGTCATCCTTGTGTAATTAGGCCCATCGTTCTAGCGGATCAGCACTTGAAATTGTCAGCAGAAGAAATTGTTCTACTCTTCTAAGGAAGTGAGGCTAATTTTCCTGCTATAAAATTAATCTGAGACCATGGCTCAGTGGGTCAAGTGATTTCTCCACAGGCATGAAGATCAGAGTTTGGATGCTGAGTACCCACAGAAAAGGCTTGACAGGACGGTATGCACCTGCAATCCCAGTGCTGGGCGTGCAGAGACAGGAGGACCCTTTGGGGGTGCTTGGCCAGCTAGCCTGGCTGAATGCGTAAGACCTGGGTTTAGTGAGAGACCCTGTGTCAGAAAATAACATGACGGTTAAAAGAGGAAGACACCAGATGTCATCCTTTGGCTTCTACATATACATGAACACACACACACACACACACACACACACACACACACATACCACATTCATACACAAAATTATTTAGTTACATTTGGTTATGATACAATTATTCATCTTTGAAAATAGATGTTTGAATCCTTCTGGGGCCACACTTAAGATCTCCTGCAATATTTCTAAGTTAACTTTGTTCTACTCTTTCTTCCCTCCTCCACCACCATCTCTCCCTTTCTGCACCTCAGTCATGCCATACCTCACCTTCCGTGCTTGGAGTCATTTAGAGGGTCGAAAACGGGCTGCTCGAATGGGTGAAAAATTGTCTCTGTGCATCAGCCAGACCCTCATTCCCACTCCGTCTCATCCTGCAGTTATTCAATGTGGATTAATGGTCAAAATCAATTACAAACTCAAAGTTGCCTTTGACTGGGGTGTATTTATTATTGTTATTACATAATGCACAAGCGATTGGTGCAATATTTATGGAGGTAGGAACACGCTTCTCTCTAAAGATTTTATCTTTTAGAGGGCACATAAAATCTTAGACTTGCTTTTCAGCTTCATAAAAACACATATGGATGCATGGAGCTAACACAGCTTATCCATCTTGAGTTTCTCCTGGTTCAAGAAACCGTGAAACTAAATCCCATATAACCTATATAAGCTGTATGTTTAAATCAACTTTAATGGGGGGGGGAGAAAACGTCTGACTGCTTGATAACTCAGAACAAGAGAAAATTGTAACTTCAGTTTAACAGTACATTCGACTTAGTTACGTATCTTTTGAAAAATGAACTGCAGATTTTTTAGCTCTGCGTGTTGTAAATAGAGTAAAATTTTTTTATGTGTCTATGTGTGCGCTTGTGTGTGCGTATGCTTTTGTGTGTGTGTGCGAGCCTCTCTGTGTGGTGTTATGTATGTGTGTGTGTGTGTGTGTGTGTGAACTCACATGTGTGTGTATGTGCATGCTGTGTGTGTGCGTGGTGTGTTTACACTTCTGTGTATGTGCTTGTGTGTGCGTATGCTTGTGTGTGTGTGCGCGCGCGCGCGTGTGAGCCTCTCTGTGGTGTTATGTATGTGTGTGTGTGTGTGAACTCACATGTGTATGTATGTGCATGCTTGTGTGCGTGGTGTGTTTACGCTTGTGTGTATGTGCTTGTGTGTGCGTATGCTTGTGTGTGTGTGTGTATGTGTGTGTGTACACCTCTCTATAGTGTGTGTGTGTATGCATGTGTGTGTGTGTGTATACCTCTCTATGGTGTGTGTGTGTGTGTGTGTGTGTGTGTGTGGTGTCCCTCTTTGGTCACTTTCTAGTTCATTTACTGAGACAAGCAGAAGCCAAAGCTTGTTGATATGACTGATCTGGATGGCCAGCTTGCTCCAGGGCTCCCTTGTCCACCTTCCCTTTGGGCCTCCATCCCCACCAGTTCTCACTTGGGTTGTGGGGATCTAATCTCTGATCATGCTTGCACACCATGTGCTTTTTCTACTGAGCCTTCTTCTCAAACCCTAAGCATATTAAAATGCTTTTATGAAATTCCTCATCTAATTTAAAGACATATTAATGACATTTTTTTTCTGTTTTCTAATCTCTGAAAATCATAACAGAATACTGCAGGATTGTAAAGTTTTACAAACACACACACACACATACACCCACTTCTGGGATCATAAATATTTTTTATTTTCTTCTTTATACTCCAATTTTCCAAATTATGTATAATCAGTTTACAGTAAAAATATTTTAAGAAGCCCATGAGCATAAATGTTATGTTGTGGCTTATTTTATATCATGCCACAAATACACATCTGAATTGGCCTAATAGAAAACCTGCTTCACTTTTTATCCTCATATTTTATGATCATCACTACCATCATCTGTGAAGTCTGTGTATCATGTCCCATCTTGCACAGGGGGAGGGTAGAGGACAACCTTCAGGAGTTCATTCTCTCCCACTTTGTTGAAACAGGGTCTCTGTTGTTTCTGCTGCCCATATATTCCAGACTCTATGGCCCACAAATTTCTGAGCAACTCTCTTATCTCTGCCTCTCATCGCATGGTAAATGAGCTTGGATTCAAGATGGAAGCCACGGTAGCTGGGTTTTTATAGGCTCTGTGCGTCAGACACAGATCTTAAGGCTTCTGCAGCAAACACTTCATCATGCTGTCTTCGTTAGGGTTTCAATTGCTGTGGAGACACCATGGCCACAGAAACTCTTATAAATGAAAGCATTAAGATGGGGCTGATTTACACTTTAGAGGTTTAGTCCATTGTCAGCACGGCGGAAACATGATGGTACTAGGGCAGACATGGTGCTAGAGGAGGAGCTGAGAGTTCTACCGTTGGGTTGCCAGGCAGCAGGAAGAGAGCAACAGCCACCAGGCCTGGCTTGAGATTCGGAAACCTCAAAGCCCACCCCCAGCGACATGTTTCCTCCAACATGGCCACACCTCCCAATAGCACTACTCTATAGTGACCAAGCATTCAAATACATGAATCTGTGGGGGCTGTTCCTATCCAAGCCTCCACACCCACAAAGTCATCAGCAGCCCCAATCCTTTAAGTGTGACGAGAAATTACGTTCTAGTGTGTGATTACTTAATATAGTCTCCTAAGCCTCATATCTTCTGAATAAGAGGAAGAGGGGGAAGAGGAGAAGGAAAAGGAAAAGGAGGAAAAGAAAGAAGAGGAAGAGGAGGAGGAGGAGGAAGAGGAGGAGGATGTGGTCTTTATTTTGTATTTCATTTAGACAACAAAATAATTCTATTATTTTTTAATTTTCTCTCTCAGTCTTAGCACCATCTTCCTTGAAACTCCTGCACCATGAGAATGAAGTGGCAGAAGAGGAGAATGCACAGGCTAAAACACAGGAGAAGAAAGATGAGGTCCAAGGAAACCAGCCTGTGCTCCCACGAAGCCTAGGGGAGCAGAAATAAAGGATGCTGAAGGCCGGGACACTGGAACAAGTTGTTAGACTGTACGCTGCTGTTGGTAATAAGTCTCAGTAGACCTGAAATGCCACCTTGCCGAGATCACCTGGGAGAAATGACTGCCTTTCTTACAACCACAACAGTCCCTTGTCCCTTTGGCATTCTGGACTAGTTCTGTTCTCTCTTGTGGCCAGGCGTAACTTGTACACAATATAAATCCTCTTGCTGTCAGATGAAGAGTCAAAAAACAAAAACAAAAAGAAAGAAAATTTCATAAGCTCTTTCTCCCGTCCATTCACACCAGAGTGTTGTTCTGTTATGGTGGCCTGTGACTGATCTGTAAAATACAGCACAAATGGTGTGCCAGAATCTCAGAGAACACATTCTAAAAGCTGGACAGAGCTCTGGTTTTGTTAAGTTCGACATGGAAGGTGACCTATAGGGTATCTGCATCTACAATCTTTGCTGTGTCAGAGCACTGCTATGGGGCGGGGTGGTGGTGGTGGTGGTGAGACAGAGGGGACTGGGAAAAAGAGGGAAGATAAAGCTAATTAGCCACAGAAGCTCACTTCAGGGGTTGGCAATTCCTCAGTGGATAATGTGGATAGTGACCGGTGGAAGTTCTTCATACATGTAATTTTACCTGGAATATTGTGTGCTTCATACATGTAATTTTATCTGGAATATTGTGAGCTAGTGTGTGGAATATTGTCAGAGAGTTCCTCCAACAGTTCCCATCCTGAGCCTATGTGCATAAGAACTTTCAGAGAGTCTAGTTCCTATCTCAGATATGAAAGCATGACCCCCCCTCTCCCTCTGAGCCTGACCTAAGTAACTCCATCTTGGCATGGGCAAGTTCCCCTCCACCCCACTATTTGGGACATTGCTCTGAAAATATTGCCTATAGTTAGGTTTGGCTTGTTTCTCAGAAACAGTTGGTCTGATCTAATTGTGGGGAGAATGTCAATAATATTCGAATAAGAAGGAAGTTTAGAAGTGACTCTCGGACTATCTGCCTGAATTCGGTTGTTAAGTTCAGTTTTATCTGTTTTTTCAGGCATTGGCTATCATCTTAAAGCCCTGGACCAACACCATTTTGTCACAAGCTGTGGTTCTGAGGACTCTGACAGGCAATAGGTATGAAGTGTAAATAGGGAACCACAGAGAAAAATCAATCCTGATATAAGGAACATGTCTTGCACAGTGGTTCTAAACCATAAAATCAGACGAGAACCTGTGTGACCAATCAGAAAACACGGGAGCCTGAGAGTTGCCACCAGATACTAAAGGACACTACACGAATTCTGGATCCAGTCCAGTTTTCAGGTCAATATTATTGATGGTTTCTCGAGGACAGTGAACACGTAGCACGAACAAAAGTTAATCTTAGGAGTTGTAGTCACTGGGGTCTGGATGCTACTTGTGTAGAACATTGCCTAGCTTACCTTAATGTTACAGTATACATCCTCGTAAAGGCATTTAAAGAAATAAGCCTGTTTATCTAACGTAGAGAAAATTGTGTTTCATTATGGTGCCTTTCCAACATGTTCCCCTGGCGTCTCCCCCTCCTGGCCTCCAGCACCCTTTCTTTTATTCACCCACTCACCCCCATAGCCTCCTTTCTGCTTTCTTACCACATGGTCCCCCTGTCTGCTCCTCTGTCTCAACACCTCTCTCCTCTCTCAGGCTCTCCTCCCCCGCTTGCTGGCCTGTGCTCATTGCACACATACAGTGAAAGGTCGGGTCTGTGGTGAAAAAACAGAACTGATGTTTGTCCGAGTCTGGGTCACCTTGCTCAACACAACACTTTCTGGGTTATTTCCTTTTTCTTCATAACTGAAGAACTGTGTTATTGTACCCCATTTTCATTATCCATGTATCTAGACCTCTGGGCAAAGCATTTTAAGTACCCTGTTTAACTCTTCCCCATTAAGAAAGAGTGAATACACCTCATCTTCTCAGTAATCCAGGGTATAGACTCAGATCCTTTGAGTTCATTCCTGACCTAAAATATATGATATTATTATAGCATGTTTCCTCTTAGTAAAGACACTTAAGCATTTCTTAATTTTATCTCTTCATGCTTTCTTTTACTCTTGTTACTTTTTAAAAAATCATTTCCGTGGGACTGGAGAGATGGCTCAGCGGTTAAGAGCACTGACTGCTCTTCCAGAGGTCCTGAGTTCAATTCCCAGCAACCACATGGTGGCTCACAACCATCTGTAATGGCGATCTAATGTCCTCTTCTGGTGTGTCTGAAGACAGTGACAGTGTGCTTGCATATATACAATAATTAAATAAATCTTAAAAGAATAAAATATTTAAAAAATCATTTCCATGATAGCTTAATGCATATCATCCATCCCTCAAATACAGCTTAACTATCAGATTTCAAATTTTTAGTGTCTTTGCCCACATGCTCTATCCAAGCAGAATTTTTCATTTCTATTTCAAGTTATTTTATCTGGCAACTACAAAATAAATAAAAGACTGTTTTTTCTCTTTGATAAATCTCACACGGAACAGAACTGGTAATGGGAAATTAGTGTTTGAGGAATCAGCCATTGTAGGGCCTGGCGAGAAAAACCATCTAAGGACCACTCAACCAGGGACACAAAACGAAGAAAAACATTTCACTCTTTTGTGTAAGTCGATCTTTCCTCAGATTCTTCTAATGTGTCCTTTATGGCTGCTAATGGTTAGATTTATTCAAATTTGCTATTTTTAATTATCCCATGTCCCCAAGTGCTGCTGCCATCAGTAGTGTGAATTTAAGGGTTATTATTATTATTATTATTATTATTATTATTATTATTTTGCTGGGTGTGGCTCTTAAGAAAGAATGGGCAGCTTTGACGCTCCCCTTTTCACCAGCTGGGAACAGTAACCTAATCCCTCCACCCAACCGGATCTGACCTTCAAGAACATAGCTTGCGTCTAGCATGGGATAAAACTGGAGGGAAGAGACAGTCTGTGGCCGCAACTAAGAAAGGGCGATAAGAACTGCGGTTTCAGATATCCTTAATGAGAAATCTCTAAGGCCATTTTTCACTGGCGTTGATGTTGTCAAGCGCTTTACTCCCCGGCTCCTCTTTGTGAGGATCATTCTGTTTGGTCACTGTGATGTTTGGACTTTGGCCAGATTGTGTTTGCATTCCCCAGGTAACTCTGTCTCAGTTCCGCCCAGGAATGACTCACATGTCTGAAGCTGATAGATTACTGTCTGGTTGGTTTTTTTTTTTTTTTTTTTAAACCCCCAAGTTGGTTTCTTATGTTCGGAAGTTCCTTGAACGGCAAAATTAAAGATGGGTTGGGTTTGTTGGTTTGTTTGTTTGGATGGATGGATGGATGGATGGATGGTTTTTGTTGGTGATAGTGGTTGTTGGTTGGTTGGTTTTTTTCCCCTTTTATTTTTCTGGCTGTGTATTGCTGGCTCAAAAAGCCAAAACACGCACCAGACATTTCCCTTAGTAGTTTTGTTTATTTGGTATTTTTTGTTGGGGGGAGGGTGGAACAGGGGAATATACACGATGAAAGCAATCAACTTGTTAATAAATGAAAAGGAGAAAGAAAAGGCACGTCGTTCGTAACTTCTGATGTATGAGTCTGAAGGACCCGTCCCACGGAGCCGGACAGTGATTTTAATTAGCTGAAGGACTGAAATGCCTTGTCAGCGCCTCGCCTTAAGGACACGCCCTCTGAGGAGTGAGCGGCCAGGAAAGGGAGCCATGGAAGACTCAGGGAGAGACCAGCTGCGAACACAAGCCGCCCGCTGTTGCCTGCCATCTGCGTACTGCCAACAAAGGATCCAGGCAGCGCGGCCTTTCCCTTGGACTTCTTTTCATCCACGTCACCGCTAGACAGTGCTGAGCATTCTGGGAAACCCTTTCTCTGTTACTTTATCCTTCCTGGAAATACCATCAGCATCTCAGGGGCATGTCTCTTTAGTTGATTCCAGACACAATCAAGTTGACAATCAATATTAACCACCACAGTGACAAATATCAATAGTAGAACTACTTCTGCCAACATTCGAAGCAATTCCTTGGGCCGGTAAGATAGCTCAGCAGGTAATAGCTCTTGCCGCCAAACTTGAGGACCTGAGCCTCCTGGTTCCCAGGTAGTATAGGTAAATTGTTCTCTGACCAAAATACTTATGCTGTGGCCAATACGTGCCTACACATGGGTACGCATTCACTAAATATTCACTAAATAAATCTAATTAGAATGCTGTTTAAAAGAAGACAATTCCTGGGGCTGGAGGAATGGCTCAGTGGTTAAGAGCACATACTGTTCTTCCAGAGGACCTGAGTTCCATTCTCAGCACTCACATCAGGTGGCTCACAACCGCCTGTAATCCCGGCCCAGGGGACCCTGACATCTCTGATCTCTGTGGACATTTGCATTCATGTGCATATACCCACACACATACACATGATTAAAATAATAAAAATAATCTTTAAAAGATCAGAAAAGCAATCCCTTTATGAACTTTGTGCTATATGCAAGTAGACATGTCATGCCAAGAGCCTTAGACAACTCATCCCATTACAATAAATAAGTGTAGTGGGTTATGCAGGAGACTGAAGAGAAATGTAGTATCAGAAGCTACCTCATGGAAGTTTGAATGAGAATGGTCCTGCAGAAATATATATTTCAATATTTCTTCCCCATTTGAAGGAACCGTTTGGGAAAGATTAGAAGGTGTGGCCTTGTTAGAAGAGGTGTGGCCTTGTTGGAGGAGGAGTGGCCTTCTTAGAGTGGGTGTGGCCTTAGAGGAGGTATGGCCTTGTTGGAGGGGGTGTGGCCTTGTTAAAGGAGGTGAAGCCTTGTGGAGAAGGTGTGGCACTAGGAGTGGACTTTGAGGTTTCAAAAGACTTGTACCAATCCCAGTGTCTCTCTTGCCCTCATGGTTGTAGCTTAAGATACGAGTTTTCAGCTGCCATCATAAACTCACTGGACCCTCTGGAACTGGAAATCAAAAAAACTCTATAAGCTGCCTTGGTCACACTGTCTTATCACAGCAGCAATAACAACATAATAACTAAGATAGTCTTGAACTTTTATGGGATGCAGAGCACGCAATCTTCATAGGGGATGAGAACTGGGTTATTTGTCAATATTGTTATCTTCTGTGACAGACCTCCTCCATGTTGGAGGCTGGATGTCAATGCTCAAATGGCTGAACACCGGCTACATGCCATCTAACATGTCGGATGGCCATGACAGAAGCAGAACTCAGTGCAGTGTGAAGACACTGGACGGTCCCTTGAAACATCATCTAGAATGAATAGCAGAAGATAGTAACATTCGTTAGAAATTTCTGGAGAATTCTGGCTAAGTCTTCCACTGCTTCCCCACTGTCTTAGTTAGGGCTCTGTTGTTGTGAAGAGACACCATGACCATGGCAACTCTTGTAATGGAAAACATTTAATTGGGGCTGACTTACAGTTTCACAGGTTTAGTCCATTATCATCATGATAGGAAGCGTAGAAGCAGGCAGATATGGTGCTGGAGAAGGAGCTAAGAGTTCTACACCTTGATCTGCAGGAAGCACAAGAAGATTGTATACCACAATGGGCAGAGCTTGAGCATATATAAGACCTCAAAGCCCACCCCCACAGTGACATACTTCCTCTAACGAGGCCACACCTACTCCAACAAGGCTACACAGACTCACAGTGCCACTCCCTATGGGCTGAGCATTCAAACACAAGAGTCTATGGGTGCCATACCTATTCAAACCACCATACCCACACAATCAAGTTTGCCATGATGTCAGAAAGTGTCTGGCCTTTTTTATTTTTCCACACTCACATCCTTCTCATTGCTCATATGTCTTCATTCTTTACCTACTAAGTTTGAATCCTATTTACTAAGATCTTTCCCTACTACCTTAGCCAAGGTTAGACCTCCCAGAGCCTTTAGGATCAGCCCGCTTAACAACGAATCATTTAATCCCAGGTGGTGATGTCTTTTACATGGTTGCCTAGACTTATTATTTAAATATTTCTCACTGCCTAACTGTATGTGCATACACATATGACAATAATGATTTTCCAGTGATTTCCCAAGCTATGCTTTCTAAACCACGATCACAACACGTGGTCTGCATGGATTAGGTGACTACATACAGCAAAGCCACCACAGAAACAGTGGTTTAAATGGACCACTTTTCCTCCAGAGATCTAGAGGTAGTAGAAAGTTCATCTGGACATAGTCTAGAAGATTCACAGATGATAAACACTAACTTTTTCTACCATTTGACCCCACCTTATAATACTAAAGCATCTGTCCTGAAGTTATCGTGATAAGGCAGAATAGCTAACATCTTCCTGCAGTCAAAGCATCGGAAAAGAAAATGAGATAACAGAGAAGGCTCCCGGGTAAGTCATCTAGCACAGCCATGCCTTCTGGAAGGCCTTGGAATTCAACTTCTAAAAATTGAATCTTATTCACTTACACATTATCACTGTGACAATAAAGAGGGGTCCTGGAATGCATAGTCTTTTGGCTGGAGCCCTTGCCACCATAAATAAAATGCCAATTTTTATACAAGAGGGGAAAAAAGAAATTGATACTGAGTGTCAGCTAATAGTCCCTGACACGTGGTCAAACATTATTTTGTAGTGCTTTCAGAATGCAGCAGAATAGTTAGGGGTATCCCAAAAGCTCAAGATTCTAGATTATTCTTCCTGAGCTATGTGGAGGCAATGAACAGCCAGCCAGCAGACTAGCATTATCTGAACACCTGTGTTCTCCAACCAACATAACATTTCAAATTCTATAAAGCCAACACTTAGAACTGGGA
Source organism: Apodemus agrarius (assembly GCA_964023405.1). Lineage (NCBI taxonomy): Eukaryota > Metazoa > Chordata > Mammalia > Rodentia > Muridae > Apodemus > Apodemus agrarius. The sequence continues at coordinate 72,317,553 of OZ030014.1, forward strand.
GAGGGGACATAAATTCTGTCACAGAAGCAGACAAAGAGTATGTCAAAGTGGCCACGGTTATACCATAAACCTCCCACAATGGTCTCATGAGGGTCACAAACCGGTCCACCCGTTACAGTCATGAGCACCAGGCTTTGACTGCTTTGATTGCTGACTGCAAAGACCACCCACAACTGCCTACCTCTCCAAGGAAACCACTAAGAATGCACCAACATTTCCAGGGGTGCTCTCAATGCAGCCAGTCTGTGGGTATGAGAGACATCCTTTGGAGTATCTTGCAATGTAGGGAGACTAGTGACTACCACTCACTGTCATCCACGTAACCCTTGTGTTCCAGAGCAACGTAGCCACAAATGTCTGGAAATCCTGCCTGTGCCTAACCTCCATCATGTTTACAAAAGTGTCTAACTAAAATAAGATGTCAGTTTCCAGTCCCCAGATTGTCGTTACCAATTCAGTATATTGAAATAAAGGCAGATGCTTTGACCTTCTTCCTACCTCTGTCTACTATTCTGTGTACAAATTAACCTGGTCCTGCACATCAGCAAATGGAAATAGATAAAGGAGAGGATCTGGGAGAGGTCACACAGAGTCACCTCTGAGCTTTCGCCTCATGTAACTCAAATGCCCCATGAGTCAATCAACTCTAAGAGAGAATCTTGTCAGAAAACAAATCAGAGGTTGAAAACCAAGGAATCCATAGTAATTTGAATGAGAATCTACCCTCCCCAACCAAGACTCAAGTATTTGAACACTTGGTTTCGAATTGTGGAACTGTTTGGGAAGAATCAGGAGGTTTGGCCTTGATGGAGGAGGTTAGCTCTCTCTGCTTCCTACATGCTGGTAAGGATTTAAGTTCTCAGCTAACAACCCTGTCATTCCTTCCTGTATGTTGCCACACTCCCTGACATGAAGGACTCGCCCTCTGAAACCATAAGCCCCAACAAACTCTGTCTTCAATAAGATACGCATCAGTCATGATGTCTCTTTGCGATAATAGAAAAGAATCAGTAAAACAGAATGGATGTTTAAAATAGAGAGAAGCTATCAGTTGCCTAACCAGTGTTTTCCCACTGATCCACACCACCTTAAATATGTGTGAGAAAGATTTTGCAAAGCTCACCAAAAAAACAAAAACAAAAACAAAAACAAACAAAAACAAAAACAAAAAACAAAATCAAAGTGAGTAACATCTACCACATCCATAGTACCAAGTGTGAGACACCAGACCTCCAGCTTCACCAGAGCCCAAGGAGGAGCAGAGTAGTGTGGAATTTAGAAACAAATAGAAGCTGATAGATGTTGCTGCCCCAGATCTTCCAGGCATCAGATAAGCCGGGGTTCATTCTGAATTCCACTTATTTAAGACCAAAGCCACCTTTCCGAATTGCCATGGGACATCTAAATATGTGGCTGGATGTGACTTCCCCCAAATTGTTATGCAGTGAAAATGTCATAGACTCTAAATACGGAGGGTATTTTTTCCCAATTACATACCCTGGAAAATGTGATATTTCCCCCATAGGATTGTATTATATTGGGCTTGGCTCTGTGTCAATAGATTTTAGTAGCTAGGGATAAAGGCCATTCTCGCTACAGGGCTCTGACAGCCACAGACTGATTCATACAGGGCTGATCATTTGAATGGTGCCAACTTATTTCTCTTAACAAGGAGAATTTGCTTTCCAACAGAAAACACGAGACATTCTCTGTGCCTGGAAGACACGGAATGTGCTCCGCCCCCCCTCCCCCCGGTTCTGTGTAGCCCTTGACTATTAAACTTTTATGGAGCGACTATTCACCCAGTCGTCTCTCTTCTCCACTAAACATGAGCTCCCCGAGGGCACAGAGGGCATCATTTGTCTTTATAGCCCCGATGGTAAAGGCTGCATTGGAAGGGATCCTTAAGTGGTGGTTAATGATCTATCGCATGGTGCGACCTCATGGTCTGCAGACAAGTGGTGTTTTGGAAAAGACGCCCTGGAAGGGAGGCAGAAATATGATTTGTTCTGAGTCTTTGCTTTGCTCACATTTTTTGCTCCAGGGAAAGAGTAACAAAGATTTAACTGAAACCTCATTTCTCAACAAATATATAAAAACCCAGAAAGAAAGGCTTAGGACTTGGAGCAACGAGACAACGTTATAATCTAGTGACACGGTCTGGCTGTCTTGCCACCCTGAAGGTAATTTTTTTTTTTTTTTTTTGCAGTTTAGGACACACATTGCATGAGGTTTCTGCCATTCTTCTATACATCCAATTCTTCTCATACTTCCCCTTTGCACCGCTCGGCAAGGGGTCATGGCTGTGCCAGCAATTATTCTGGTGCTGCTGATAGAAGGGAAACTTAATTTAAAAATGGGACACTAAGCACTGCCTGTCTACATTTTTAAATAGATCCTTATGAAAAATAGGAGTCACTTCTCTTTTACCTACTGGGCTATGTTTCCTTTGACTCTTCTTTACATAAAAATGGCATGGTTTTTTCTTTTCCCTCTTATTTGTTCTCAAATACTCTTTGCCCATCTAAAGAGAAGCACAGATCTCCAAATCTTGTTGGGTTTCCTCGGCTGCAACAGCAACAACTTGTATGGAATCCAAGTTGTCGGGAAAGGAGACAAATGACCAGGACTGGGCCCGTCTCTCTTCTCTGGCTCGGACTAAAATAGCTTTGGTACTTCCTGGACCTGATCCCTAAAGTCATGATCATTATGACTTCACAGTTTTGCAAGTTTGGCTATCCACACATGGTTGCCTCTTCAAAACGCCTGTGACAGCCTCAACCCGCAGCTTACCCGACAGCAGTCTGCCACAATTGCAGCACAAAGGGACTCGACGTGAGGGAGATATGGAATGACCAAGCAGGTTGCATATGGCCAGACAGACCTGGCTTCAGATACTCCCTATAGCCCAGAGACCGTCAAAAGTTACCCTTCTAGCCTGCTGTTTTCCCATCGATAAAATGGGACTAATGATATCTGCCTGGCTGAAATGTCCTGGATCAAGGCATAGTAAAGATGCCTATTGAATAACAAGCAGTTTGAGAAGCGGATGCTTACATAGTGTCTGGGAAACGGGAGGTGTTTCATCAAGTGAGAGTGAATCTGACTTTTGATGAACCTCCTCCTTCTCCCTCTAGTCACAAGAGCAGAAAGACGAAGAGGAGGCTGAGGACCGTGGGCTTTTGTTGGAGTACCCTGATTACTCTATATCCTCTCCTGCTCAGTCATCACAAAATAAAATTGGAAATTTACAACTTGATATTATGGGATGCACACAGAAAAGTGGCTGCTGGAGTTAAGCAGATTAAATCCACAACTTTACATATTTACTATGTTATTGGTGACAGACAAGATAAGCTCAACTGCTTATTATTTAATAAGCATCTTTGCTATACTGAGCAGCATCTATACCCTTTGGTACAGGGGTTCAGAAAATGCCCAACAGAACGAATGAGGCAAAGACCATAATAATAATAGCTTACCTTTTACTCCAGCATAAAGAATCGTCTCCACCCTTATCAGTTACACTTGAATGATACTCCAAAACATACAAAACATACAAAACTGCCCTTTCCAAGCTTGAGAAGTGTGTTTCTGTAGCCTTGTGTTCTTATCTAAGACAAGGAGTCACACAGCGGAAGTCAGGAAAGCTCTCAGTTGCTAGAGGCTTGGGGCAGTTGATTTTCAAACTCATGGCTCTTCCTTGCCTAGTTCCTCAGTGTTTGCTCTGTCTCCCTAGTGATTTTCCCCTCCTGGGCTCACAGCCCTTCACGTGGAAGGGAAGGATTAACAGAGTTATTTAGAGCTGACATGATTCTCTACTTTAAAGCAACCATCCTCTAGTGAAAGACCCAAGACCAATACAAGCAAAATCCAAAGAAACGCTCTCTGCTGCACCAGCATCCAGGATCCGGAGGGCTGGGCAGCACACTGGGGCCACCATTCCTCGAGTGGGTGACATGCGCAGAGGAAATGCCTTTGGCCACAGGGCAGCTGCAGTCGTCCGCTCGTTGCTACGTCTAGCTGTAGTTCCTAAATGCCGAACATATCTTTCTGTTTATATCCTCGGCTCCCAGCAGTGCTATACATTCCCCAGCTTCGAGCAGAAGCACACAGCCGCGGCTTTCCCTAAAAGGCCCGTAAAGCCCTAACTGGTTTATCCTTGGATATCCAAGATACTCGTTAAAGTGTAAGATCTGTTGCAGCTGACATGACTTGGAGTTAAACGTGTCGCAACACACTCTTAAGGAGATGGAGTCCCTTTGACGAACAGCCTCCCTATTTCTCAAAACTACTATAGGCCAAAGGCTAACGTCAGCATCTTGGCATTAGAAAACGGAACCTAAAAAGCTAGGGTGAGTGCTAAAACCGTGAGCCCACTGCTTGCTGCAGATCCTTGGTCTGAGTAGAAGCTGTCCCAACATGGAAGGTTTAGGCAGCCTGGGATACATAAAAGTCAGGCAGAACCGTGGAGGGTGCTTCTGCCCCAGAGGGGTGTGACTAAGCTTGACTTGTAACAGCTCCTAGATTCTGGGGTAGTTTAAAGAGTTTAGGTAGGTCAGTCTGAAGTTTTCAAAACTTTGACAGATTGAAACTCTAAAAGGGAGAAGCTTCCGGGTTGAACGCGGTACCGTGTGCCTTTAAGCCCAGCACTTGGAAGGCAGAGGCAAGTAGACCTCTGTGAGTTTGAGGCCAATCAGGTCTATAGAGTAAGTTTCAGGGTGCCTAGGGCTACATGGCAAGACCCTGACTCAAAACAACAAGCAAGCAAGAAAGCAACCCATTAAGAAAATCAAAGGGAAGGTGTATCGAGCGAGAGCCAGTGGGAGTTAGCGTGGGGAAATGGGGCTGGGCGTGATCTTATTTTACTGTGAACATGAATGATGTTCTCAAAGAATAGATTTTAAGTAGATTTAAGAGCAGTTGTCACAGGGAAGCAATAGACTCCCCAAGGCCTTCAGACAACTTGGCCACCTAAGTAGCTGAGCGTGCACTATGCAGATGGGCTTGTTCAAACCATTCACTCTGAGGCAGCGCTGAAATGGGAAGACCAGTAGATAAGATTCCTACAGAGCGATGGCGTCTGAGTTTAGGACCAGGAAACAAACAGAGGGAGCATTGAGGTGGAAACTGAGGGACCATTGAGATGGCACGGCGGGTGAAGATGCTTTCGCCATGAGCCTGACAACCTGAGCTTGGTCCTTAAATCTACATAATGGTAGAAGATAATCGATTCCACGGGTACGCCATGGCATGTGCGCATTCACAATTTTACATAAAACAGACACACACACACTCACAGTCACGCTTACACTAACACCAATAAATGGAATAAAGGGTTTGTTTTTTTTTTTAAGAGAAAATGAACTGAAACAGATGGGGCAAATATACCTTTTCTTTGCATGTGTCTATGTTTATGTGCATACAGAGGCCAGAAGACATCCCGGATGTCATCCTCAGGGAGATGTTTACCTCTTCTGAGTCAAGGTCTTTCATTGTACCGAAGGTTACTAATTAGGCCAGCCTGGCTAGCTAGGAAACCCCAGTGATCCTCCTGTCTCTGCCTCCCCCATCCGCAGGCTTACAAGTGTGAGCCACTTTGCCTACCATCTTCACACAGGGTCTGGGGCTAGAACTCAGGTCCTCGTGCTTGAGAGACAAGCACTTTACCAGTTGGGCCCTCTTCCAGATCCAAGATGGCATCCTTGCAAACACAACTGTCTCCTAAGGCTGAGTACTTCTCACCTCTCATCTCTATGAGCATTTAATATACTGGGAACCAAAACAAACAATATGTTCACAGACACTCACGGTCTCTCTCTCATGAGTATGGCAAATCAAGGAAGGGAGAACTGTCTTGAGAAGATTGGTGTCTTTGAATACAGTTTAGTTTAATTTATCTGTATGTGTATGTGAGTATGCTTGCATGAGTTCACATTTATCCTATGCAGGTAGGAACACATGGGGGTTGGGGGTGCAAAGGAAGAGTTTTAATCCTCTGGAACTGGAGTTACAGACAGTTGTCAGGCACCATGTGATTGCTGAGGGGTGACCTGGGTCCTTTACAAGAGCAGAAAGTAAGATGGGGTTTTAACTTACCCCAGGTTAATAGCCATAAAAATGTTTATTTATAAGAATTCCCGTCACGACCTTGTTTTCAGAAGGAACAGAAATTTGGAAAGCATCTCCATGCTTGTCCAAGAATAATACGTCATCTAATGCTTTCATGGGATCAAACAATCGATAGTTCTTAAACAGTACCATATAGAAGGATGCTATGGAGGCTGGAGAGAGGGCTCAGCGGTTAAGAGCGTGCCTGCTCAAGTCACCAGAGGACTTGAGTTTGGTGCCCAGAATTCACCCCAGGCAATGTGTAACCACCCTTAACTCCAGCTTCGGAGCAGCTGACGACCTCGTGCACGTATCTGCACGTGAATAGGTGTGATTTTAAAAAAGTAAATCTTAGAAAGAATAATACAATCAGAAGCAAGTGGCATGTCCTTGAATGGAGGAAAAGTGCATATCAAGAGCTGGAAGAGACTGAAAAGGTGAAAAGCTTGGGAGACAAAAGAGGGCAAAGACATCATATTTAGGAATCACATACTAGCTAAAGAATCGGTTTCAAGATCTAGTTTAAAGTTTCATAAAATTAATGAAAAAATAATTTGAAAGTAAGCAAAAATCTGCATATACATCGCAGAAGTGATACAGATGGAATAAAGAAATAAAAAGGTGCTCCATGTTGCGTGTCATGTGGGAAATTAAGATTAAAACAACTATGAGCTGCACCTGCTCTCCTGCTGGGATCACTGAAAACTGAGATATCGTCAGTTGTTGGCCTGGATGCTGAGCGGTAAGAGTGCCCACTCGCCAGCCCATCATTGGTAGGGATGGATGCAACAGTTTCTTAAAACTAGAGTCTCATCATAGGACCTCCCAACCAGAGGCCTAAGTGTTTGCTCAGTCTATCTGAAAATATAAATCAACACAAACAACCGAAAGCAAATAGGTATAACAATTTTATTTGTATCTTCCCCAAACTAGAACCGGTCAATGAACTGTGCACCATCCAAACAATGGAACACTATCGATCAGTCAAGAAGAATCTGCTACACAAGCTAAGTAAAAAACATGGATGATCCTTGAATGCAAATTTCTCAATATAATTAGCCAATTATAAAGAGACTGCTATGATGAAATAGTAGTCTATGATACTATTTTTATGACTTTATGGGGAAGAAAAACTAAAGCAGAGAGACACTAAATAGATAAATGGTTGCCACAGTCTTGAAGACCAGTGGTTGGTTGAGTGGGTGTACCTGTAGTTTTAAGGTGGAAGAACTATTCTGCATGACCTTGTGACTGTAGACACATGACCTTGTCCATTTGCCAACACCCATAGAGCTTCGCAGCACAAAAAGTCAATGTGCTTGCATAGAAAAGCTCACTCTTGGGTGTTCAGAGGGGAGACTGCAGATTAGGAGAAAACAATCCATCTGTATCAGGAATGCTCGAAATCACTTCCTTGAGGAGGGTGGGGATGAAGGTGTTGAATGAAATGATATTTCAAATGAGTCGAACCTGAAGCTAACACTTCGCATAATCTCCGTGCTGTTGATTGGTAAAGTAGTTTCCCATGACGTCAGGGCTAACAATTCTGAAAGCACTCTATGGGTATGCTAGAACTGTGCAGTTAAGTTAGTGGGTGGCAGACGGCAGGCACCAGGCTTCTTTCTCTTTGAGGGGGAGTTTATAGATGAGCAAGGGAAGACATCTAGAAAGATTCACTTAGGATTTACTGGATTAGAGTTGAGACATCAACACGAACTTATGTTTAGCTTAATATCAATGCAGATAAACACATGGGAATAAATAGAGATACATTTATATCCAGCAGTTATTAAACACATACATATTTCCTTTCTGTGTTTGCTGAGAGGGCCTAAAAGCAAATGTATTGATGGGGTAACCAGCACACCCAGGCCCCAGATCTTGATTTCTGAGAGTGTTCTCCAGTACAAGGAAGCAAGGTTCTTCAGATAAATGGATGATTTTAGGTCTGGAGCAGAAGAGACATGTGGTAAGTTTGAGGAATTCGTAGTGGCAGCAAGGAAGGAAATTCCGAAGAAAGCCCACCAGGGAGGGTTTCTCCAGGGAACATCAAGGATCCCCACCAGCAGAGGAGGTCCCAAAGGCCGGAGCTGAGCAGCTTGAATTAAAAGGGTAACAAAATATCAAATGATACCCACTGTGCTAAATAAGTGTCTTTGAGTCCAAGCCAATGTAAAAAAAAATTTTCAAGAAATAGAATGTGTCAAAGAGGAGACAAATTGTTTACAATAAAGAATTCTAAATTATTTATGTGGTTGTCCATCACTTCAGCTAATGAATCCTTCCTACCCTTAAATGTGGGCTCCACATGAGACTTCCTTCAAAAGAGCACAACACAGAGTCAGAAAAAGAAACATTTTTGTGGAGCTGCGGACAGGCATTACCTCAGCCAGATGCTGAGTTGCTGCTGCGGTGATGTGTGTTGATGTTCTGCTTACGCTTCAGCGGAATGAGAAGGGCATTTTGCTCCTGTGTTTGTCCCTAAACCTATGATCCCCGCACAACCAAGAGGAACTCAGTCCTAGACATTGTCAAGAATGCCCACAGAACCTTCCAAAACTGTCAAGATCATCCGAAGCAGTCAGGGAGGAATTCCAGGGCTAGGGAAATGGCTCAGTCAGTTATATGCCCTTCCTGCAAGCATGAACACCCCTACCTCCCTGCAAGCATGAACACCCCTAGTTCAATCTCCATCAACCATAAAAAAAAAGACCAGGCATGGCAGCACAAACTTGTGATACCACCATTCTGAAGGCAGAGATAGATGGGTGTCTAGAGTGCCTCAGCCAGCCAGCCAGTCAGTGAACTCCAGATTCAGTAAGAGACCTCATCTTCAACATCATTAGTCATCAGGGAAATGCAAATCAAAACAACCCTGAGATTCCACCTCACACCAGTCAGAATGGCTAAGATTAAAAACTCAAGAGACAACAGGTGCTGGAGAGGATGTGGAGAAAGAGGAACACTCCTACACTGTTGGTGGGACTGCAAGATGGTACAACCGCTCTGGAAATCAGTCTGGTGGTTCCTCAGAAAATTGGGCATGACACTTCCAGAGGACCCTGTCATACCACTCCTGGGCATATACCCAGGGGATTCCCTGCATACAATAAAGACACATGCTCCACTATGTTCATAGCAGCCTTGTTTATAATAGCCAGAAGTTGGAAGGAGCCCAGATGTCCCTCAAAGGAAGAATGGATACAGAAAATGTGGTATATTTATACAATGGAATACTACTCAGCAATTAAAAATAATGAATTCATGCAATTTGTAGGCAAATGGTTGGATCTGGAAAATATCATCCTAAGTGAGTTAACCCAATCACAAAAGAATACACATGAAATGCAATCACTGATAAGTGGATATTAATGAGCCCAGAAGCTCTGAATACTCAAGGCACAATTAGCAAGTCAAAAGATTCCCAAGAAGAAGGAAGGAGAGGGACCCTGGTCCTGAAAGGACTGGATCCAGTTTGGTAGAAGAGTACCAGAATAGAGCAGAGAAATGGTGGGGTGGTGATTGGGGAATAGGCGGAGATGGGGGGTGGGGGGGTGGAGGATGGGGGAGTGGAAGAGGACATATGGGACATATGGTGAAGGGGGAACTGGGAAAGGGGAAAGCCTTCAGAATGTAAACAAAGAACATAGAAAATTAAAAAAAATTGTTAAAAAAAAAAAAGGAATGTTTCTTGAAACAATGGTTCTAAAGTTCAGCTTTACACTGGGTAGGCTGGAGACCATAGAGTCAGCAGCCTGGAATGAGATCATGGAGAGGCAGAAGGAGAGTTGGTGATGAACAAGTCATTAGTTGGCACAAAGGAATTTTGTCTTTGCCCATGGAGCAGCCCAGGAGGCTATTGGCTATTTCATGTAAGAATTCTAGTAGTGTCTAGTGTTAAAGCCCAGTCTTTTTTTTTTCTTTAAGTTGTTTCTGATTGTTTGACTTTTGTCTGTCCTGTTACTTATATTTTATAAGAAATAAAGATGCTTTGCTTGCTATTACTACTCTAATATATATATATATATATATATATATATATATATATATATAAAATAGACAGTAGCTGATGAAAGATGCCTGATGTCTAACACACACACACACACACACACACACACACACACACACACAGAGAGAGAGAGAGAGAGAGAGAGAGAGAGAGAGAGAGAGACAGAGAGACAGAGAGACAGAGAGACAGAGAGAGAGAGAGATTGAACAAGATAGTTGTCCAAAACACTTTAGTAGTATTAAAAAAACCTAGAGATATAATTAAGGAGAATGAATCCTGGGGATTAGATAGAGAACAAAGAAATCTAAATGAAACAGATGTCAGTCATTAGTAATGCTACCAACAATAGTGATGTACTAATGCTGGTTCATTAGGCATCATCATTATGTGTGACATTAGCAAGGTATTAACACAAGGTGTTAGCACTGTAGGGAACAAAGTATGAGCAATATAGGAACTCCACATTGTCATCCTTTCTATGAATATTTTGTTATATATATTATATATATAAAAATTAGAAATATTTATACATTATATATATAACAAAAATTATATATATTTGTATGTATATGTGTATGCATTCATTATGTGAGAGGAGTATGTGAATTTGTGTGTATTTGTGTGTCTATCTATGTGTGTGTGTGTGTGTGTGTGTGTGTCTGTATGTGTATGTCTGTGTACATGTGTCTGTGTGTATAGGCCAGAGAACAACTTTGGTCATTGTTTCTTAGGATGCTGTCCGGGAACTCACAAAGCAGGCTGTCTTGGCTTGCCAGGGAAGCCCCAGGAATCTGCCTGTCCCATTTTCATCTCCCCAGTACTGGGGTTACATGTGTGTGCCACCGCACCTGGCCTTTTCGCATTGGTTCTCGGGATGGACTCAGATCCCCAAGCACTTGACTGGCTGGGCTTACCTCTTCAGCTCCATTCTTCTGTAACTCTTAAGTTATTATAAGTAAAACTTTATTAGTGAATATATATTATGTTTTTCTTGAATCATACTATTATACACACACACACACACACACACACATATATATGTATATATATATATATATATATATATATATATATATATATATAATGTCATCAGAGACTCATAGGAATATAAAAAATAAATGCCCAGACATTAGCATTGGTTGTAGCTGGGGGTGAGATTGGAGATCACTATTTTCTTATTTTGTGCTCACTTGTACATAACTTTGTAACATAAACAACAAAAAACTGCAAACATGAATTTGGCATAGAATACTTCTCTGACTTAAGTAGAAAAAGAAGAATTAAATTTAATATGTAAAGTTCCAGGAAATATTTTGTAGGCACACAGCATGGACCAAGTCTATCTCAATAAATTATGAAAAGTACTTTTTGATGAATAATTTTCTTCCCATTGTATTCTTTGATAGTACTGAGGATTAAGATAAGGAGAAATAATTATTTCTTGAACAGAGATGTACTTGTTTGCATTCTGTCACTATTTCAAAATACCAGAGTTAACTAACTTACAAAGAGAAAAGGTCCATTCTGGCTCATGGCTTCTAGTTTGACTTTTGCGACAGGATCTCTCACTTTGTAGCTCAGGCCAGCATCCAACTTGCAATGATCCTCCATCATCAGTCCCTCAAATACAGGGATTACAGGATCTATCACCTCCAGCTCTGGTTCATGCTTTCAGAGATTCCAGGTCTTGGGGAAGCACAATCCTCTTTGAAGGCACTGCCGTCATATTCTAGAGTCCTTCCATTAGCCCTGGTCTCTGAAACATCCCAAGCCTCCAAACACACCACCCTGGGGATCAAATCTTTTAGCAGTCAGCTCTAACTCTGACTCTAACATCAGAGTCTGACAGAAGATTAAGACAGCCTTACATCACCTTCAAGGGAAATTCAATTTTCCCTTCTTAATCCGCTCACTTCAACCATTATCACGTCTTGTGTGAGTCAAGATGTTTAAACCTCTAGAGAGGTTGGTCTCGGATTCCAAGAAGTCCCTTGTGTACAGCCTCCAACACACCTGCTGACCCTCTCACACTGCAGGCAAGAAGACACCAGCCATAAGCTGGTGATGTCACTACCACCTTCCATAGTGAGAAACAATTAGCTACTTTAAACAAAACTCATTCTTCCCCTCCCTTGACAGCCGTGCTCATTCAACTTTCAGTTATTACATCACTCTTGACTTGTTATTTAGAATGGACCACCCACATTTCCAATGGGTCATTTAATTTATTCATTTTCTCCTTTTGTAAACGTACATTGAAGGCTGACCACTTACCAGTCACAAGGTTGGTAGTTGAGGAATATTAGGCATAAACAACATTAACGAGCCTTCGACTCTAAAGGGATCCTAAAAACATTGCTTACATGATATAATAAGTGCTATAATATTCAGTGAAGTAAAATACACATTTGTGGCAATGAGAGATTGCACTGATGCAGAAGAGCATAGAGGAATGTGTGCAGAAACACTAGGTAAGTGTTGGGACACAGTCCTTGCTCTGTGCACTATGGGTAGAGCTTATGCTTTCTTTGTGTCTGTACTTAGAAGACCTTCACCTACAATAACACCACTCTCTACATTGACACTCATTGCTCTTCTCACAGGCAGTCAAATAGTGAGCTCAGGAGTAGAAACTGAGCATGCCCAGTCTATCTATTCTCTTTTATAGGAACCTATGCATGTGATGCTTACATTCAATGCCCCACCCCCTATTTTTCTGCCGTGTAGGAAGAAATCCTTAATGTGTCTTTCTGCAACTAAGTTTACCAATAATCAAGGAGACAGTTTGATCTTTGCCTTTCCAGTTTGCAGTGGAAAAGGAAGGAGAGAGATGTTAAAATGACCTACAAGGCCCAGGGAGATGATTCAGCAAGTAAAGCATTTCTTACACAAGGATGAGGACTGGAGTTTGGCTGCTCAGTCTCCGCCTGGAAGGTGGAGATGCCTGGACCAAGCTTGATAGCTAGACAGTTGCTGAATTGTCAAGGTGAGAGGCCTACCTCAATATGGTAGAGAAAGAGACTGGGGGAGACACCCAACATCAATGCCTGGTGTACATACACACACATACATGATATTCATACATACACACACCTACACACATATATACACGTGTAAAAAATAAAAAATAAAAGAAAGAAGCTCATGCAATGTGATAACAGACTCTGGACATTCTGAGAACACAAAATAAGAAACAAAATTAAAGACGCAGATACAAAGTTTGAGGGAGCACCAGATATGGCAAACTGACAGGAAGTGAATGTGCATAAGACACACATGGAGGGAACTGGAAAGATGGCGCAGTGGTTGAGAGCACTTACTGCTCTTGTAGAAGACACAGGAATTTCAGCTGCTGAAATTCTCATAGGGTGAGTCACAACTAACTGTAACTCCAGTTGCAGGGAATCCAACATCATCTTCTGGCTTCCTCAGACACCTGTTTACAAACGGTACAAGTGCAGACAAGAAAGCACGTGCACATAAACACAAATAAATCATGGACTTTTTCTGTCAAAAAGGGGAGAGGGAAGTGGAGAACTTAATTAAAAGGAAGGTTGGAGACTGAATTAGTTGAGGTTACCCAGAGGAATGGAGCCATTAGGACATGTATATGGATCTTAGAGATTTCTTAGAAGGGATTGGCTAAGAAATGTATGGAGTCTGAAAAGTCCAACAATTTCCACAGAACTGGAAACCCAGAAGAGTTGTGGCCTCTTCCTGGTCCAAATCCAAAGACCAGGAAGCCAGCGTTGATAAGTCCTCATCTGAATCCTGAAGCCTAAGAGACCACAACACCAATTTCTCAGGGCAATAAAAGACAGATGTCCCTGGTGATGCAGAAAGAGCAAACATGGTTTTCTTTCAGCTTTTTGTTCTACTTGGCCATCAGTGGGCTAGACAATACCTGACCATGTTGATAACAGTGATATCTACTCCATCTGCTGATTCAACTGCTAATCTCTTCCAGAAATATCCTCACAGAGTCAGCCAGAACATGACCAACTCTCTGGGTATCCCACGGATTCTTCAGGTTGACACATACAATTAACCATCACTAGGAATATCTCTTGAGGATCTTGAAAGTTGGGGTAAGGTTTTAGAACTCATTTGTATTCAATACAGAGGTTCTGAGGCTCTGTCATGACAGGGTGTCTTATATGAAACTAACATTCCCAAAGAATATTGAAAGCAACTGTTTGAAAGTATCAGAGAATAAGTAATCAAAAGCAGGCCAAACAAGGGGAGATTTGATCCTTGAGAAAGGACCCCAGAATCCTTTCTCACTTCCCCACTGGGGCCATCTCCAGCCTCAAAGAGCTGTAAGTCAATCCATAGTCTTATTACACAAGTCTGCATGTAGAGGTTGATGTTGCTATTATGGTTAAAACTGAGGGATGGAATCCCAGAGAAAAGACAGCCACAAAGGGCTCTCTTGAAATGTGCATGCAAAGTGATTAAGCCCTGCTTGATTGTTGAACTATTGCTCATGAGAGTGAGATCCCAGGTAACCAAGCAGGGAAATCTAGACACCCAGGATACCAGGTGATGCGACATTGTATTTTACTCCCTGTGACAGAATTTTTAGTAGTGCTTGATAAAAGTTTAAAGTTTTTGATAAATGCCAGAAGAAGCATGCTTTAAGATAATGCATGCATACATACATACATACATACATATGTTCATCTGTTCATACATAATATATATAGAAATATTCAGGATTTTTTTCTAGGTTTGCAGGGAAATGAATATGATTCAAGATTCATTAACTCTAAACTGGAACAAAACAACACAATGTAGACTATGACAAAATTCGTAGTTCAACCACCACATTCAGTAGGCAAAGAAATACTAAGTATGTAAATCTGCCACAAGAACACAAATGTGGTCTACAGCCAAAGGAAAATTAGGTAAAAGAAACAAATTCATGTCTGGTATGCAGACAGTGTAATTAGATAACATAATCTAAAATATGAAACATCTGCTGAGGAAATTATATAAAAATTAATGAAACAGGTGGGAGGAGTGATTTCAGAAAGGAAAGCATAAAGGTGCCAAAATGAAAACCTTACAACAGAAAAAATGCAATATTTTATATTTAAAAAATAATTTTAATTAACAGTATAGTAGACAGGAGCTTTAGACAATCCAACAAGATGACAGTCTGAAACAGAGAGGAAAAAAATCCAGTAAGTCAGAGAAAACTCTTCAGCAACTACAGGGTAGTATCACGCTGTCTAAAATGTGTGTATGTGTCTGGGTGTGTACGTGTTTGTGATTGTGTGTTGTGTGTCTGTGCCTCTGAGTGTGTGAGTGTGCGTGTGTGTGTGTGTGTGTGTGTGTCTGTATGTGTCTGTGTCTCTGAGTGTGTGTGTGTCTGTGTGTGTCTCTTTGTGTCTGTGTGTGTATCTGTGTGCGTGTGATTTATTGGAGAGGGAGCTGTAGGTGTGGGCACACCCATTTGTGGGAAGGTCAGAAGAAAACTTCCAGGACTTTACTCTCTGCTTGCACCTTGTTTGAGGCTGGAGTTCTCTCTTGTTGTTCCTACCTTGTTGTGTTCTCCAGGCTAATTTGCCTGTGGACTTCTGGGTGATTCTCTTATATTCACTTCCCATCTTGTCAGAGCACAGTTGAGATTACAAACTGGCATCACTGCATCCGGCTTTGCTTTGATGTAGATTCTGGGGATCAAACTAAGCTCATCAAGTTTCTGGAAGGAAGGAAGAAAGGAAGGAAGGAAGGGAGGGAGAGAGGGAGGAAGGAAAGAAGAAGGAAGGAAGGAAAGAAGAAAGAAAGGGAAGGAAAGAAGGAAGAAAAGATAACAAATATTCAATGTAATATGCTATTGTTAAAGTTTTCTAAATTTGATTAAAAAAAAAAACCTCAACTGAGCCGGGCGTGGTGGCACATGCCTGTAACTTGGGAGGCAGAGGCAGGCAGATTTCTGAGTTCGAGGCCAGTCTAGTCTACAGAGCGAGTTCCAGGACAGCCAGGGCTATACAGAGAAACCCTGTCTTGAAAAAGCAAAACAAAACAAAACAAAAACAAACAAACAAAAAACCTCAACTGAAGGCATAATGAACTTCAGCAAGATAAATACCACACAAGTCTAACTGGTGCTTACATAGAATCTTTACCCTTACATGCTAGTAGTGTCTTTGGCACAGGAAAGCATATGCTAACAAAGGAGAAATGTAACCATCACCCCAACCACAAACTCTTTGACTACAAACTCTTTGATCATGGTGTCCCACCTGCAAGATGTGCTAGGGCAATGGTGGTAGCACATAAAGTAACCAACCAATGTCTGATTTGACTTAAGGCCCACTCCACGAGATAGAACCCACACCTGGCACTGCTTGGGTGACCAAGATCTGAGATGTAGAATAAATCAGGAAACTAGAGTAAAACCAAATATTACTATTTTTTTTAATGTAGCAATAAAATGACTTCTAATGACATTCTGCTATACCCATAGATCAGTGCCTTGTTTAGCCATCTTCAAAGAAACGTCCTCCTGCAGCAGATGGGGAAAAATACAGAGACCCACAGCCAGACAATATGCAGAAAATGAGAGACCTTGGAAAACTCCGCTCTAGATGGAATGTCTCTACCAAATCCTTCTCCTTAGGACTCAGGGAACCCTGCAAAAGCAGAGCTAGAAGGTATGTAAGAGCCAGAGGAGATGGAGAACACCAAGATAAAAAGACCTTCTGAATCAACAGCATGGATGCATGTATGAACTCACAGAGACTGAGCCAGCATGCGAAGGACCTGCATGGGTCTTCACCAGGTGGGGTCCTAGAGCTGAAAGGAGAAATGGACATGCCCCTATCCCAAACACAGAAGCAATCTCCAATTGATAGTCACTTGCAAAAGAGAATTTATTTTTTCCAAGGAGTCTCACTGGGGAAACAAATATCTTTTATGGGTAGGCTGTGTGCTCAGTAGTAGATGGCCTACAGAAAACAAAGTTTTCTAGAGATTCATTATCATTATAATGTCGTGTCATGATTTCTTCTTGCCCTTGTCCTTGTCCTTGTCCTCCTCCTCCTTCTCCTCCTCCTCCTTCTTCTTCTTCTTTTCCTCCTGCTTCCTTCTTCCTTCTTTTTAATTTATATTATTTTTATCTTATTTATTTATATATTTAAATTTTTTTCTCTCTTTTTACCCTACAGGTCCTTTCTCTAAATATTGTGGCTTCCAGTGAGGTGTTTTTATGGGATTCCTGAGTGTTATCATGGCAGGAAGCATGGCAGTTTCCAGGCAGGCATGGCGCTGGAGGAGCTGAGAGTTCTACATCTTGATGACGATGAGGAGAAGGAGACAGGAGAAGACTGTCTTCCAGGCAGCTAGGAGACAGGTCTCAAAGCCCACCCCCACAGTGACACACTTACTCTAACAAGGCCACACCCCTAATGGCACCACTTCCTGGGCCAAGCATGTTCAAACCACCACATCTCCCCCCATCTCCAGAGTACAGCAGTTGATGGCTGTCTGGCTGGATGCTCAGAGCCTGTGGTCTTTCGGCCTTGGCCTTTTGCTCAGCGATGGGTGACTGGACTAAAAGACCTCCTGAGACACTGTTCTACAAAGCCTCTCTTTAACATTGTTTGCATGTATTTCTCTTGTCAGCAGCTTGGATATGTTAAAACATTTTCTATAAATCATTCAGTGTATGCTGAAAACAAGTCACATAAACACTCTAAGTTTTTGAGGAAAGGCACTGGGATTTTATGAGTTGAGGCAGCCTTGTTCTGAACTGCTGCTGCCACCAATCTCCACCTGTATCTCCCGTCTACGCCTCATGCTCAATAGGCACACATGCGGACTGACCCCTGTCTCTCCACAGCAGCTCTGACCATCAGCGTCCCTGTTTCCTTGACGATAGGAATATGTTCTTTGTCATCTATCCCCAAAATCTAAGGTGCTGTTTAAAACTGCTTCTTTTCCTTGACCAGTTTCCAAGTCATATTTTCTCTTCCTTGGTACATCAGTTAGGGTGCTCTTTCTCTTACGTCCCAAGTCCTGCTGAAGGATGACTCTTCAGAGACAGTTTAGGCTGCAGCTATTGCTATTGGTAGAGTACTTGCCCAGCAAAACAAGTTTAGTGGTACACACCTATAATCTCAGAACCCAGAAAGTGGAGACAGGATCAAAAGTTCAAAGTTATCCTGGGCCACATAGCAAATTTGAGACTATTTGGGCTATAGGAGACTATTTGGAGAAAAAAAACAAAAAACAAAAAAAACCCCAAAAAGCTTAATCTCATTCTGTTAATCTCATTTCTCTGTTCAAATATTTTGCAGTGATTTCCAACTAATAATCCATCTATAATCTCTGTATATTTATCCTGTTTCTATGCTCCTAAAAATCATGAATCTCAAAATACCATAATTTTTCTTTAAACATTTAAGACTTTAATCTTTTTAAGAAAAGAAAGAAAAAACAGTCCTTCACTTGACCTATATTTTTACTCCTCGTTCCTTTCTGTAGAAACAAAATTTCAGCTGGACCTGGCAGGCAACATAGCCTAGGCCACATAGTGAGATCCTATCTCAAAAACAGTTTGAATATGATTCCTCAGCATTTAAAAAATATTGTCAAATTAACTTCTAAGCCAACTGTCAAACATAAGGCTAAAAGTTGGGGGGAATGCCATATGTAAATTTATTTCTGTAGATATGTAAAACTAAAGATATGTACACATGCATAGACTTGTGTATGCAAGTTTTAACATAATCTAATAACAAGAAGAACAAATTTAGCTCTTTTACCTGAGAGAAACTAACTCTAACTAATGATCACATAGAGTGCTTCAAATTCTACCATGAGTTCGGCAAATAGCCCAAAGCACCCTCCACCCTCCTAGAGCATCTTTTCAATGTGTGGCTTCTGCTATGACTCTTGGGCAAGGAAGAAAAAAATATATATATATATATTAAAATCTGTCTAGCATCACACCTGTCTTTGGCTATATATTACTACAGTATCTTGATAGAAAAGATAATGCTGCTTACTATGACTTAATGTGCCATGATACATAATTTAACATGTAGATTGAATCGAAGTATAGTCTCATCCTGTTTGGGAGACAGAGGCAGGTGGATTTCTGAGTTCGAGGCCAGCCTGGTCTACAGACAGAGTTCCAAGACAGCCAGGGCTACACAGAGAAACCCTGCCTTGAAAAAAAAACCAAAAAAAAAAAAAAAGGCAATAAGTGCTCTTAACCATTGAGCTCTCTTTCTCCCGCTCCTGCAGTCAGTTTTAAGCTTTGCTGTGTGCAAGTGAATCTCCAGGCCAGGCAACACAGGAGGAAGGGAAAGCCCGACCTTTGTTTTTATCTGCAGTATTAGAATACTAGGAAATGCAGAGAACCTTCCCTATTCTTGCTAGTGCTTTCATTTCATAAAGTACTGTTTACTATTTCAGGATAAAACCTGAACACAAAACCATGAGATTGTAGCATTCTCAGTTCCCAAATGGAAAACCTACCTAGACAGCTCTATTGGCCTTAATTATTCTCTTGCATACTGCTGGCCTCTCTTGAGTGAAGTGATATTTTAATGCTTGTTTCTCTCTTCCTCCTCTTCTTTCTCCATCTCTCTCCCTCTTTCTTTCCCCATATTCCCCCTACTCCCCCCCATCTATCAGATCACATTTGCTTTTAATCACTCAAAGAACCAAATCAAGTCAAAAGCTAAAAATGTACCTAAACTTCCTATTCCCATTCTAGTCCAACTTGAGAGTTTAACTATGTAACTATATAAGAGTTTTAAACAAAAGTTAAGAGCAGTGTGTCTTAGAGTCATTTCATGGTCTGCAGAGTAACTCCTACACACACTGTTTTTGAAAATGAGGATGCCCCTCAGTTCATCAAAACCCATTCCAGTTAATAAGATCCATAGCTCATCTCACTCTTCCAAAACGCTAACACCAACAGCCCTTCCCTGGTGTTCCATGGAAGGTTTGGTTAGTATCACGCACTTCACACTCTGCTTTCACGCATTCCCAGCATGCCCCTGGGTCTAAATGCTCTTCCCGTGAGATCATGAGTTCCCAAAGATAAGCAAACTATGCCATAGATCTTAACCCATCATAGAACTCAAGGCAAAGAGTAGAACAGAGCGACACAAGGGGCAGAATTCTTCACTTTCACAAGAATTCTGGGTGCTTCTTCAATGGCTTAGCCTTGTTTCAATACAAAGTATCAGAACTCGCATCTAGTCAGTGAGAGACTTTCACGTTCTTTCACTCACAGGATAGGGATACAGTTATACAGGTATAATTGGGGTCCCAACTTTAATTGCAGTAATAAAATAATTTAGGAAGAGATTCAATCAAACACCCAGAAACGACCTTTTTATTATATTTAAAAGAAAAAACCCCAGGGTAGGCAAGCAGTAAACTTCAGCTGCTGCCCAGAGAAAGATAATGGAGGAGGAAAGAGGTTAAAGAGCTGTAAAGGTATGTGGGGGATCAGCAACCAGACGGCCTGGAGGGAAGCTTTAAAAACAGAGTGAGGAAGCCCAAAATGTTGGGGGATCCCAAAGTGTCGAGGAAAGCATGGCTTGACATGAGCTAGGAAGGCGATGAGAAATATGCCCTTCTCAGTAATTCACGGGTCATGGTCTGTGAGGTACTGCACCAGGGTCAGGGATGCCAGGAATACAATATTTCAACAAAGGACTAATTAGACACCTGTCTCCTTAGTGTGCTGAAGGTGCGTCCCCTTCCTTGGAATGATCCCTTGCCCAAAGTGATTGAACCAACCCAACTGGAACATTATTAAGTCTATACCCAGGTCTGAGACTTTATTCTCTTGAGCAGGAGATTTTACTCTAATGACAGTGTCAGAAGATGTCTTATGTTTGTTTACATGGCACTAGACACAGTAAAAGACACAGTTCCTGGGGTTCAATAACACAGATAAGAAACAAAGACATTATAGAATCAAGAAATTACCAGATTCTTTTTTTTTTTTTTTCAGGAATGAAGAAAGCAATGATAGAAAGGGCTAGAAAGGACTCATTGACCTACTTAATTTTCATCATTGACCTACTTAATCTTCATCACTGACCTACTTAATTTTCATCATTGTAATAATCAGTTCATATTTTGTTATCTGAAGGAGGCAGAAACATTTTACAATCATCGCAGTGGGTTAAAGTGTGTCTGACTTATATAAAGAGGGCATCTTTTCATGTGTTTATATATATAAAAAAATCAGAATTTAAATTATAGTATACTGAGTACCCAAATGACATCTATGAATAAGAAAATAAGGAGCGCCTATTGATCGCACGACTTAAACATCAGTGTTACACGTTGAGGGGGGAAAAGTAATTGCATGCAGCCAAGACAATTTTCACGGCTGAAAAACACATTACATTTCTTTATCTCTGAGCTGATTCACTTTATGTGTTTCTCTAAAACAGAGTCACAACAGGCCAAAGGGAACAAAAAAGAGAGTGTGCTCTTCCCCCTCCGCCCTTGGGGAGTAAGCTCAGATCTGAACATGCTGATGAAAGCTGTCTGGCCTTTGTCGCTGCTGAGAATCAGCAGGAACGTGTTGATGGATTCCGCAGAGCCTGGTCACAGGCTGAAATCAGAGGGAAAGCGGGCAACGCCTAACACCAAACTCTAGGCAAGGAAAGACCAGGCAGGCAGTGCAAGTCATTACCCAGCTTACAGTAATATGTTCGTTTTAACAAAATCTTAGGGAAGGAAGAGAATCTGAAAATCAATGGCGTTTTCAAGTCGGGGTTACATCTCTTCCTAGAGTGAAGTGCCAAGAGTTGTCCGGCTCTTCCTTCATCAGCTATTCCCTTCGGTCAATTCATCTTTCAAGCGTCTACACAGAGAGGCATCCCCAGCCCACCCTATCTGTGAGCTCAGCCCCCATCCTTATCACTCCTGACCCCAACTCTGCTTCAGACCAGTGTTATAATGCCCTAAGAACGGATTTCCAAATCTTCCTAACTTAAAATAATTAACACTATGAGAAGTCTACCGAGGGACTCTCCTAGACCCTTTTCAAAACAATTCCACTGGAAAGAAAAGTCAAGTCCGGAAACAAGGTTTCTTTCCAGAGGCCACAGATCACTTTCGCTTCCATTTCATTGGCTAAAACCACACTAACCCACAAGGAAACTGGCAAATCCCCCCTTTTTATCTGTGTCCAGGTGGATAATTGTCTGACTCCTTATGTTTCCCCTTTCTTTGTGATGCCGATCCCCGAACTGCACCAAGATTTCGTCTGTTCTTGTCGCTTCTCATCAAAATATAAACATTGTCAGGCAAGGAACCTCGTCTATGTTGCGCATTGCTGAATCCACAGATCCGAGAACCCAGGTGACTGATGGATTCTTGGTGGGTGAGCAAATAACAGCGCAGGAAATGGTTCATAAAGCAAACGTCACATACAAGGGCAGAGGGAGTCGGCTTTAATACAGGGAGGGAGGCAAGTGAGACCAGAACTGTGGCCAAGCGGAGAGTTTTCGTCACCTCCCAGCTGCTTCCGCGACCTCGGGTAATCAGACAACTCCAAGCCCCCTGCCACCACCCCCGTAAGAAGTTAAATATCTGGAGTTTTAAATGTAATTTTCTCATGGGATCCAAATGTTTTCAGAACCACATTTTTCAGGTCATGGCCACTAAACATGATATTAATCTTATTAGCCTTTCCCATAGGGTGAGAAGCTAAAGATGTGCATTGTGAACCCTCCAAAGGTCACACTGAGTGCAAAGAAGAAGACAGAGGACAAAGAGAATCTTCATACCCAATGCCTCAGTCCCCAAGCAGTAACTCGAAGGAGTCTCTGTCCTACCTCCTCACCTCCCACCCCTATCCTTCTTCACCCAGGATATTGTTGTTGTTGTTGATGATGATGATGCTGATGATGATGATTATAGAACTACTTTCCTTTCTCCTTTAGTGAATACTTGTGAAAAGTAAGAAGGGAGTCAACCCTGACTTTACTACTGTGTGTCTTATTATGCAGTGGTATATAACTAAGCAAGAGACCATGGTAAAGGCCTCCACGGTGAAAATATCTACAATAAAGAATTGTTATGACCATAATAACACTGGCAATCTAAAAGAGCTGGTAACTATTTCCTATGACAGATTAGACTGAGCCAGGAACTCTTCTCTATAGCTAATAATTTTGATCTGGTTATATAATGAGTGTTTCTCTTCTTTGGCCTGAAGTTGAACTTGTATACAGAGAGGCTGCCAAGCCTATTTTCCCTGGAATGAAATGCTGTTTTTCAGTTGTATCACCCATGGGGCTCTAATTCAGATGGAAATGTTCAAAAATCAAATGTCTGTATTGCCTTGAACCTAGCTGGAGGTAGTTCAGGGTTCATCCCATTTTTCTTCTCTAGGGAGAATTATTACAAAATGAGATCAATCAAACTCGAAGTGTAATTGTTGACTATAGCAGCCCCAAGTCTACACATCAGTGTTCTATGGAACCAATGACAAAATGCCCCAGATACTCAAGTCAGAGGCACACTGGATTCCAGGAAAACTGCTTTCACAAGGAGGTGTTTGAATGAAAACAAATCTCATGGGACTGGGGAGATGGCCCAGTAGGAAAGATGCTTGCTGTAGAAGCATGTAGGCCTGGGTTCAGACGCCTGGTACCTACATGCTATGTTCATGTATGTGCAGCCTGTACAACAGTGCTTGCCTACAATTCCAGTTCTAGTAACGCAGACAAGAGGATCCTCAGGCTTTCTGCCCAGCCAGTCTAGCTGAATAGGCAAACTCCAGACTTAGTAAGAGACTCTATCATAAAAATAATACCACACACATGCATACCCCCTACACAGATGGACACACACGAACATATACAGACCAACTTCCACCTCCATATCCACAGAGAATGCCACCACTTTTCATAAGACTCCTGAACAACCCTACAAACTGTTCTGTGTAGGGACACTGCCTTTTAGGAAGCTATGAGCATGCCTGGCATATATTGGCATTAAGTCTAGGATAACTGGGGAATTAGCAGTAATACCACTTAGCAAATCTCCCTCTGTCCAGACCGCTCTGTGCTTAAAATCTTCACAGCACACGTGGACCTGACCTTCTTACATGGTTCGCTCCACAGCACTGGAGATTGTGACCTTTTGGTCTGAAGTAAGCAAGGCCTCTAGTCCTCAGTTTTTGAAACAAAATTACAGAGATGAGAACTGGAACTCTTGTCCTCACAGAGGTAAATTAAAGTATTAAAATCCTGGAGATAAGTTTATGTACAGAATGAGACTACTTTCATAGAATTCTACAATTCGCTCATTTTAGAAAATGAAATATTGATTTGACTCTGAAAATAATGTACACCATCTTTTTCCCACTAAAGAAGTCTTCTTCAAAATGGCCACTCACTCTGTGAGAAATCAATATCATGTTTTGAGACCGTGCTTTGATATTTCCTTTTATGTACAAGGAAAAATTGAAACAAATCACCCATTGGTCGGGTATCTATAGATGTGCTATTTCATAAATTGAATTAGATTTTAAGGTCCTAGATGACCAGGAGAGACCAGGCTCAAAACCTCCAAAGATGGAGAGAGTGGCAAAGGGAGGTTGGGGGATGATGAGGGAAAGCTACCAATGCCAGGAGTGCCCTCAGCAATGAGCTCCTGCATACACCAAAGCAAGAAAACATTGAGGAAAAGAGGGCATGGAATTGGAGTTTACATTTTAAAATGTAGAGAAATGATTTTAAAATCTGAAAACAAATATGCTTGGACTCTTTGAATAATAAACCATGGGTAACTTTTAAAAAAAATAACAAGAAATGATAAAACTCAACAAGCAAATAAGATATTGAGAAATAAGAAAAAGAATCACTAGAAACCTTGATAATAATAATACAAAAACATAGCTAAGATTGAAACCAATTCAACAGCCTGTGAAGATGAAGTCTCTTCCCAAGTGGAGAATACATAAACTGTAAATGACCTTAGGAATTCACCAGGCGCACGGCATGAAGCAGTGAAGTTAAAATTACCAAAGATAAGTTTATAACATGGAAACTCAACACAATATGCCTCAAAACAACTATAGGATAGAAATCTATTAGGTCTAAAATATGTATTCATCACTTCAAAACAGAAAGCTACCCAGTGGCTGCCTACAGTGGGTGGGACAGGCAAGCAGGAAGGGTGCGGAAAGGGTACGATGCCAACTTTGTGGGTTGGGAAGTACGTTTATTTAACTTGTGCTGTGACACTTTGTAGAGTTTTTTTTCTGTCAGTTCTACCATGATGCAACTATTTTCATGTTACCCCCACATGACCAAAAAGAAAATAAGAAATACTCAAGGAAGTCAAGAATATCTACAGAGGAACTTCAGAGATGGCTCAGTGGTTAAGAGTACATTATTTTCTATTGCTGTTAAAAACAGTAACAGATTCAGGGAAATCAGAATCAGATTCGGGAAAGAAAGGGTTTCATGTGATTTACATTCCCTGGCCATAGTGCGTCATTGAGGGACAGGCAGGACCTCCATCAGGAGGAGCTTGAGGCAGGAACTGAAGCAGAGACTATGGAGAAATGCTGCTCTCTGCTCTCCATGGCTTGCTCAGCTTGAATTCTAATACAACCCAGGACCAACTGTCCAGCAGTGGCAGGGGTGTCACGCTGGGCTGACACCTACATCACACACCTACATTAATCATTAATCAAGAAAATGCCCAACAGGTGTGATCACAAGCCAATCTGATGGGGGCAATTTCTCAGTTGAGGTTCTCTCTCTCTGGATGACTCTAGTTTGGACCAAGTTCACAAAGCCAACCAGCACACTGCTCTCGCAGAGGACCACAGTAGGTTCTCAACCAGATGCTGCAACTCCAATGCCAGAGGTATTGATTGCCTCTGGCCTCCCTGGGCGCATGTATTCACTGCACATAATCCACCCTCCCTCACACATATATCATTTAAAATAATTGTTTAATCTAAAAAAGAAATACCCAAGGCAATTCTTAAAGAAGATGAATTAACTAAGCATACTTCTGGCAGGATCAACCAGGACATTCTGAAGAACAAATAAGTGAAGTTAAATATTTAAATGTAAGACTTTTTTAAAAAAAATGACAATTTGGAGTCAATGATATCCAAACTTATATTACTAAACTGATTTCCAGAAAAGCATAAACTATTAGAGCGATTAAAGAGAAAATAGAAAAAAAAAGAATAAAATGACTATTTTTTAAAAATGGATTGAATTGTGTGACACACACAAAAACAAAAACCATAAAGCAAGCAAACAAAAAGCTCTTTTGAAGTCCTTGCTTATGCCCAATGTCCTCATAAGGAGGAGACCCTAGTTTGTAGGTCACTGGCAAAGGGTGTTCTTTGTATGTACAAGGCCCTGGTTCAATCCCAGTAGCTCCAACTTCAGAGAGAACAATCTGCACATAAATGGTAGACATGCCCAGAGTGGAGACAATGTGATGACCCACAGAGAGGACTGATGGACAAGCCATACCTGTTAACTAAGGAACAGGAAAGATGGCTAGTTTCCGAAGGAAGAGCCCTCTTTTTTTGAGAGCCCTTAGAGACCAGCTACACTCCTGACAGCCCTTAGAAACTACCGAACTCTACCACCATCAGTTCTCAGACTTCTGTATTGTGTTTTGACCACTCAGTTTGTGATACTTCCAGTTTGTGATACTTTCAGTTTGTGATACTTTTTCACAGTAGCCCTGGGAAGCAAATAGACCATTAAGCAAGATATCAACAATCAAAATGTATGATTCTGCTGCTGTTGAGAGGCCTTGGGTAAGAACATCATTCCCACCTTTTATAAACATTTTCAGAGAAGGAAAAACTAAGGGCGCTGCCTGACTTGTGTTCTGTCTATGCTAACTTTCACATCAAAATTGATCATGAGAAAAGAAAATCGTGGAATAATATTATATTTTAACGTCCCAATGGTCTACAAAGTAAATCTATCAATGTGTTAAGAGTTCAATCCAGACATAGAGAAAGAGCATCAGAACTTTTAGATATAAATCAATTCCACTAAGAAAATAAAGGGAAACCAATTTATCACCTCTAAAAGAGAGGAAAAAATTCAAGAGCATTAAAAACTTGTTTGTAATTTAAAATAGGGAAACACCCAGCAATAAGGAATCTGGGGGAAAAGGATATCATTGACTTCAGAAATAGTATTATTTAAAATTTTGGGGGGCATATTTTTACCAGTGAACTTTTAAAAGAATTCTAAAAATATTGGCAATGAGACCAAAAAAAAAAGTCCTACTCTCTCATTTCTATCTATAATTGTAGTCAATGATAAAACAATGAACAGACTATTACATTGAACTTCTATATTGAAAGTTCAACTTATTACCTCCTTTTTGTCTACACTCTCAAGCCACAGCCACTGGCTGTGTCTTTTCTTTCACCACCCAGCACCGTCTAACCTGCTGTACGATGTATTTACTATGTTCATTTAACATTTCCTAAATTCCCCCAACAGGGTGTAAGTTCCTCCCAGCCAAGATCTCTGTTTTGACTTCTGCTACATCTTGGAGGAAATGCTCAATAATTATTTTCCATTGAGAAGTTAGGATTCCGCAATCAAAATGAATAAGATAGACATGATAAATGAATAGCTTTAAAAACAGTACAGTTGAGCATAAATAGCTACAGGAAGAATTAGGGCAGTGCCTTTCCTGTGAAGTTCAAAAACACATGAAACTTTGTTTTGTTTATAGACATTAATAACTACATACCACTGAAAGTATAAACATATACCAGAGGAATATTTAACGTCAGGATACAATTACCTCTAAGGAGGACCAGAGAGAAAGGCAGTGGTTAAGAGTCATGAGGGGTGCTTCACCCCTATCTCTCATGCTTTAGACTAAGGTAATCTGGAAAAGATACTTTGATGCTCATATTCTAAAGACCTTTCATGAGGCTTGCAGTAGTTCATGCTTTGTAATTAAAATAAGCATCTCTACAAGCTCTCCTGCCAGGTGAGGTGTGGTCTACCATCTTAGTTTTAGTTACACTTGATCTCTCACTCAATACAAGACTTTTTGGTTTTGTTTGGGGTTTTAATTTTTCATTCTCAGCCTGAATACTTGGAATAACTTGTATGTAATAATTGAAAGTACCCAGAATCTTGGTGTGAATACTTAGATTAACATTTGTGGATAGAACATTTCACTGGGTGTTTAGGTTTACACCTCACTCTGAATATGGTAGCTTTAATTTTGCCTTCATCACAGTTTTCTGGGTCACAAGGAGAAACTCACCTGTAGAAAAACATTCCTTCAGAAGTAAAATAGAGCAGCCACATAGGTGGTGTCTGGTGTTGGCCAATTACTGTGACTTAAGAATACAGGATGTAAGGAGACAGTGGGCCTGAGAATTTCAGGTACAGAGGTCAATGTAGTCCTTTCCAGGTTTCTGTTCTTGTTTTGGGGTGTTTTGTTTTTGGTGTGTGTGTGTGTGTGTGTGTGTGTGTGTGTAGGACCACATCATTAGGAAGAGGAAAAACAAGGACTGAATGATTTGTTTGTGTTAACTTTCCCCTCTTTCTTTAAATCTGGTCAATCTGAAAACAAAAACAATTCTTAATATCTGCACAAACTTAAAATACCATTTTAGCCCTTTGTAGATGCATAGATTTTTTTTTAAAAAAGAATGAATCTTTATTTCCCATCACATTTTTCCCTTATGGAACAGGCCTTATGATCAATTTGAAAACAATAAAAAATTGTTACTCTATGAAGCAAATGCCACTGTAGAGTCTTTGTCCTTTCTAATGTCTTTGAGATTGTATTTCTTAGATGAAGGACTTCTGGGAGCTCAAATGCTAAAAGGGGTGGATGGAGAAAGGAAGATGAAGGGAGAGGATAAGAACATAGAGAATGGGAAAGGTAGGAAAAGGATGAAATGGGGAGGGAAGGGGACGGAAGGAGGGAGGAGTTAACCTTTCCCCTTCGTTACCAAGACAGCAGTGTTGTCCAGTTTTCAGAAATGACCTTCTCAGTTCTCTTCTTTGGCCTCTAAATTTGTCAGACTCCATGATTTTCCCCACGATGTTTGCTCTTCACAGCTGGGAAATGATCGCCTCAGTGTCTCAGGTTCCTGTACTTTGTTTGTTTATATATTTGCATCCTTTCCAGCGAATGACAGCTGAGAGCGTCTTCCTGTTGACTGTCGCACAGGATTGACATCCTCACATTGTTTGCACGTCCACCTCCTGCTCAAGCACAGTCTTCTATAATGCTCCCTTGTCTGCACTCTCTGCCGCATCCTCTCTTCTTCACATATCTCTTGAGGAGCCCCATCAATTACTCAGCATCCTGGCAATCTTGCTGGACTCAACAACAAGCTCTCTTTCCGCTCCAACTCAGGAGTATGGAAGTGCTTTTCCTTGATACACAGACAAATGTTGTAGACAGACCCTCTGCTATGCCAGTTAACAAATTAACAAACATACCAAGGCACTGACTGAATTTTTTCCTATTATATGATAACTTGGTGTTAGAGTCAAAGCACAATGGTCAGAAAATTTAAGTGGTTATTTAAAATTTTTCAAAATATGTACATTGGGCCTTGTCTGGTAGTACATGCCATTAATTCCAGCACTCAGGAGGCAGAGGCAGGTATATCTCTATGTGTTCAAGACTAGCATGGTCTACATAGAAAATGCCAGGCCAGTCATGGATAAATAATGAAACACTCTTTTCAAAAAAGTACATAGGAAATTTGAAAGTATATGTTGCTAGTAAAGATACTCACCTGGAACCTGAACTAGTGTTCACAAATGATTGATGCCTTGTACATTTACAATCTAGGATCATCACAAGTATCAAACAACATGTTTTCTAGCTTCTTTTATTGTAATGCAAAACACTAAGAGCAATTTAGGGAAGAATAATTTGGTTGGCTTTTAATTTCAGGTTATAGTACATTATTGTGCTGTGTAAAGACAGTCATATTACATCTGAGAACAGAGATAGAAATCAATGTGAATTTAGTTACTCAGCTCAATTGATTTTTTTTTTTGTCATACAGTTCAGGTTCAACCTGTGACATGATTATACCCATATTCAGAGTGAGTTGTCACACTTCAACTAATGCAATAAGTAAGTAAGCAAATAAATAAATAAATAAACAAACAAACAAACAAACAAATCCAGCTTGGTATGGTGGCACAAGCCTTTAATGCCAGCTCTTGGGAGGCAGAGGCAGGCATATCTCTGAGTTTGAGGCCAGCCTGGTCTACAGAATGAGTTCCAGGATAGCCAGGGCTACACAGAGAAACCCTGACTCAAAAAAGAAGATGGAGGAAAACAAGGAAGAAGAGGAAGAATAAGGAGGAAGAGGAGGAAGAAGACAAGAAGGAGGAAGAGGAGGAAGAAGAAGAGAAGGAGGAGGAAGAGGAGGAAGAAGAAGAGAAGGAGGAGGAAGAGGAGAAGGAGGAGGAGGAAGAGTAGGAAAAGGAGAAGGAGAAGGAGGAGGAAGAGGAGAAGGAGGAGGAGGAAGAGGAGAAGGAGGAGGAAGAAGGGAAGGAAGAGGAGAAGGAGGAGGAGAGGAAGAAAATAAGGAAGAGGAAGAGGAGGTAGAGGAAAAAGAGAAGGAAAAGGAAGGAGAAGAAGAAGAGCAACAACAAGACCAAGACCATCACCACAATAACAAGAAGAAGAACAAGAAGGAGAAGAACAAAAGAAAAACAAGAAGAATAAGAAGAAGGCATCTGGCCGGGCGGTGGTGGCGCACGCCTTTAATCCCAGCACTTGGAAGGCAGAGGCAGGCGGATTTCTGAGTTCAAGGCCAGCCTGGTCTACAAAGTGAGTTCCAGGACAGCCAGGGCTACACAGAGAAACCCCATCTCAAAAAAAAAAAAAAAAAAAAAAAAAAGAAGAAGAAGAAGAAGAAGGCATCTTCCTTATAGGCATGCTCACAGGCCAACCTATCCAGGCAACTCCTCACTGAGACCATCTTCCCAAGTGATTCCTGCTTATGTCAAGTCGGCCATTAAAAGTAATTAGCACCACATGCCTCAACAGAAAGTGTCTCTGCCCATCAGCCTGGTGACCTTAGCTTGATCCATGTAGGGTCTCCTTGAGGTGCCACTGTTGGCCCTGTATTATGCAGAGTCTTTATTGGAACAGCCGGGCAAACTGGTAGGCAGTGGGTGAGAAATGCCAGCTACCTGACTTGAGAGATCGGTTATGCTGGGTGAGTTACTCAGAAGCTGTAGAGATTCCACTGAGTTAAAGCAGAGCCGAACATCCGGAGTGCTTAGAGCAGGGGCTGTAGTTGGGAACCCATGAGGATGACGTGACCGGGGGCAGTTCATTAATTGCATTCTAAGGCTTAAGTTCCAAGTCACAGTAAATCAAAATGAAATGAGTTTCCATGGAACAAGGCTAAAGAACAATTTTTATGGTGTATAAAACCTTTTATGGCTTCAGACTTTGTTACAATGAACTACTGAAAAGTTGCGTGCTTTGTTTCTTTTAATAATAATTATATAAGCCCTTGATTACTCTTATAAAGGCCACAGCTAATTTCAAATTTAGTGAAAGTAGAATTTGGTTGTCCTTTAACACATAAAGGTAAGCTGCTAGTTAGAAAGGGCAGCGGAAGGGGATGAAGAGGTCACTCAGCAGTTAAGAGCACTTACTGATCTATTGGAAGACAGATCTCGGCACTTGCATGGAACAGCTCAGAAGCCTTTGTAACTACAGCTTTAAGAGAGCCAACACTTCTTTTTGGAGCACACATGCATGTGCACACATACACACACACACACACACACACACACACACACACATGCACTATTTAAATACAACATTTTTAAAGAAAGGTATTGTCATATAGTATAATAATCAAATTGAATTCAAATTTTAAATGAGCACCATCCTCAATAGCAGAAAGGCTCTAGTGGTAACCATTAAACACATAGGGCTACCAGCACTATGCAGTGAACATTACTGAGTAGCTGATTTGTTTTTAAAGATATTTTTCAATTTCAATCTAATGTAATGCCAGCAGCTACTGGCTTCCATGATTGAACAAAGAAACTTGGGATCATATAGTGCATGTTAACTGAAATAAATTAAGTCTGAGCCATGATTTCATTACTAATACTAGAAATGTAACTGAGGATGTAAATCTTATACAATCTTTTACAGACCTTTTCATTAGTATCATTAGCTTCTAAGCAACACTCAAGTCAGCAGGCAAGTATTATGATCATTATCTCTATTACTGATAAGAAAACCGACACACTAGGATATATTAAGAGCTTAGCAGTAAGCCGATCTGAAAGCAAAGACTTTCTGGCCTGGGCAGGGAGGAGCCTACCTGACAGGCGTCCTGAGGATGGCAGCCTGCTCTGCCATCCGTGAACACACCTCCTTCCTTCAAGTTTCCTCACCCTGTTCCTTCTGCATTCCATTGTCTAAACCACTCTCGCCCCCATCCCGCATCATGGGATCTTAAGTCAGACACTTGCCTGTATTAAAATGGAAAGTCTTATGTAACAATGAGTAAAGCATTGTAACAGTAACAGGTTTTCTCCGTCTTTGGAAAATGTGCTAGGGAAAAAAATCCATTTTCTTGTTTAAATTAGCATAATGAACTATATTAAATTGCATATGTATGATGGATCATAGCTTAGAGAAGAATGTCTAGTCAGTGTGCAGACATATTAATGAGGGCGCTATAAAACTGCTTTTGTGATAAGCCTACGCAGCAGGTGATCCGCTGGAGAGATGAGACTCGTGTCTCTGAGAAAGACCTTGGTACTGCTAAACAGCTTGTGTTTTATACATTTACATTGGAAAGGCAAACGTTGAAATTGGCTATCCAAAACCCAAGCCTGTGGTTTGGTGGATTTCCAATAATTGAAAACAGAACTTCAGGGCACTAACTCCGCCTCTTCCAGGCTCCTCTACGTAACATGCTCCAATCTGAAAACACTCGTTTTAAAAGAAGCCTCTTACACAAAGACTGGAGAGAGAGAGGCAGAGAAGAGAAATGATCATCAATACACTGTATGAAACACACTTGTCATTTGCTGAAATATTCTTTGGTTGGGTTGTTCTCTGGATAACAGCCTTTCGGCTCTGTGAAATAATAGGCGTCCTAAGCCAAGCAGTCTGCTTTTGCAAGCCATAGAGAAAGACAGCCAGCCCCTTGTGTGCAGAAGTGAGACCAGTCACCGCCAATGTCTCCCACACTCCCTTGGTGAACCCCTTATTCATGAGCCTTGGAAACCCAGTTGTAGGAACTTTCTGCCCTAGTCAAATAGGACCCACGAGGATCCTTTCTAATGCAAGTGCCTGGTCCATATCACCCATGTTACCAAGGCTCTTCAATGGTGACAAAGTGGTATAAAAGGAGGCAGTCAGAAAGATGCAAGGACAGAAAAAATGCAGATATGAAGGCAGTAAGATGTGGTGATCTTGCCTAATCCATCGTAAGGCACACACTATATGTACTATAGACACACTATGGACACACTATAGACATTATAGACACACTATAGACACTATAGATGCACTATAGACACACTATAGATACTATGGACACACTATAGACATACTATAGACACTATAGAAGCATTATGGACACACTATAGACACACTATAGACACTATAGATGCACTATAGACACACTATAGACACTATGGACACACTATAGACATACTATAGACACTATAGAAGCACTACGGACACACTATAGATACTATAGACCTACTATAGACCCGCTATAGACACTATAGACACATTATAAGAGAAGAGCCTGCCAAATTATCTGAATTAAAGTTTTATGCCTTTGGAGATTAAAGGCACAGAGACTGAGGGGAGATGGTCTGTTTTTATGCTAAGATGTGATGAAGAATGGAGAGCTAGGTTGAAAGATTGGAGTGTGATACTAGCCTGCGGCTTGGGGAGGACCCAGCAAAATGGACTGTTCACATGCTTCCTGGCATCTGTGTGGCACTTCTCCCTCCTGGGTATCCAAGTCCTCAGGAGTCATACCCTTCCCGCCAAAGAGAAGGGAGAAAGCAAACTTAGGAAGTTTTATGGAGGGCTTATATCAAAAAATGGTTCTGGGCTCTCTGACTCCCTTAGCAAAAGAAATTATGGGTTTTGAGAGTCACTTCCAGAAGTAAAAGCAAGACAGAAAGTAGGAAGCCGGAGGACTGGAGAAAACCATCAGGACCTTACCTCTAAGTCCCGCCAATCTCCATCACTTCAAAGTAGACGGCATGCCAAAGCCTCGCACTCTGAGGCATCAGATTTTGACTCACCAAACAAAGAACTGATAGTTTTGATTGCAAACAACAGCAAGAGAACTTATGAGAAGAACAGTGACGTTATCAATGGCTGTTATTTTTACCTGGAGGTGTAAATTGACTTAGGAATTTACAGGTTGCTGTCAGAACTGCTTCTTTTACTCATTTTAATGAAATAGTTTTGATTGTTACTAAATTTAGTTGATTTTTTCCATGAAAACATATAAACATTAACATTTTAGTATTTTTTAGTGAGGGGAGGAATAAGGGAAAGAAGAAGAGGGTGAGAATAACACATCAATACACTGATTTCAGGAACACTTGCAATTTATTTTATTCTTTCTCTTTGCAAACTGTTTTTCCTCTTTTTATCCCATGAAATAATTATAATGATTACAAGAAGTCTCCTCATTTATTTGATCTTATACTTTGTTATCTAAAATGTGCAGTACTATTTTAGAACCTTGAATTTATTACATTGCAACTGTTCTCTCAGCTTGATTTTAATTGTTAAAGGTAAACACATCAAGGAATTTATCCACCTTGATAGCACAACCCTCAGTCATTCATTTTAACTACTAGGGAGTATGCTCTGGAGTTAGTAAGTTTTAATTTATTGACTCATGAACATCTTGGCTGGTTGGTTGTTGTTGTTTATCACACACACACACACACACACACACTCACAAACTATTCTTGTCGGTATGTTCTTGTGTGCATGTGCATGTGCATGAAGAAGGCTTTTCCTCTGGTGCCGAGGGTTGCTGGTTTCTCACTGATGTACGTCTTTAGCTTGCCCAGATCCAGATGCTGCTAGCTGCTATTCAAGGTGGCTTTTGTTCTCCACCCATGTCTCTTTACAATCTGCTCTCAACACAGCCGCCCTATAACAACATGTCACACCATGTCATCCTTTGCTCAGAACCCTGCAGCTGACAGGTCCCTAACCAATCCCAGCTCACCTTGGCTGTGCTCTTCCAGACCCTACCTGCTCTTCTTTGAAAATACTTCTCCACTTTAAGGACTTTGCCCCAGCATGCGAATCCTGCACCTTCAAATCGTCCTTTAAATTTTCCCCTTAACAATGAAGCTACCCACCCCTTCAGGGGCTGTTCACTCATTGATTGTTTTTCCCCCATCCTAGACCCAGTATCCTTTGATACCCAAGGCAATAAATACTCAATGCATGACTTAATTTATTATATTTTCTAGTGTCTTTTCCACACTAGAATATCAGTTCCATGAGACCAGAGCCCTTTGCATGTGTTCACTGATGTGCCCCAAGCCATGAATGAACAATATCCAACTGTCATTCCACGTCATTCTTGGTAGGGTGCTGTCCAAACAAAATATTGATACTTTATTGATAATGTATGGGAACTATAATTTGAAGGACTAACATTCTGTCTCTTTTCTAAAAAGAGCCCAGACTCTGAGCAGGGACCAGGTCTGCCTTTTCATTACTCTGTCCCTAGTATTAAGAAGCAGTGCCTGGTCCAGAGCAGATGATGGAGACAATTTGCAAAACAAATGGTTGGATGGAGATTCCTTGAGGATTTTTACTCTGCAATTTGGAAATTAATTGTGCTGAAAGTTAAGTCTATTTGAGGCTTTGTGACAAAGGCATGCTAAGTGCTTCTGCACTCACCATTGAGCCCTAGATGACCCAGCTGAAGGCTTTTCCTTCTCCCAGTTTCCTTTACAAACCCCACTGAGAAGAGAGAACATGGGAGTTTTCTAACTGCCTCAAGGTAAGAATCTCTCAGGAGAGTCCCCTAAGAAGTCTAGACCCAATCCTTTGCTCTGGGAGAGAATCCCGGGAAGAACCCCAGGAATTTTAATGAACCGGTGAGTTAGGGAAACAAACTTCTGTGAACAAGCCCCGCAGCTCATCAACAGGGTGACTGAACTGTCAACAGGACCCCTTAGAAGCCTTGTTTAGAGTAATGGCAACACAGATGACAAACCACAGACAAAGGGCCCTTTTGGAGTTTGACTTGGGCTCCAGAGTCTCTCTTCTGTGCCTACCTAACATGGTCATTAGGGACTCAAGGAAATTGGGGTGACTCATAACCCTGTGTTTATGAATTAGTCACAGGCATCACAACCAGAAGAAAAGAGGCCGCTGTCCACTCATCCAAAACTGTTTCTAAGATCATGATTACTTCCATCTCATGAGCAGATGAAGCAAGAAGAGTACAAAGACCTGGAACACACAGGAGAAGAGAAAGAAATGCCCCAAGACAGAGAAGCATTGGAGCCACTTGTGTTCATAAAGGAACAAGTCTACAAGCCTAGAAATGTTTGATCATTCCTCCAATGATAGAAGCCTTCTGGGATATGCAAATTACCTGTTAGGAAGGATTCATGTTTGCGATACATTCTACCAGAAACTACAGCCTTTAAAACATAGTCCTTGTTCAAGGGAAGGGTGTAAGTCCTCCCCAGGATGCTTGTGTTCTATGGCCATCTCTGGTAAAGTTGGTGAACAGATCGAGTCATCGTTCTAGAATTTTTCCAGCAACACACACACACACACACACACACACACACACACAGAGAGAGAGAGAGAGAGAGAGAGAGAGAGAGAGAGAGCTGGGTGGAGAACTTAGTGTAAAAAGTATAATTTGATCAGGTGAAAACTCTCTGTTTTTTAAATTTAGCATATAGATGATAGAGCAAGGGGTGCTTTAGAGGCCCTGTGGGATTTCACAACTCCTTGCACGTGTTTATAGAGTGGGCAAAACCCTTCCCATCTGTTAGCTTTTCCCAAGTGCTGACAAGAACATTCCATTATCCAGCTTGAATGCGCTCCCCCCCAACCCCCTACACACACATTTTTTTTCTCAGTCTTTTCCCTATTTACTCTGAACGGGCAAGAAACTGTTGTAGTGATTAAAGGCAAAAGGCGATGCTTGAATATTCTAATTCTTGAATATTCTAATATTCTATTAAGTAGAAAAAAATCCCAGTTTCAGGTATTTAACTGATTCACCCAAGACTGTCTCCTCCTAGGACTGGTCTTGAGCTTGTGTTGTCCTCAGAGAAACTGAGACCCTGCAGCAAACAGACAGACGCCCTCGAGTTCTTCAGTCAGAAATGGAGGAACTATTGGTTTACAGATAATTCCATTAGGCTTCTCCTAGGAACCTAATCCTAGCAATAGCTTACATCACCTGCCACCAGGTCTGAGCCAACCTGGCATATAAGAGGACTGACTATCCCAGCTTTCTCTTTGTCTTCATTCTCTCTGTGTTCCCATGTGTTCCTGGCCTCTCTTCCTCTCTTCTCTCTCTTTCTGTCCTTCTCTTCCCACCTCTTTCTAGGTCCCCTACCCTTCCCTTCTTACCCTCACAATAAATCTTTGTTCTAGGATTGTCACATTTATGATTCCTCAGGGAGGACATCTTGGCAGGACTCCTGCTGAGGTAGTCTCTCTCCACCACATTATATTGGATTATAAAGCATAACATTGGTGCCAAAAGACTCGACGGCTCTCCTAGCGTTCATTTGATACATACAGGCCAGAATCCTGGGACCCTATCTTTGCCTGCCTGGTCAGGATATCTCTCTCCTGCTCTCCCTTTCTCCACACACCGACTGATGGTGAGGTTTCAATTCCCCTGGGCATCTCTTTCTTCCACCAATATGTTCTCTCTCTCCTTTCTCTCTCTCTCTCTCTCTCTCTCTCTCTCTCTCTCTCTCTCTAAAAGAAAGGAAGGAAAGGAAGGAAGGAAAGAAGGAAGGAAGGAAGGAAGGAAGGAAGGAAGGAAGGAAGGAAGGAGAAAAGAAATGAAACAAACAAACCAAAACACTCCACAACTGTCTCCAGGTAAACTGTGTCTGTCAGTCATCTGTTCTTGGTCCTCTGCCACAATCCAGTTGGTCTGACTGGAGGGACTGTACCACACATTCCTAGTCACACCTGTGTCTTTGGGACGCCTCAGGTACAGGCTGCTCTTTCTCGCCCCTGGGAATTCTGTACAATTATCACCAACAGTCCTGGAAATATAAATTAGACACTACCCATTTCTCTTGGTGGGATGTGACACAACTATTCCCTCCAATGGCTGCTCCTGCGCCAAACCGCTGATCCCCTAACTTCTACAGATCATTCGTCTGTGCTATAATTCCAAACTCTACTAAAATCAGTTCTCTCCACATGACAACGGCTCCCTGCCCACCCAAGTGCCCCTTCACACCCCTCTCATCTCCTTCAGCTCCACACTAGGAAGGTTCTCAGATTTTATTTCTGATTTGCAGATTCTCATTGCCACAGACAAATGATTCTCAAACACCTTTTATATTTAAACTCACTCTTAAAACGTCTTCCCTCCAGAACCAGCCCCAGCTCCATGCTGCACGGACCTGGTGAGGTAGGGTGCCCTGGAGCCGGCCATGTAACTTTCCCATTTGAAGATGACCACGTGGTATGAAGCAGCAATTATACAACTTCTTGATCCTAACTAGCTCTTTGTTTATTTTTGAAATCTCCTTTTAGACTGAGAAAACAACAAGGCTCATATTTTAAGTTGGTATGGATTTTTGTGATGATAGAAATCTAAAGTTATATTTTTACAACATGCTGTGGATGCAGAATCAGAGAGGTCTATTCAGATTAACAAATGCTGGTTTAGAATGTGTGTCTAGCCATGTGTCTCCTTGCTAACGCATAGCCACTGCATGTTTGTTTAAATGAATGCTGTTCCTTTCTCCCGCCGTTTGCCACAGGCTCGATTCACCCTCTGTTTTCTGGCCATTGGATCTTTGGGAATACTCTCTACATCCTTCCAAGGTGCAAACACTCAGCCTCACTCCCAGACACTAAGCACTTGGGCTATTCGGGCAAGCCAGAGGAGTTTGCTGGCGGCTCACTCTGCCTTTGCTCCCCGCTTTGCCTCTCCCCTGTCCCTGTCCTCATTTCTATAACAGCTCAGACCCAGGCTCATCTAACAACCTTTTCCAAATACTCAGACGAGCAAGATCCTCCCTGTGACACTCTGTGGAATCTCTGATTCTCCTTCATGGACTTTTTTCACAGTTTGGGTTGTTCAATTTTCTCCCTATAGTTAGTTCCTTAGTATCTATAAAGATCCTGCTAGGATCCTGCTAAAATGGCCCCCAACATCTCCATTTTGTGATACAGAGACCCTTGTGTTAATCTCATTCCCTTGGTATGGACATGGCCTGTGGATACAATGGAGTGCCACTCCTGTAGTTATGAACTGTTATATGTTAAAGGTGAAAGGATCCTGCAGACATAATTAGTGTTCCTAATCAGTTGACACTGAGTTAATTAAAGGAATACCATCTTGGGTAGGTACTAATTGGGTGAGCCTTTCCTTTTCTTATTCTTTTTTGTAGTTTGTTTGTTTTGTTTTGTTTTGTTTGTTTGTTTGTTTGTTTTTGAGGTTTGTTGTTTCTCTCTGTGTAGCTTCTGTATAGTCCCAAACTCACTCTATAAAACAGGCTGGCCTCGAACTCAGAGATCCACCTGCCTCTGCCTCCCAAATTCTGTGATTAAAGGCATTTACCTGG
Organism: Apodemus agrarius; assembly: GCA_964023405.1. Lineage (NCBI taxonomy): Eukaryota > Metazoa > Chordata > Mammalia > Rodentia > Muridae > Apodemus > Apodemus agrarius. The sequence continues at coordinate 72,357,501 of OZ030014.1, forward strand.
CTTGGGTGAGCCCTTTAAATGAAGACTTTTTTCCTACTAACCTTTAAAAAAAAAAACTGACCCGAGTTTTGTAACTACAGAAAAAACAATTTCTGCTGACAACCCAGTTTAGAGGCTAGCTCGGATACCAGTTCCCTGCTGTGGAGTGCTGAGGATCCCATCAGAGGTGTCAGTGCTGCCATGGTACCAGCACATCTCGCTTGGGATGCTGACAGTGCTGACCCAGAGGCACAGAAGCAAGCAGGATTATCGACAGAGGCTCTTCCCAGCAGCCACACGATGCCTTTGATCACTAGGAAATTCTAGTGAGCAGAAGAACACTGGGCCTTGTCCTCCATGTCCTGCAATCACAACATACAGGGTGGATACTATTAGGGACCTGCCCCCAAGTTCTCCTGTACAACCAGCATCAGTAGAAAATATGGGGAGAAGGGCTCAGGGGTTTTCCTGGACAACAACTCATGATGAGGCAGCCTAACAATGGCATTTAGGTTTTTATTTTTTAACTCAATTGCTTTCTGTACTGTTTCCCTCCTAGACGCAGTGCCACCTTTGTTTAAATCTTCTACCTACTGGCTTTTAGGTAGAAGGAGGAGGAGGAGGAGGAGGAGGAGGAGGAGGAGGAGGAGGAGGAGGAGGAGGAGGAGGAGAGAGAGAGAGAGAGAGAGAGAGAGAGAGAGAGAGAGAGAGAGAGAGAGAGAATGAGAGGGATCTTTAAAATACTCAGAGGCTACCAATCTATAATATAAACCTTTTTTTTTTTTTTTCAGAGAGTGAGCAGGGTCTCTGAATCACTACTACTGTCCCAAATACAAACTGGTCCTGGGGCTTGGAAGCTGAAGGGATACAAATTAACAAAAGTAACAACCTTTTAATTAGCATGAATGTGGTCCATGAATGAAGCTGTATGAGATTTCTGAGACTTTATGAGAAAACTCTGAGTAAAAAAGAGTCTCGTAATCTTTGTTTCTCCACAACACTGGTTGGTCTTGGAGCTTGCTTTCAAGCTCCTCCCAGGAATACGAGATAGGAGTGAGTTTACTTCAGATCATTTATTACAGCTGGCCATTTGTTTATATTCCTCCATGAAAAACAAACAAACAAACATGAGTTTGCCACATGCGGCTTGTCCTTGTGATTGTAACTCAGGTAATTCTTTTCAACCCCCGAGAGTATAAATTGTCCGATGCTCTGACTAAAGTTGTTTGTTGCCTGGGACTTCAGTCGGCCTCAATTTTAGGCACCGCTCTCCCAGATTCATGCCACCAACCAGAACAATCAACAAGCAAGATCTACTACAGCATGAGAAGATTCCATAACAGTATCATTTGTTCAGTCAAAATAGCATTGGTACTGCAGCACAGACGGGGCCTTCTAACTTCTCTGTCGAAGAGACCTCAGCTAGGTGAATAATCTCTAGTCTTATTTGGGTCTCATTTGACCCAACCATGCATGACTGTCTTTTTGATTTCTACCCCCTGAAAGAACTCTCCTATGGTAGTATGCAGGGTGTGTTCTGGGAACTTAGTACCCACAGCTGCAGGGAAGACATGTCACAATATGTTCAGGGGAAATTGCTGCCTAGTCCTTGGGCAAGCATAATCCAATCATCAACAATGTTCTAGCTCCATATTGATCTATCTTGGCCTACTGGCCCTGGGACTCTTTGGGAACTGCAACGAATTGAGGTATACTCAAGTTCAGCATCCATCAAAGCCCAAGTATCGCACACACCTGCCAAGGACCAACAGCTCCACAGTTCAACTTGTGATCTCTGGTGACCTTGCATAGGCCGCCTCTGCAGGGGACATTGACCATCTCCTTAGCAGCAGAGGTAATCCCCACCACACATGACTCCCCCTCTTCACAGACACAGGACAATGTGCAGAAGGAAAGCTCTTTTCTGTCATTCAAACGTTTGGTGAATGTTGCCTGGGTTTTAACATGCTTCATGAGAAGCATGGCCTTTGTCTTTTTGTTCATTTATCCTCCGCAGGAAACACATCTCAACACAAATTCTGCTGTACTTGACCTCAAGTGACTCCAGACCAGCCCCCTGTGTCTGTTTCTCTTTTGTCTCAGACCCTCTTAGTTACTTAGAACTTATAAACCTAATTTATGAGCTACTCCAAGCCACCAAATCGGACAGAGAGACCATGCCCCACCAGGAAAGCCACTAGCAACCTTGAAAGAGTCCCAGGATCCTACTGAATTATCTTTACTCTCCAGCCAAGGCGGTCTATCTTGTCTAGTGAAACAGGCATCAAAGGTCCCTTGTCACACCACAGTTGCACCTCTTATCACCCATAGCAAGAGCCACACAACTGCCACCACAGCTTGAAGCGATGGCAGCACGGGGGACAGTGCTCCTATCAGGATTTCCCCTGGAAATGTTCTACCCTGACTTTCCCTCCGCCTTGCTGCCTGTGTTATCACCCACAGAAGGAGTCCTGCAATGGCCACCAGAGCAAGGATGTAAGTCACCCCGTGTCACACATAAAGAAACAGCCCTATCAGTTGCCTGCAGACATTTGACACTGGTTTACCTTCTGGGAAAATATGAAGAAATGCCCTTACATCCCAGATAGTAAAACCAAGAGAAATAATAATAATAATCCATTCAACTTAGAACCAATGAATTTGTGAATTTATTGAGTTATTTCGGAAGCATGGTGTCTCAAAGGCTATTGCATCAACCAAAAGTCTCATCCTAGTGTGGATGATGACTCAAAATTGCTACATTATGGAAGACTCTGTACCTCTAGGAAACCATCTATTGTCTGTCCATATGTTTGGGTTTTGGAGGAGGAGAAAGAGGATCCAAAAGAAAGGTCCTGAACAAAGTTTCCTTCAGGGGATAGTTGTATTGACCCAGCAGTAAACAGTACGGCAGGGATCTGGAATGAGATGCATCAGTCCTGGAAGATAAAGTTTGGTGTTTACACTAAAAGGTTTCTGGTGGCAATGGGGGTCCTGGACTGTGAGGAAGCAGCTTGGTTAATATGTGACTGTGCTCCATGACAGAGGTCACAAAGACTCGGGATAGGGGAGTGGGGCTGAGTTAATAGGTGACAGAAGTTAAGCTTCCATGGACCCTGAGGTAGGGTGGGGTTGAGATCTGGCTCTTGGGAGAATAGTGTTAGCTTTTGCAGTAGCTATGAGGGGAAAGAAGCTGCCGTGGGTGAGGCCACATCTGCAGGCTCTTTGCAGCACAACCTGGAGGGTCTGGGCTCTAACAATATAAATTCTAGAAGCCTCAAACTTGACCCCACCCAAGACTATATACAATTAAAAGACAGGGCCGGAGAAATGGCTCAGAGGTTAAGAGCACCAGCTGCTCTTCCAGAGGTCCTGAGTTCAATTCTCAGCAACCACATGGTGGCTCATAATCATCTCTAATGAGATCTGATGTTCTCTTCTGGCCTGCTATATTGTTTGGCTAATTTTACTGCTACAACTGTGGGCCGAGGTCTTCCGTAAGCCCAGCATGTGTGGTGGAGGAAAGAGCTCAACCAAAGGTAACCCCCCCTCTGGTTTCTATCAGTTTTTCAGTTCATCTGATAAATTTCCATTTTTTTTCTCGGAAACCTCCCTGCATTGATTGAGTCTTTTAAATAGTAACTCAACCTCCCCATTGCCACACACCACCACTCCTGGTCCCTCTGGAGGACCACTTGTCCCGCCACACTGGACTCAGCTGTCAGCTGCGGAAGCCCACGAACACTGGGCAAGTTACCTAAGCGGAACCCTGCAAAGTCCCAAGCCAGCCTCATGACTCAGGGGGGAAGCTGCTTCTCCCTGAATCAGCCCCAGCCAGGCCACATCTGAAGCTTAGCCCAGCCGAGATCCCAACCACTGCCCGGCCTCCTGTGGACACACGGGCCCTGTGCTGTCTCAGCTGAGACGGCCCCGTCTGCTGATTCACTTGCACCTGGGGCTTCCTGGCTGGTCATCTGGAAAGGTACCAGCTCAAGCTTTATTTATCCAAGGCAATCTTTTAGAAGCCACCCTACATTTCTTCAAAGTGTCTGGACGCAGCGTGGAGCGTGGTTTGTGTTGTTCATGTTGCAGCAGTCTGTGTTGGAACTGAGGTTTGAAGCCTGTCATCCACATACAGACTGACATGAGCTTTCACAGGGGAGCCAGAGAGGGCGGCACGGACAAGCAGGAGGAATGACAGGGTACCAGCGACTGCCCTGTCAGCTGACGGGCACCCTGGATGTGTGTCTCTGAGCCCTCGCACTCATGTCACTTGTGAAGGGTGGGCAAGCGGTCCAGGCATGTATTAAAGTGGGTGGCTTGAAACTGGGCTTGTCTGAGATGCCACAAACTAACATTGCCCGCCATGTTTGACAGTTACAAACTATTTTGTAGGTGATGGATGGGTCGTGCGTCTTCCTGACACACTGTGAAGCGGGAAGAAATGGAACAGTGGCTCTGTGTGACGGGTGACGAGCAAGAAGCACCGACGTGGTCAGGAAGAAGCCAAGATCCGGGTTTGGGTGTTGGCTCGGTCACATGCTGCGAAGATTAATCTTTGCATGGATTTGTGTGAAAATTGTAGTAAATAATTCCTTCCCCACAAAATTTATCATTAGGATAAGAGCCGATATATGAAGCCCCTTGGACTCAATATACCAATTCTTCAATTTTCTTTTCCCATTTCTTTTTTTTTAAATTTTTGTTTTTGTTTTTGTTTTGTTTTTCCAAGACAGGGTTTCTCTGTGTCGTCCTGGCTGTCCTGGAACTCACTCTGTAGACCAGCCTGGCCTCGAACTCAGAGATCTGCCTGCCTCTGCCTCCTGAGTGCTGGGATTAAAAGTGTGCCTGCCACGCCTAGCTCACTCAATTTTCTTGAGTTAAAGACTCAAAGATGTTCAAAAGCATGTTCAAAGGCACTCAGTTTGTAGAAGAAACCGGGGCCTGAGCGAGGACCTTGGCTTGAGATGCATTTGTTGACCTCTGGGATTTGATCTTTTGACTATAAGAAGAGTGAGGTCTACCCCCCACCCACCCACAGTCATATTCCTAGCTGACAGAAAACACTGGAACAGAGCTTTGGTTTTCTGTATCTTTGCCTCCAGTTTCCCACTTTCTAATTTTTTTCTCTGTTCCAGATGATCTTAAACCCTCTTTCTCCAGAAATCTCCTTTAGGATATATTTTAAAATTAAAATTAAAACAGCAGATTCAAACAGCACACTGAATAAGAATGATGCCTTATTAAAGAAAATTGGTCAATTATATAGGAGAAAAGATGTGACATGTATTAATATAACAGCAATTGTGTTTGATTGACAGGATGAGATGCAATTTTATTCTGATTTTAAAAAGTGTGTGTGTGTGTGTGTGTGTGTGTGTGTGTGTGGTGTGCGCGTGCCTGTCTGAGCATGTGCATGTAGAGACCAAAAGTTCATGTCAGATGTCTTACTCTATTGCTTTCCGCAGAGCCTCTTACTGAATCTAGAACTCACTGTTCTGTTTAGCATGATCGGCCAGCCAGTCCGAGGATCTGCCTGTCTCTGCCACCTCTCGACCTCCCAGCACTAGAAGTGCAGGCCTGAGCTGGCATACCCAGGGCTTCCCGTGATCTGAGAATGATCTAACTGTGCCCACTGAGCCATCCCTCCCTCCCCCCTCTACGCTTCTGGAGTTTCCAGTCTTAGTATGGTTTCCAACAATATTTCCCAATAATAAATGTGTTTTGCTTTAGGGAGGAAATTCCTCATTCTCTGCTGTGAGATTCTCTGGTGAACAAAGTCAGATCTTTTGTCTTAAAAGTATAAATTACCAGCTGCCATGTTCTTGATATCTATATTCTTTGCAGGGTCTCCATTCTACCCTCGTGAAACTGCATGGATTTCATCTTCAATATTAATCCACAGGCTTTAAGAACTTAGAGCTTTCTAAAGAGCTCCAGCAATGGAAATAGTGGTTAGCTCTTCCACTAAAGATGCTCCAACCATTACACTGTTGCATTTAAATACAAGAAGCCCCCAACATGGAAGAAGACATCCCTTCTGGTTATGGTCTTGGTATGTGCCAGCTCTCTTTCACTAATGTCCACTTAAAAATGTACATCATAAACTGGGCATAGTGGCTAACCCCAGCATGTGGGAGGCAGAGGCAGGCAGATCCCTGAGAGTTTGAGGCCAGCCTGGTCTACAGAGTGAGTTCCAAGACAGCCAGGGCTTCATAGTTAAACCATCCATGTCTTGAAAAATCAAAAAATGTATATTATTTACTTATATTACATATTATATTGTGCATATATGATATATATATGCATCATAGTAATCTTTTCCGTCCTGTACATCAAAGGAACTGATATTTCAATCTCCCATAAATTTTGAGAAGATTGTGTGCTACTTGCTGAGCACTTAGACGTGTTTATGAACTGCGAGTAAATCATGCCTTGGCAAATTAGCAGGTTGAAGCATTGAATTTCACAAGTACAGACCTAGAAATTTTAGCCACTATTAACTGTTACTAAATGTTTTTAACTTTTTTTCCCCCTTTAAAGTTGGGGCAGTATTTCTCACCAAGGACATCTTTACTCCATACTTAATATTTATATCCCCAACCGTTTCAGAAGTCAGACAGTCAGATAGAGAGTCAAATGTGTGAAGAGACAAAGAGTTTCTCAGATTCTCTTACTGAGTCACATTCATTCCCTTTCAAGAGCAGTTGAAAGATGTTTCTCTCCAAGGTTTCTCAAGATTGTCTATCTTCTGTGTGACAGCTCTGTGCTGAGAGGAGTCCTGTTATAAAGAAAGGAAATAAAGGCTTAAGGTGGAACTGTCTGGTTAACGGTGTGTGTCACTTCAGCTGTTCCCGAGGAGCCCTTTATTGCCACACAACATAGAAATAAGAACAAAGTAGCTGAGACCCAGAGTCGCAGAGGGGCCATGGTGGGGGTGTGGCAGATGCCCTTAGTGTCTGCAGGTCTCATGAAGCCAGCACTAACTTTCTACGAGAGTTTGCACTGAACTGTGGTTCTTGAGAAGCCTGTGCCATAGAGAACCAGGAGGCTGTCTGACCCCTGCCCTAAAGATGTATTCAAAACCTTGCAGGGCCGTCCATCTGAGTTCCAGAATTAGTGGGCAAGCAGTGTACCAAGACAAGGTGACAGGGCGTCATCATAGAGGAACCTTTTGAGAAAACACAGATCTGTCTGCTGACTGGCTGTTCCTCCATAAGCCTCAAAAATCTATTTTTTTCCAGTGAAGTTACTCCTTAAGGTTAAAAAATAAAATAAAATTGATCCAAACAACCCTTTAAATACCAGGCGTAGATGCATGGTGGGACACAGCATCCACCGCTCCCTCAAAGGGCACCATTTCTCAACCACCCAACAAGACCAGCATGGAACAAGACATCCTGGAAGTTAGAAAGGGAGAGTGCTGTGTGACACAAACATGTTAGGCTGAAGAAGTCATCAAAGAACAAGAGATGATGTCAGTGGGAGACAGGAAGACCCAGAAAACATGGTGGCCAAATTGCAAAACACAGTAGAAGGAACACCAGTGGGGACGTCGAAAGAGAAGCCTCCCTGCTCAGTTTAGTCTGCGTTACCAGGCAGCAGCTATGAAGAGAGATTGCCTTAGGAAGACAGAGGAGATGGGCTATGAAAGGCATTCTAACGCTACAGCAGTGGCTCCCAGCCTTCCTGATGCCACGGCCCTTTAATACCGTTCCTCGTGTGACCCCCAACCATAACATCATTTTCCTTGCTACTTCATAACGGCAATTTTGTTACTGTTATGAATCGTAATGTAAATATTTGTGTTTTCCAATGGTCTTCAGGTGACCCCAGTGAAAGGCTCTCCCCACCCCTGAAGGGATGGGAACCCCTGCTTTACAGGAAGTAGTTTATCCTACTCTAGTCCTATGTTGTCATTGTGGCAATGTTTCCATACGGCAGTTCCTGAAAACAGCCCCCTTTACCCTCCTCCATGCATTCTAAGATGCCATCATTTCCCACTGGATTAGGAGGATCCTCTGTCTATATCTTTACATTCTTTGACTATATTTAAAGATATATTTATTTATATTTTATATGTATGAGTATTTTTCTTGCCTGTATGTCTGCTCATCTTGTACATCCAGTACCAGTGAAGGCCAGAAGAAGGACTTGTATTCTCTAACCTCTGGACCTGAAGTTACAGACAGTTGTCAGCAACTATTGTGGATGCCAGGAATTGAAGCCCTGGTCCTCTGGAAGACTCACAAGTGCTCTTCACTGCTGAGTCCTCCTCCAGCCTCTCTTCAACCTCTTTTAAGTATCTAAGTTCAATGATCAATTTTGCCGGGAAAATATCCCTGCATTGCTGGTCTGCCTACTAAGCCATGAGTCCAGGGGAATCTAGTAAAATCTGGCTTAGTCCAGATGTTTCAGAGGGAGTCGAGCATACCAGAGAGCCAACTGGTCCTTTCAGAGTCAGAGAAAAGTTTTGGTTGGTATAGCATCTTAAGGATGCTGTTTCACACGTAGCTACCATAGCCTGCTGAGATGGCTTCTTGGGCAGGAGTATGGCAACCTGAGTTTAACACCTAGGACCAGATTGGAAAGAGGAGAAAGCCAGATCCTGCAAGCGTTCCCTGACCCACACATGTACGTTAGGGTATGGGTACATTCGTGCATAAGTAAATAAACGTCATTTGAATTTTCAAAAACAGGAGAAGAGGCTGAGTGCCCTTGGAGGCTCTGCTTTCTCTCTCTCTCTCTCTCTCTCTCTCTCTCTCTCTCTCTCTCTCTCTCTATCAGGTCGCTTCTTCCCTCAGCTGGTCGGATCTGCCCTCGCCCCTGAGCCATACAGAGGATGCTGACAAAGACCGTCACTTTTTGAACAGCGTCTTTCTCCAGCATCTTGCTTCTGCGCCTCCCACATGACTCATCCGAGTGAGACTGGGCGCTGCAGCCCCTGCCCCCGGGGAATGGCTGAGCGAGTGACTAACAGTTCACCCTGCAGAGAGGGCAGGAAGTTGGCTCAGCGTTTATTATTGGAACCAGACACTAAGGAGCTGTGTTTTTTTTTTTTTTTTAAAGCGCTTGAAAATCCTTGAGCCCCAAGGAATGTCGCTTACCTACTTCGCTTCATTCTTCCTATTAAGGTTAAAGGTGACTTTGACTTGGTTCCGGGTGGTGCGACGATAAATGGAGTGGTGAGAGTTATTTGAATTTTGACATTAAATGAAATGCGCGTCGCAAGTTACTAGAAGAAAGAAAGAAGACCTCAAACTGTTTTTGACCTACATGTTGCTTTTGTTGTCTGGTCAGAGGAAAGTCACTTGGCGGGCATCTTTCGCCTGGTAGTTAGGGTTCCTTCTAATGCTGTCAACGATGAGACTCCATTCGATGACGGTGATGATGATGATGATGATGATGGTGGTGCTGGTGGTGGTGGTGCTGGTGCTGGTGGTGGTGGTGGTGCTGCTGGTGATGTTTGAGGACCTGAGTTTGATCTCCAACAAACACATGTGAAAAATAGAATGAGAAGAGAAGTCCTGTGTCTGCAAACCTAGCAGTGGGGAGGAATCCACACAGAGACTCTCTGAGGCTGGATGCTCAGACAGGTCCCAGTGAGAGACACTGTCTTTAAAAAGAAGGTGGATGGGGTCTGAAGAACAACACATGAGACTGACTTCTGTCTTCTATATAGACAGACAGACAGACAGACAGACATAAGCTAAAATGGAATTATTATATCCTCCATTGGTTTGGGTAGGAAAACTGTTCTTAGCTTAAGGATTACTATTATTTGGAGACTGCATCAGCCTTTTTGTCAGAGAAGATTTCTTCTCTTTTTCTACCTGTTCAGTGTTTCCTCACACCATACCTAACACCGCAGCAAGAACTCTGTCTGGAGACCAAGACCATCAGTCAACCTGCCGCCAGGTTAGCATGAAGGAGAAGGCAAGCATCACCCCAAGCTGCACCTTAGCTGAGATTCTGAACCCCCTTTCCCACCAAGCCAGAGAACCGTGGGAGACATGGCCCTTTCATGCCCCCTCTCTCCTCTCTTTACAGATTCACCATATACAGAAAAACGGTGAAAACCCTGTGGTCTTCAGGTTAGACCAGCAGACAGCCACAGGCATTGTCAGATTGTAACAGTTTTATAAATAATAGCTGAAGGCTATGTTTGCTCCAGAGGTGAACTTAACATTTATAAACTATAAAACTCTCTGTCCTCGCACAAACGGAGATGCTGACTTTGATCTCAGTGTATAAGGCAGGACCATAGAGCACCCACCCTTCCTGTCTCTGCAGGTCAGTCTCCACACAATCCACTGGGCCAGAAGGTAGAGATGGCCCTGTCTGCCTATTTGTAATTTGGAATAAAAGCAGAACCAATTTAGCGAAAAGATGTTGGCACTTTTAATTTTCCATTTTCACGCTCAAAGATGCTGAATTATTTAAGGTATCTATTCACATATCTCCCCACCGATAAAGCAGAGTTCACGAAGATTTTGTATAAATCAGCTCCTGGGTGTAGTCTCCTTTCTCCTACTAAATATGACCCTCATTCTCCTCCGTCGTTCTTAAATGGCGAGTCACAAAGTGTCTGTATTATAAAAGGAACCTCAGACACCCCTCGGAGTTGATCTCCCCTTCATCCCTTCCTCGTGGAACTCTGTAAATAGGTAGACACCATCTGACATAAGGCTGCTCTCCGGGAAGATGCTACCTGGTACCTTTTTCCTTATAGAGATGCGTCTGCATGCCAACAGGAATTCTCATCGTCTGAAACCATAATTCGGACATTGCATTTAAACGAAAAGGAAAGGCATCCTGAAGTAGAAATATTCTGGGGGTTTTCTGACCGCCTGAAAGGCTGATAAAGGAAATATGTCGAGGTTGGAGAGTCCTGACAGGGTGGACAAAAATGCTGAGCCCGCCATTTTTCCTTCACTTGACGTGCCAAAGGTCACCCCGGGAATGAGACCCACACTGGAGATAATACCACGCAGTTCCCAGGCCCCTCTCTGAGTTACCCTCCTCACTACCACCTCGTACTTCTCCCTCTGCATAAAGCTGCTCTCTACCTAACCTCTTACTTCTGAACCCTTTCCCAAGTCAATGATGAAAGTTTCCAGGAAGGAAAAAAAAAAACCACCGGGAACTCAGTTTAAAGGCTTTTCCATCTGAGCAGGGAGGAAGCGGGGAGAGCCAATGGTCGCAGCTCCTTTTAGAAGAAGGCGCACAAAGAGACGGTTTCCAGCTTCAGTGACTGGACACGGGGAGTCGGAAGAGGGAAGCACGTTCCAAGACTTAACTATCGTTGTTCGCGAGGGCAGTCTGACCCACCCACCGGCATTGGAAAGAGCCTCTTATCCCCAGAGATTTAAATGGTACCGGGACAAAGGCTGCCGTGGATGCGTGAACTCCTGATGCTATTTCTCAGTCTGAGCATGGCCCGGTTGCCAGAGATGCAAGATTTGCTGGCTTGGAGGGAGTCATCTTTATAATAGTTCTCAACAGTCTGGGGAGACCTGGCCCAGCCATCGGAGGTGATTGCATTACCAGTCTCCTGAAAGAAAACACAGGCCATTTAGCTCTCCAGCGGCAGACTTTCACCAGCAGTGATATCACATTAGAAGACAATTTTAGAAATTAAAGGTGAAACCAAAAAAGAAAAAAAAAGAAGGAAAGGAAAAAGTTCCACTGCGCGGGCAATCCCTGCCAATTCCAGGGACTAGTTACAGAGAGGCACATTTAAAGAGAGCGTTTCTAGCTCGGTGTTCTCTTTCCTGACAGCTTTCCTGTGGTGGACGCCATGCCCACCAGAAATCAGGTGACTTCTGTATTAGACTTTCAAATCACATCTGGAAATGTAATCTCCAGGAAATACGCGGTCCCCTTTCTGCTCAGAGACTTTCTGAGTTGCAGCTTTAAAGGGATGTGGAAAAAGATACAATTCTCTGCTTTCCCCACCCACAAGGCTCTTTTCCCTCTGGTGTTTTCCCCTCACACAGCTCCTCAGCAGCACCACAGACGAACACAGGAATGATATAAAGACCTATTAAGGATGATGAGGAGCACGTGGAAGTAGGCGCCACGGGCCACGGGCCACGGGCCACGGGAGTCGTGTCTCTCACCTCACCTGGTAGATGAAAACACTTCTCCTAGCATCGGGAGCTTCAGGGGAACTTGCTGAGACACCCCGCCAGTCCACCCCCTATCCACACCCACCCAGGAGAAATGTCTAAGGGTAGACTTGGTGCAGTGGCTTCACGCAGTGCTGCCTTCCAGGTTCTGTGCCTGGCACAAGCATGGTCCTCCAAGGACGAAAAGCAGCTGTTTTCACACACGGTATGGATGCAGGGAGGGAGAGCTAGGCTTTGAAAGAGAAGACGGGAGAGGAGTCAGTGGTGTCCTGCTAAAGACACCATGATTTCCCCCAACGGCATTTTTATTTAATGATAATGAAATCTGGTCTCGATGCAATTTCCTCCTAACAGCCAACGTATGCTGTGAGCTGTCTTGGCACTAGAAATACAGAAAGCGGTTGTGGGGGTGAAAGCCACTGAATGCAATATCTTTCCTCGTGGCTTTTTCTCCAAGCAGTGACAAGTTTTCACGGAACAGTTGCGAACGTAAGCAGGTGACACTTCAGATTAATGCCTTAACAGGGGCAGCAAAAATCTGACAAAGAACTTGTCAGAGAATGTAAGAGGCTCCGAAACAAATTATTTATTCCCTGGGAACACTGCACCAGTCAGCCACAACAGGATAATAAGCTTTGACCACAAAGAATGCAGGAGGGAAACACTAGGAAGAATTCTTGTTTGTTTTCTCTGCAATTTTCTACTAACTGGTTAACAGGAAGCTTGCTGCCGGGAGGAATATGGACTCTGATGTGCTATTAGGTGACTTAGCCTCAGCTTACGTGTCTCCAGTCTATCTGCCTGCTCTTGGGAGACTGGGAGGGAGTGCCAGGGGCGTATATGCCTGTATGGCCAATGCTGAGACAGTGGCATGGCACCCCACTGCATGCTACGTGCCGAAGCCGAGGGACGGGGCAAGCAGCCGTGCCTGAAGAGAGCCTCAGTAGGCAGGAAGCGTGCAGACAGAGTGAAGTCTGACAAACCACCACACTGAACAAAGGAGCACAACTCACTCAGCCGATGATAAAAATGTTAATTGGGGGAAGGAAAGCAAACCCCAAAAGAAAAATGGGCTATTTGAGGGGGGGGTTGAATACAGAGAGCCTTTACAACCCTGGTCATCGTTACCAGGGCAGAGCATACCAGGCACAAGGTCCGGCTCAAGGCTCCCTCCTTAGTTCTGGCCACTCACCCAACCCTAGGAAATCTGGAAATAAGAGGTCCTGGTCCTTAGCAAGGGCAGCTCTGGTCTTCCTTTTCCTTTATTAGTCAATGCGTTGGCTGCGTTCTGGGATAGAGTCTCAGAACAAGTGGCTCACAAGGCTGGCTTCTTAACTATGCTGCGAGGGGCTGGGGCGCTGCACTATGGCCCACCCATTCTGGATTTGGGGCAAAGGAGTCTCTGGCTCCCTGCCCTTGAGGCACCAGACCCACCAAAGGACTTAGTCATTCTACTGCTGCAAGAGTGGCTTTCTCACAAGACATCCATCCGGGAGCATGGCCGGAAACCATTTTAGAGTTTCTTCTCCAGCTATCCAGGAGGACTCTCTTTCTTCTGCTTCCGACCCTTCTGTGCTTGTATCTCACACCCCAGCCATGATGAGAAAACCAAACAGAAATGCTTTCCTGTGCAAAATGAATGGGGCCATTAAAATAAGATAAATGAAGCTGCATTCGGCTGCAGAAGTTAGCCTTAGAGGCTCTATTATCTGTACCTTAGCGGTACCTCTCAACGCTGAATTTTGGACCCCAGCCTTACCTACTGTATAAATATGGCTGCACGCACGTTCCTTGGGTCACAGTCTAGTCTGCCCTGGCAACGCGAAGAGATGACAAATCACTTTCAATTTGTCCTGAGGTTTCAACAGGGACTTGGAATTGATTAACAGCTGCATTTTCAATCTTACTGTAGGCCAGTTTCTAAAAACAGTGCAATTTTTGTTTAAAAAGAAAAAAAAAAAAAAAACCAGGCACATTTCAACGTGCTGAATGCATAGAAGAGACTTCTGAAGACTTACCTCCCACAGGATTCACATTGTCTGAACAAGCCATCCGTCTCTACAGCCGCCACTTGTTCAGACCTTTATTCTGAGAGTTTAGGGACCAGGGAGGTATTAGCAGATGCACATAGCAAAATCTATTACCTGTCTTTTGAGTTATTAGTGTTAATGGTGAAATGTGCACAGCAGAGGTTGTCTGGGTCACCTGTCAATTACTGAAGTCTGGGAGGACAGGCCCTAAGGCTAATAGCGGCTCAGCCGTCAGCTAGGAGGGTGACAGCCCAGAGAAGTCACTGAAGTAATTTTGCCTATTTGTCAATAAGATGCTGAAATAGTGTCCTGCTTTCTTTTTCTTCAAATCCAGATTCTACATATACTCATATGGCCACCTGAAATGAGCTCTGTGTATGGATGCTCTTGTGTCCACACCATCTGAGGCCGTCGAAAGGCTGGCAGCCCTGACAAGACCATCTCCTCCATGACCTCAGTGCCCCCGCACCTCCTCCTCCTCCACGGTTTGAGCATTGCCTCTCGGACCACTCTCCTGCTCGCTGGTTGCCATCACTTTCATCTTCCACTTGTCAAATTCTGTCTCTTCTTCAAGAATCTCTCTAAATAGGAAAGATTCCCAGAAGCATACCAAACGCATAAGATCCAAACTCCTGACTGAAAACTGAGACCGTTGCTGTAGGCCGCAGTCAAGGCAAAATCCTTCCAGGTTCTTGATGTCTTATTCGAAGAATTTCACGACTTGGAAAGGGAAGATGATTACAAGGGAATAGAAACATTGGGAGCTGAGAACTGAGGAGTAAGAAGAAAATAGATAGCTCTCGTGTGGCAGTGGACTAAACAGCTGGCTTGCACTATCGTCTTCCCAGTATGAGAACACAGATGAGCAAACACAATGGGCGTGGGACAGGGGACATGCATGGCAGTCCCAACCAGTTTTTTGTTTTGTTATTTTGTTTTGTTTTGTTTTATTTTGATTTTTCGAGACAGGGTTTCTCTGTGTAGCCCTGGCTGTCCTGGAACTCACTCTGTAGACCAGGCTGGCCTCGAACTCAGAAATCCACCTGCCTCTGCCTCCCGAGTGCTGGGATTACAGGCGTGCGCCACCACCACCCGACATCGGTGTGCATTCTTTTAACTGGCCGTGGCCAGGATCCTGGCAATTAAATGTTTCTGAGACCCTGGCTGCCTAAAAAGGAGAGTAGACCAGAGAAGTGACCAAAAGGGAGAATCAGCAATAAGAAACTGCGTTGCAGTGGTTGAGGGTGTGGCTCAGTGGTTGAGGGTGTGGCTCAGTGGTAGAGCCCTTGCTCTGAATGCTCAGAGCTCCGAGTTTGACCTTCAGTGTGAGAGTGAAGAAAAGAAGAAGGGAGGGAGGGAGGAGAGAGGGGGAGTGGGAGGGAGAGTGGGAGGAAGTGGAAAGGAGGAAGGGAGGGAAAGGGAAGGAGAGTGGGAGAGTGGAGGGAGGGAGGGAGGAAGGGGGTCATTTAAATTATCATTAAAGCCATGATTCAGAATTAGAAGCTTTAAATGAAGACATCGAGCATCTGTCCTAACATTCCTTATATGGCAAATATGAATGTTGAAGAAATATGCACAAATAAATTCAGTTTAGAGCAGAAGAACAGAAACCAACCACGAAGCTAGTGGGAAGTTAGAACTGAAGAGTCACAGCACGGAAGCAGTTCATTGTACAGGCTCAGTAGTCTACTGAGGATGCTGGAGTAGACCATGTGCTAATGCATAGATCTCCACGAACTAACAAATGTATACAAATTATCGGAGGGGGGGAGGGGGCTTTAAAAATAAGCACAGCCCCAGGAAGAATAGAAAAAATATATCTAGCATTTAGGTCACCAGAGGCTTAGAAAAGGCAAAGGGATTAGTGAAGAAAAACAATTTTAAAATTTTCCCTTATTTAACTGTGCATGATGGTATACACCTGTAGTCCTGGCACTTGAAAGAGTGAGGAGATAGGGAGATTGTGGGTTGAAGGTCAGCATAAGTCAAGCTGTAAGACACTCCTTCAAAGCAGCCAGGAAGCAAACACGAAACCTTTCCCAATCTAGTAAAAGCTATGCATTCACAGAGCAGAGAACACCCACCGCCAACAAGGCATGAAAAGACAAATACACACACAACACACACACACAACATGCACACACACAACACACACACACACAACACACACACACACACACACACACACACACACACCTCCAAGGATAAGAGTAATAAAAAACATTTAACGACAAAATAGTTCACCAGAAAAATGTAACAGTACAATACACTTGGTTATAAATCTTCTAAGTACATAAACAACAACGATCTAGCACTACAGAGAGAAACAGACATTCCCAAGGTGTACATGAAGAATGCAGATGTGTGTCCCTCAGAAATCAACAGGATCAATGTGCAGAAAGCTAGCCATAAGGAGACTCATCACAAGCTACCAAGTTGACCTACATCACAGTTACCAAGCCCCTCGAGCCCACAGCAAGAAACACATATTTTTTATTCATAGACTATTCATTAAGACAAACCACAACCTCAACCTCAAAAACATTTAAAATATTTTAAATCATTTAAAGTATATTCTCTGACCACAAAGTTTTAAGAAATAAAATAGAAAGGAACATATAAAATGCTTGAATACTTGGAAGTTAAACCCACAAGTCAAAATGGAAGTCTCAGCGGGGAATCAGTATTTTGATCCAAATGGAGTGGTAAGATATAAAACAGACAACGTTTGAAAGGAAGCGTACTCAGACTGGCAAGGTTGCTCAGTGGGTAAAGCCACTTGCCTCCAAGCCTGGCACCCTGAGGTCAGTCCCCAGGCAGGAGAGAACCAGCTCTGGCCAACTTGTCCTTTGACCCCAACCATGGCGGGAACATGTTCACCCTCCTCCCCAACAAAGAAGTAAATAAATGCACTTAAAAAATAAATTAATAGGGGAGTTTGGATAAGTAAAAGAACTTTAAAAATATAGCCTCAAAGGCACATTTTTATTCCAGAACAACTGGTAAACTATCATTTCTTTTACTAGTATGATTGTGGCTATAACCGTGTCTATCAACCCCATTCCACATTGGCATTCAGGGACAGATAACTGTTGTGAGCCCGTCTTACGTCCCCCAACATTTAAATTTTTCCTAATTTTTAAACTTCGTTTTTTAAATTTCCTAAATTAACATTTAATGTAGCTTTGGCTTCCACCCACTACCTTCCTGTAATATGCACAACCCCATAATTAGACAACCAGAAGTATCCAAGTCTAGACATGGGTGATTGAGATTTTTGAAGGAGATGAACATCATTCCCTGTCTCGTGGACTGGAAACCACTGCTGTGCTTTATTAATTTTAACTGCTACATAACCTTATCTTGTTAAGAGCATCTTGATTACTAGAATTTTTTTTCTCGTAGGCCATCCTGTTATGGATAGTCATATAGAGAGGCAGTGTATGAGATACGGGCAATGTTGTACCATAGAGTGTATTCTTTGGAATGAACTGGCTGGACCTCACAGACGTGTATCATGCCCTGGATGGAGAAGCCAGATCTTACTCCAAAGCTGAACCAAATATGTTTCCAAGCAGATGAATGGCTCTGTTACTTCACGTGTATGATACATTTTGTGTTGACACAGAATTTCTACCAATTCTAATTTTCGTATCTAATAAATACAAAGGACCCTTTTCTTACATTTCTCTGGTTGCTGGTGACTTGGGTTGGTTGGTTGGTTTTATTTTGCTTTGTTTTTCCTAATTTTTAAAAACTTGTTTGACAGTTTCATATATGTATGTAATAAATTTTAGTCATTTACACCCACCCCCACCTCCCCTCTGAACCCGTTTTTGTGACCTGCCTTCCTCGGACTCCCAGGATGCTTTGCTCCCCGCCCTATCCTTTGAGCTTTCTGAAATAAACAGTCGATACTTGTTCATAGTCTCTCTAAAGCAGCATATACCAGCATACTCCTACTTCACTCAATAACCATCGCTCAAACTTCTCTTCTTTGGAATCATATTAACATTTAATCTACTTGTAATTGACTTCTATGAACAATAAGGATTTGATGTTACTTTGTTACTTAGAGGCAGTGAATTATCCTGATAACCTGCCCTGTTGTACGTGCTTTACCACCAATTAGCAACGCCACCGATGTGTTTCTTTTTGGTTAACAGACAAGTAAAATGTCCCTCGTGCCCACTTTGACGTCACCACACAATTTCAATTACTGAAACTGTACAGTAAGTTTTCATGTGAGAAGCCTTTCTCATATACTTTTCTTCAAAACTGGCCCTCGATGCCTTAACACTTCTGTGTGTATTTTAAAGTTGGATCATCACATAGTCTCTATGGGATTTTTAAATTGAGAATCTTAATTGAATTTTTATAGATTTTTGTAAATACAACATCCTTATAATACTGTGATTCCTACAATGTTCCTTTTTCTACACTGAAGTCCTTGCAGCTTCTCGTTTGAGTTACCAGTGCTGGAGACTGAGCCCACTGTATGGTGAGACACGTGACACATGGTCTACCACTGAACTACATACCCAGCTCCCACGACCTGCCTTCAGGCACAACTTTTTGTTTTGTTTTGTTTTTGTTTTGTCGAGACAGGGTTTCTCTGGGTAGCCCTGGCTGTCCTGGAACTCACTCTGTAGACCAGGCTGGCCTCAAACTCAGAAATCTGCCTGCCTCTGCCTCCCGAGTGCTGGGATTACAGGCGTGTGCCACCACCGCCCGGCTTAAGCAGAACTTTTAGCCAAGATTTAGGTAAGCTTTTCCTAAGTTTGTTCCTGTTTATTTGGGGTTTTTTGCTATTCTGAGGATTGAAGCCAGGGCTTCAAGCAAATGCTCCATCTCCCAAGTTTTTGTAGCTATTGTATATGCAAATTTTGAAAAAAATAGATTGTTTTTCAGTGTTTGTCAATACTATAGAAGGCAGTGAGTTCTGCTGTTGTGGTGAGGAAGAGGAGGAGGAGGAGGTGGTGGGGAGGAGGAGGAGGAGGCGGAGGAGGAGGAGGAGGAGGAGGAGGAGGAGGAGGAGGAGGAGGGGGAGGATCTGTCAGCCTGTTCTCACGGCCTATCCTGTGTATCATCTGTGAATCTATGAATACTGGCAGTTTTATTTCTTCCTGTGTATAACTGTTTCTCTTGCCTTACTGTGATGACTTATGAAGTCTAAACAGTGTCGACTAGGGAGACTTGAGAGCAGGCATCTTGTCTCATTTGTAAATCTTAAGGAAACATTTTTTATCTTTTCTCGTTGCAAATGTTACATCAACATTAGTCCCGGAAAGCACTCTTCATGAAGGAAGGGATGTGAGCCGTATTTCAAGTTAGTTAGACCATTTACCCACGGCAGAAGTGGAATTGTTATTCTTATTTTGTGATGCTTGTCTGTCCACAAAGAAGGGTTTTCATTGCTACTATCCCTGAATGGTAAATTCATTTGAAGGGGGGGAAAAAACTTCATTTGTTTTGGTAGAATTAGAAGATGGTGAAGCCTAGGGTTATTTCTTGACATCTCCTTTTAAAAAGTAATGATCTAAATTGACAAAGCTATTATGGTCTGTTGTTCATGAACTAGGTTAAAAATTAAGTGAAGACATATCGGCAGAGCAGTCAGCTTGTGTAAAATCTTACACCTTAACGATTATGATAAAATGAAGATTAGAAAAGAAAAAACTAACGAGGGCTAGAAAAGTGACTCCGTGGTTATAATGTCAACGGCAAAAGCAAGAAGTTGTGAAATCAGATCCCTAACACCCACGTGACAACCAGGTGGGTAGAGCCAGCAGAGACAGGGGCGTCCCAGGCTCACTGGCCAATCAGTCTATACCAAACAGCCAGCCCCAAGTAAGAAACTCTGTCTCTGGATAACAAGGACAGGGGTAGAGGAAAGAGGATAAAGGAGATACCCAAACTTGATTTCTAGCCTCAAAACACACCACACACACACACACACACACACACACACACACGCACGCACGCACGCACGCACGCACGCACGCATGCACGCACGCACGCACGCACGCACGCGCGCGCACACACACACACACACACACACACACACTCATACACACACACACACACACTTACACAAAGCAAATAGCCAATCTTAATTCTGTATCTGTAGTTCCCAAACCTAGCTCTGTATTAAATCATCTTGAAAATATGTTTGTGTGATTGTTGCTTTGACTTGATTTTTGTTTGTTTGTTTGTTTTGTTTTGTTTTGTTTTTTTCGAGACAGGGTTTCTCTGTGTAGCCCTGGCTGTCCTGGAACTCACTCTGTAGACCAGGCTGGCCTCGAACTCAGAAATCCTCCTGCCTCTGCCTCCCAAGTGCTAGGATTAAAGGCATGCGCCACCACCGCCCAGCTGACTTGATTTTTTTTTTAAACTTGTATCTTTATGTATTGTTTTGAGAATGTTTTCTTTGGTTTTGCTTTTCAAGACAGCTTTTCTCAGTGTCAACTTGGCTGTCCTGGAACTTGTTGTATAAACCAGGCAGGCCTCAAACGCAGATCAGCCTGCCTCTGCTTCCCAAGTGCTGAGATTAAAGGTGTGTACCACCAGCACCCTGCTTCTATTGACAATTTTATACAATGTATTTTGGCCATATTTGTCCCCAGATCCTCCCCTAAGCTCTGCCCTGACCCACCTTACCTCCATAGCACCACAAACTTCAGTGTCTCACTTTGTTTTAGTTGTTTGCTTTTTTGGTTTGGTTTGCTTGGTTTGGTTTTTATAGTTTTGAGACAAGGTTTCTCTGTGTAGCCCTGGCTATCCTGGGGCTGGCTCTGCAGACCAAGCTGGCCTCGAATTCAAGAGATCCATCTACCTCTGCCTCTGAAGTACTGGGATAAAGGTGTGTGCCCACCACCACCAGGCTTTTTTTTTTAAAAAAAAATAACCCATGGACTCTAAATTTTGTTTTCCACACACTTCTGCATGTGGGGTTTGGAGGAAAGGTTGACCTACCAAGAGCCACAGCCTTAAAGAAAACTGACGCTCCCTTCCCCTAAAGCCGTTAACTAACTGTCGATAGCCCCTCAGTTCAGAACTCATGGACTCCTTCCCCCTCCGTGACTGGCTTGATCCTGTGCAGGTCTTGTATGAGTAACCACAGCTGCTGTGAATCAATGCATGCAGAAGTCCCATCATGTCCAGAAGACATCCTTATAGCCCAGTCCTCCCCAGCATCTGGCTCTTGTAATCTTTTCCCCCTCTTTATCAATGGTCCCTAAGCCTTTGAGAAGGGGTATGACAGAGATCTTTCACTTACGACTATGTAGCTCACAATACTTACTTTCTGTGTTTTGACCCATTCTGAGTTCCAACATTCACCACCATCCACAGTACAAAGAGTTAAGGAGATGAGATAGAGGCCGTTTGCTGCTGTCTACTTAGCAAAGTAATAGTTGTAGGATCACCCCCCCCCCAGAGACTGTGTACTCCCCAGTCTCAGGTTCCTGGCAAGATTCATTACCAGGCATAGGCTTTCTGCTATGGCGAGGACCTTAAATTCAGTCCAGGAGCTGAGCCCCCATATGCCTAGTGTCTTGCCGCTCCAGGCATTATTGTAGTTCACAGGCTCACAGTTGAGTAAGGCTCTGATGACTTATTTTCCCTAAGCAGCCTTCCAGTCCTACGAGAGCTAGTCGGCAGGGAGCAAGATTCATTAGGAATATCAACTTGATTTCTCCGTGTGCTGTGATCAGTATGTGTAGTGTCTTCAACAACTGCATCTTACCATCAAGTTCTTGTAGGCCACCAAGAACAATGGTGATCACCTGTGCTGGATTCCCACTGCTCTCCACAGCCCTATGTTCTATCACCTCTCCCTTGGAGATTTTATAGAGATGTCTATGCTAGTGTTCCATTCCTGCCTGTCTGCCCAAGGTGGTTTCTATTCCCTGTCTTTGCTTCTCTCTCTCTCTCTCTCTCTCTCTCTCTCTCTCTCTCTCTCTCCCTCTCTCTCCCTCTCTCTCCCTCCCTCCTCACTTTTCCCTCCATTCCTCCCTTCTTCTCTCATAACCTCTATCTTAGTAGTATAAAATAATTTTCTAATATAAATATAATCAGTGAGTAATCCAGATGCTGTATTCTTTTTCTTTTTTCTTTTTTGCGTCAGAATTTTTTTATTGAATATTTTATTTGTTTACATTTCAAATGTTATCTCCTTTCCCGGTTTCCCCTTCCAGAAACCCCCTATCCCATCCCCACTCCCCCTGCTTCTATGAGTGTTGCGGGAAATATTAAAACAGACCCGACCTGCCAACTCTCCACGGGTTCTGATTATGCTCCCTCTGTGGACTCTCTGGAGCTGCTGGTCTCTAGGCCTGCAAACTCTCCGGCCCTGTAGGGCCATAGAGCCTCTGCCTGGCCATTTCACTCGGCCATCCCTCTGTTAGGCACCTCTCCAGCGGGGGACCCTGAGTTCCTCTTGCTACCACGAAACGCACCACACACTCACAGTCTGCCAGCTCACCATCCACTTACCCGGTAGAAGCATAACTCTTAAGGCTTATTTAGTTAGCCAATTAGATTTATGTACATTATAGACACAATTACAAGATGTCAATACAGTAATTCCAGAGCCAATTAAAAGTGATAAGCTTTAACCCAATATTTCTAACATTATGAAAACACCAGAAAAATGTCTGAAGCCATCTTCTCCGACTTTCAGAGACCTCTGTCTCTCTGTCTACCCCCAACTCCTAGCTCTGACCCCTATTTCCCCATCAAATCACAGACCCTCTCTGTACTGATGAAATTGGACAGGAAAATTCCTGCAACATATGAGGGTGCTCCCCCACCCACTCACCCACTCCTACCTCACGGCCCTGGCATTCCCCTATACTGGAGCATCGAGCCTTCACAGGACCAAGGACCTCTCTTCCCATTGATACCAGATAAGGCCATCCTCTGCTACATATGCAGCTGGAGTCCCTCCATGTGTACTCTTTGGTTGGTGGTTTAGTCCCTGGGAGCTCTGGGGAGTATGGTTGGTTGATATTGTTGTTCTTCCTATGGGGTTGCAAACCCCTTCATTTTCCTAACTCCTCCATTGGAGCCCCCATGCTCAGTCCAATGGTTGGCTGTGAGCATCCACATCTGTATTTGTCAGGCTCTGGCAGAGCCTCTCAGGAGACAGCTGTATCAGGCTTCTGTCAGCAAGCACTTCTTGGCATTAGCAATAGTCTCTGGGTTTGGTGTCGATATATGGGATGGATCCCCAGGTGGGGCAGTCTCTGGATGGCCTCTCCTTCAGTCTCTGGTCCACGCTTTGTTCCTATATTTCCTCCTGAGAGTATTTTGTTCTCTCTTCTAAGAAGGATTGAAGCATCCACATTTTGGTCTTCCTTCTTGAGCTTCACAACTGTGAGTTGTATCATGGATATTCCAAGCTTTTTGCCTAATATACACTTATCAGTGAGCAAAACAGTAGCCAACATCAAACTAAATGGAGAGAAACTTGAAGAAATCCCACTGAAATCAGGGAGGAGACAAGGCTGCCCACTCTCTCACTACCTATTCAATAAAGTGCTCGAAGTCCTAGCCAGAGCAATTAGACATCAAAAGGACGTCAACGGGATACAAATTGGAAAGGAAGAAGTCAAAATATCACTATTTGCAGATGATATAGTAGTATACTTAAGTGACCCCAAAAATTCTACCAGAGAACTCATAAACCAGATAAACAATTTCAGCAAAGTGGCTGGATATAAAATTAACTCAAACAAATAAGTAGCCTTCCTCTACTCAAAGGATAAACAGGCTGAGAAAGAAATTAGAGAAATGACACCATTCACAACAGTCACAAGTAATATAAAATACCTTGGTGTGACTCTAACCAAGCAAGTGAAAGATCTATATGACAAGAACTTCAAGTCTCTGAAGAAAAAAATTGAAGATCTCAGAAGATGGAAAGATCTCCTATCCTCATGGATTGGCAGGATTAATATACTAAAAATGGCCATCTTGCCAAAAGCAATCTACAGATTCAATGCAATCTCCATCAAAATTCCAACTCAATTCTTCATAGAGTTCAAAAGAGCAATTTGCACATTCATTTGGAATAACCAAAAATCCAGAATAGCAAAAACTATTCTTAACAATAAAAGAACTTCAGGAGGAATCACCATCCCTGGCCTCAAGCTGTATTACAGAGCAATAATGATAAAAACTGCATGGCATTGGTACAGAGACAGGCAGGTAAATCAATGGAATAGAACTGAAGATCCAGAAATAAATGCACACACCTATGGTAACTTGATCTTTGACAAAGGAGCTAAAACCCTCCAGTAGAAAAAAAGACAGCATTTTCAACAAATGGCGCTGTTTCAACTGGAGGTCAGCATGTAGAAGAATGTGAATTGATCCATTCTTATCTCCTTGCACAAAGCTCAAGTCCAAGTGGATCAAGAACCTCCACATAAAACCATATATGCTGAAACTAATAGAAGAGAAAGTGGAGGATGAGCCTCGAACACAACAGCATAGGGGAAAATTTCCTGAACAGAACACCAATAACTTATGTGTTAAGATCAACAATTGACAAATGGGATCTCATAAAATTGCAAAGCTTCTGTAAGGCAAAGGACTGTCACTAGGACAAAATGGCAACCAACAGATTGGGAAAAGATCTTCACCAATCCTACATCCAATAGAGAGCTAATATCCAATATATACAAAGAACTCAAGAAGTTAGACTCTGGAGAACCAAAGCCCTATTTTAAAATGGGGTACAGAGTATTTCTTTACCTTTGCTAGTCCCCAATAACCACACAAAGAAACCAAGACTCATTTCAAGCTTCATCCGAAATACCTGGCAGTATTAACCCCCTAAACTAATCTGGCCATGATCCCATGACACTCGCACATTATTATTGATCTGGCTCTTTGGGCTCCACATGGTTTTCTCTCATGGTGTCTCCTGGGATATTCTCCTCCTCCTGGCCCATCTGAACCTCCCTCCCTCTTTCTCCTTCCCCTTGCTGGCAGAAGTTTCTGCCCTATTCTCTCTTTTGCCCAACCACTGGGTAATCAGCATTTATTGGCAAGGCAGAGAATTAATGGTAAGATTTGTTTACATGAACTTGAGACAGGAGATTCTAGATCTAAGCATTACAATGCCTTGTCCAGATGGAAACATAGGAGGGCAGATAAATCAGCATTTGAATAACCTTGACACAGTGCACAAAAACATCACGCCTAAGTGGTATACCACTTCTTAAGTCAACTCAATTGTAAAAGGATGACATTACTAATAATTGACAAAGACATTCGTTTATCATGTTCCCTTTTCTCCTCCCAACAGGATCCAGACAAGTAACTTTGTGATTCAGGAAAAGTCTATAGCTTCACTTACTAACATCCAAAAGCTGCAAGCAGCAGAGTCTGCTGGAAAAGAGGCCAGTGTGCAGCAGAAGCTCATTGCCATGCCTGGGAGGAGCCCTACTGATGTGCTGACAGTGACTCCACTGTTCCAGCCTCCCTGCCCGTCTTTACCCACTCCACTGTTCCTCTCAGTGAAATCACAGTCTTCTTAAAGGGGGAAAGGGTAGGAGCTGAACATTCATTTGAAAGACAGAACGTCAACAGCATTGCCAAGAAAAACTTAATGAATCAAAATAACAGATGGGTTAGCCTAAATAATAATACATAACTCGTGGGTGTCATGCGAAACTTCTGGAATGTCTGAGGGTTTCTGTGTTCCCTGTATGATATTTTGGCTTTCGACAGGATATCTCTCTGGCTTCTCAACATTCTCATAATTTTTCTTTGGCGACATCTAGATTTCCTGTGTGTGTGTGTGTGTGTGTGTGTGTGTGATGGTTGCCATGACTACTTCCTTTCCTTTTTTCACAGAAACATATCACTATTCAAACTGAACGCTTAGAAAAGAATTTTCAGAGATGAGTAGAACTTGAGAGAGATCATAAGACTGTTACAGATCTGTGGGCTATATAGTGGGCTATAAGTGTTATAGTGGGAACAGAGATTAAGAAGTGCTCTTACCAGCTCAGTGAGATTCAACAGGCAGATAATTTGAACTAAGAACCGATAGTTTTCTTAATAGACAAAAGATTCTCACTTAAAGATATCACCTATCGTTTCATTCTATGGTTATTTATTTTCACAGATTGAGAAAAACACTACTACTACTACTACTACTAATTATTATTATTATTATTATTATTATTGTTGTTGTTGTTGTTTAAAAGTTTGATGTTTACCTAATCATGTCTAAACTAGGATGAGGAATGAGATTATGAGACACAAGTGCCCGTGCGTGCATGTGTGTGTGCGTGTGCGCGTGTGCGTGTATGTGTGCACACACACACACACCTCTTAATCCCAAATAAAGAAGATAAAGTTAGTTTGTACAGGGAAGCACCCATGTTTGAAAGTGATGTCTAGTTGAGTGGCAGAAAAAGTGACGAATCAGAAAAATACTTGACAGAATACTGGATAGATATGCCTAACTCTCATAAGATGAGAAAAGAAAAAGAGGCTATTTAAGAGAGTAGTGCAGAGAGAGAGTGAAAGAGAGAGGAGGCAGTTTTACAGAGACAGGTTGAAGAGAGAACAAGCTAAATACAGGAGAAGACAGACAAAGCAGAATGAGAAGGAGCCAGAAGATTAGAACATATTGCCAAAGATAGTGTGAGGCCAAGCAGAGCAATTCAGGGGAGAAAGGAAGGAAGGGAAAGAGGGAGGGAGGGAGAGAGGGAGAGAGAGAGGGAGGGAGAGAGGGAGAGAGGGAGGGAGGGAGGGAAGTAGGGAGGGAGGAGAAGGAGACTGTGAGCCTTGAAAACAATGATTATTACAGAAGAATAAAAGTTACACACACACACACACACACACACACACACACATACACACAATCACTTTCTAAACATCACATGTCCTCCTATGTGTCTGCTTCAGCAAAACATCCCCTCACCTGTCTGCCAGCAAAACTGAGTTTCCAAAGAAATCAGAGTTCCACCTCTCGTCAGCCTCCAGCGGTTCAGTCTGGTTCTCTTTCCATTGCCCTGTGTACTCATTAGGTGTTCCTTCAAACAATTACAGGGTCGCACCTGTAATCCAAGCACTCAGGAGGCTGAGGCAGGAGGATTAGAGTTCAAGGCCAGCCTTAGCTAAATAGCATCTCTGTTTTAAAAAAAATCATATATAGACAGAGAGGAAAAAATAAATATATAAAATACAAAATATATTTTAAAATACGTGTAATTATTTCTGTTCTTGGCTATCAAAACTTGGCCTGCTGGGTGTTTTTTATCATAAGTTAAATGAAGTTAAATGAAAATAATCTTTACATTTCTAAATTCACCTTATAGCATGGATAATAATATGACAAACATTAAATATCAAGAAATATTTAGAAATTGATGCTTCTCCGAAAAAAAATGACTGGTGCTATCTTTTAAAGAACACTTTAAATATGACTAAGTAGCTTTCTGCGTGGGCCAAGCAATTTCAGAGTGAAACAGTGAAGCTTTTAAACAATGCAGAGATCTCTCTAAAGTTTAAATAAATGTTCAACCGTGCTTACATGAACAGATCATTAAGAAAGCGGAAAGACTGTATCAGACTAAATGCATTCCACATTCGTAGTTTACTCACTAGAATGTTGTTCATGGTTCTCTTACCGATTCCTACAGAATGTACATATTTCTTTTTAATTTTCCCCTTTTATGTTTCCCAAGTTCACAATTCACATAAAATATCCATCGAAGCAGACAGAAAAGAGAAAAGAACGTTTTGGGGCTCTTTGGGGATTTAAATAGGTTTTTTACAATAAAGCTTTGATTACTCAGAATGGACAGGAGTGCTTAACGCTCGACAGCCGGAACGAGAAGGAGGATGTTTTCAAAATGTCAGAGGAGACTGAGCTCGGCAGCGAAGACAACAGTGGGTTTTCAATCCCAGAACCCTGCTGCATACCAAGCCAGAAAGTGGCCAGATGACACCGGAGAGGGCCGCACTGGGGGGAACGAGGCGGGGAGCAATCGGAGGTTGTGGTTTCTTGAAATGTATGATGACACAGAGGGTCCCACAGGACTCGCCTCATTATATTATTGTGCAATTTGGACTCAAACACAGTGAGGCAAACCCACAAGTTAAAGGGTTTTCAAAGTGGCTTGAAACTCACTCTGAAATCAGGACAGAGCACCCTTCCAGGCAGTGCGACTGCAACACTGATCAACAAGTACAGAGGCCCACAATGCATGGCGAGCTGACAAATGGTGTCCAGGGGAAGGTGGGCGAGGAGCACGCTGCTTCGCGAAATACGCGTTCCTTCCTGCACAGGAAACCCGATGGCTGGGTTATGCGATACAGAGTTCTCTGATGTTCCCAGTGCAAGGTTTATAAAGGCTGTAGGAGGCAACAGTAGGGTATTGGAGCACTTTTTAAGAAAGATCAAAGGTATTGATGTTTTTTATTTCCTTATTTTGTCTTCTTATTTAAGAGTTAGCTAGCTGCCCAGAGCATTTAGCCTTATCCAGCAGAAGACCCACTGAGAGAGACTTTTTTTTTTCATCTCAATTTTCATATTCCGGGTCTCTTGATGACTTGATTTCATATCATTTCATAATACAGGGATTAAACTGATTGGCTATAAATCTGTGGCGTATGGGTGGGCAGCATAGGAAGGAGCAAAAGTGGATGAGAGACAATTGTAAATATTCAAAATGTGTATAATGTGTGTGTGGGGGGGGTCCAGAGATGAACAGCCTCTCCTTACACTGAGTATAAATTCCATCCAGACATGTTCACGCAGTTGCTTTCCCTTGGTCTGGACCATGGATACCACCACAGAATGTTCAGGCAAAGGCCTAAGAGTAATTCACCTACTACAGTGTCACGTGACTTCAAGTAACTCCCCAAGAGGTCACTTGCTGGACTGGTACATCAGCTTTCCTGCCGTGACTTCCCTCAGTGATAAAGCATAAAATGAAATAAAGCCTTTCCTCTCAAGTTGTTTTTGGTCATAAGGTTTGTTATAACACCAGAAACTAAACTAGAACCAATACCTTTGCCATAATTATTTATGTATTTATGCATTCATTCAAAGTAGTATATATTTTAAAACATATACCATGTTTAAGGTCTTAAGGGATATAGCATTGAACACAGAAAAGTCCTTGAAGTCCACTATTCCATAATATTGATATATTGCGGAAGAACTACTTACCATTAGAATGGAATATCATAAAATTATAATGTAGTTATTGAAGGCATTCCTGCCAAGGCTGTGACCAGAGCTTGCCATAAGCTTCTCATGCTGAAGGAAACTAATGCTTGCCAAACACTTGGGAGCTGGGCACTGTGAAAATCCCTCTGCCTCCTCCGTGGGCAGGAAGTTGAGCTGGCTGCGTTCCATGGTGTCTGGTGGAGCTTAAACTTGTATGCCGTGGGATACTGATAGAATTGTTGTTAAATTTCTTCAGAGAGCACTCAAACTATAGCAACAGAGAGAAGAAACAGAGGAGAGGATAAAGATGGGAGAGAGAGAAAAAGAGAGAGGGGAAGGAAGGAAGGAAGGAAGGAAGGAAGGAAGGAAGGAAGGAAGGTGGAGATAAAGCAAGGGAAGGAGGAGGGAGGCAGGAAGGAAAAGGGAGAGACTGACTGAAGGTCTTTTGAAATAGCTTGGAGTTTTGTGCATAGAGAAATTTTTATTGTATATTTAACATGGTAAAAATGGAGACTTAGGTTCAAGTTCCCATTCTTACATTAACTTTTCTGCTCTTGCAATAATTTCAAATGATCAGTTCATTCCCCCCAGTATTGTTGTAAAGACTTTGTTGATACTCTGTGAGTATGAGTGTGTGTGTGTGTGTGTGTGTGTGTGTGTGATGTTTGTGTGTGTGTGTGCAGGTTCATGTCTGTATGTGTGTGTGTATGTGTGTGTGTGTGTGTGTGTGTGTGTGTGTGTGTAGGCCAGAGGTTGACAACATCTATCTTTTCACTTACTGAGTTGGCTTTTCATCCAAACCTGAAACTCAGAAACTCAGCAAGCCAGCTAGCCAGCAGCTCCAAGAAACCTTGTGTCTCCACCTCTCTAGCACAGAGATTGTGTGCACGAATGTGCATTTTACATGGGTGCTGTGGATCAAACTCTGATTTGTAGCAAGCACTCTATCAACCAAACCATCTCCAAGGTCTTTATTTACTCTTTTGACAAATACCTAAGATGCCCTGCAGTGTAACAGACACCATCCTTACTACAGAGAATCATCTAGATAAGAGTCCTTATCTCCAGACCTCTTCCTTCTACCCTCTTCTCTCTTTGGAAGAGGAGGAATTCAGATAGTAATCAATCCTGCTCTTTGAGGTTGGAAGATAAGGTTGGCTTCTGATAAAAGACTCTCTGGCTATCTCCAGGCCCTTCTGGACAATGTCAGGACAGATCAAGAACTGACTCCAACCTTCCCTTGACAGATGGACAGCAGAGGAGAAATGTTCAGCATGTGGTCAAATCTCATTCCTACATAGGCAGCCATGGCAAGGATTCCAGATCCTGGATAAGCCAAGAGAACATCACATTATTATGTTTAAGAGGTCCCTGATAAAAACATCCCAAACTGATTTACAGTCTTAAGTAATGCCCCTTTAAGTATAAATACAATAAACCTTTCAAAATCAGTAAAGGACCATTGAAACAGCTTAGTAGGTAAAGTGCTTACCCCAAGCCTGGGCACCTGTGAATTTTCTGAGTTTGGGACATCTACAGAAAGGACTGTGAAAGAAGCAAAGCCATTCACAAGGTCAATGGCTTCTTAAGCTAATGGCCAGCAGATTTGTTAGTTGTGTGGATGTATGTATGCATGTATATGTGTATGCATGTATGTGTGTACATATGTACATATGTATGTGTGTATATATATACATGTGTGTATGTATGCATATTGTGCATGTATGTATTAACGTATGTATGTAAGTATGTATTTTTGTTTTGTAAGTCCTTTTGGTATCACTCCATGCCCTCTGGGTTAGCTGAGGATGAATGGCTTGCTGAATTCTCTGGAAGTTTTTAGTCAGCTTAGAAACAAAGCTAGAAAGAGGGGGAAGGGAGGAGAGGCAAGAGAGTGAGGGAGAGAGAAAGGAGAGAGAGGGGAGAAAGAGAGGGGAAGGAGAGATAGGAGAAGAGAGGAGAGAGAGAGAGAGAGAGAGAGAGAGAGAGAGAGAGAGAGAGAGAGAGAGAGAGAGAGAAATCCTTCCTGATAACCACTTCTCCTGTCAGGAAGGTGGCTATGTTTGCACTCCCAGTGTTACTGAGGTGTCTTTATCAGTCATCCCCCTGCGGCTGGCTGTGGACCTGGCCGTGATAGCAGTGGTATAGTCTTTCTTGGGAAATGACTGCTTTGAATACAATGAAGTTAAATGGCTTCACACTGTTTCCTGAGGTTTTGTCTTATCAGATCTTAAAGCAGCTTTTAATTTCATTTGTTATTATGGTGTGTGTGTGTGTGTGTGTGTGTGTGTGTGTGTCTGTCTGTCTGTCTGTCTGTCTGTCTGTCTGTCTGTTAATGAGATGATATATGTGTCAGGGACCAAAGGACAGCTTGTGGGAGTCAGTTCTATCCTGCCATGTAAATCCTGGGGTTGAATTTAGGCCCTCTAGCTTGATAGTAAGTGCCTTTATCCACTGAGCCACCTCACCAGCTCTATAAATTTTTATATCCATGCCACAGGTGGGTGTGAACTGACAAATCTCACAAACCTAGGATCATATTTTGACCTTCTAGGTAAGAATAGAATATGGCAGATTTGAGTGAGGGCCACAATCTGGATCTTCCCTTTACTTCTTTCTTTCTTTTCTAATATACTGAAAAAGAAAACGCATTGACTGTATTTTGATTGGTTCAGGTTTCAAACAGTTGATTCAGAAAGAGTCTCTTTGTTGCGCACCAATCCTGGGTCTTTATCAGTACAAACAAATCAAAGCAGGTTAGATAAATATGTGGTGACTCTCCGTAAAGGACATTGGCATTGTTCTGGCGTCAGATGCATTTCCCGCAGGTTCTGCACCGATGACACTTGGAAATACTTCCCAGGACTCTCAGAAAGCCATGATAACCAGATGTGGTTTCCTGTAGTGTCTTCACCTTCTGCTTACATCACCCACCTACCCCTCCATCTCAGCCTTCATAGGCTAGCTACACAGGAAAGCAGCAGGCTCAAACCAGGCTAGGCAGAGCGGACTTTAGAGAGACAAGAGCCGTGTCCATGGCTACCATTAAATGAAAAGTGTTTTCCTTGTGTTGAGCTCATGAAGATCCATATTCTTAGACACAGAGCCAAAAATAATGGGCTTGCTTTTCCTGGTGTGGGAGGGACCCTGCCCTATGACCCAAGCTGCCCACACAACCACACTGAGTAAGAGACTTGTGACCTCTTGGAGGAAACATCCTGACTGAAAACAAGGAATTGTCACTTTAAATTGAAAAGTTTTTTTCCCTTTTCCCCTTGAGTCTTGAGTTAGTTAAAACATTTTGAAACTCATTGTGGTTTTAGTATAAATAACAAAACTATTATATGTAGCAGGAGGAAAGTAGTCATCATTGGTGGCTATTTTCCATCTTTCATATTGAAAATCTTAGGGTTTGGGGAAAAGTATTTGCATTGACGTCTCTCCCTATTGGAAATAAGATGAGAATAAATTCAAGAGACAAGTGAAAATGAAGCAGTTCCTAAGTTACAGTTCTACAGAAAGGGATGGTATCTTAGAGAAAAGGCAAAACTAACGGGCATACTGATTGGGCACAAAACTAGCTTAGAATGCCCCAATGACGAGAGATTCCTGTCCCTTTCTTCTGTAGGCCAGGACTTGTCCCTTTCCTAAATTTCCCATCTTACTGGGTTAGGACAGAGCCCTATCCAGTGACTAATTTCAGGCATGGGACTATCCTCTTTCTGGTCACGGACTCAGCCATATAGAAAACTACTTTTAACTTTCCAACTCTCCGTGTTCTGAGATGGATAGACGTCTCAGCCACCAGCCAGGGAGGAAAGGGTCCTATCACCTTCCAGTGGCCTCTAACTAAGATCAGCTCATATTGAAAATGGACAATAGCAATCTATTATATTTCTTGTTTGTTTTGAGACAGAGTTTCTCTATGTATCCCTGGCTGTCCTGGAATTTGTCCTATAACCAGTTTCTACATATAAACACAATTTGTTTGTTTATGTTCTACACAGCAATAAAAATGAGGTGTTTCGATTTTCTCAGATGATAATGTTAGAGCTGTGTCACAGGAGCTCCCTGTCCATCTTGCAGCAGTTCCCCCTGAAGAGTCTCCATTCCCTGGCCTTCCCCTCCCCAGCCCCCCTCTTTCCTAGATTGTTTACAGATTATATAAGGTTGGGGACAATCCCTGTGAATCTTGTAGCTCTCTAAGCCTCCTGAGCCCTGTAACTTCCGTTAGCTTTCTCAACCCTGTAAATTTTCTTAGTTTCCTACGCTGGTTTGGTTTTTGTCGACATGATACAATACTAGAATCATTTGAGAAAAGGGGACCACAACTGAGTAAATGCCTCCACAGGACTGGCCTGTGGACAAGCCCGTGAGGCGTTTTCTTGACTGGTGATTTGTGTGGAAAGGCCCAGTCCATCGTGAATGGTGCCGTCCCTGGTCGGATGGTCCTGGAATGTATAAGAAAGCAAGCCAAGCAAGCCAGGAGGAGCAGTTCAGTAAGCAACACCCTCCCGTGGCTTCTGCTTCAGTTTCTGCCTCCAGGTTCCTGCCTTAAACTCCTTCCCTCACTTCCCTGACTGATAAACTAAAATTATAAACTGAAATAAACCCTTTGTCCACCAAGCTGCTTTGTCACCGTGCTTTTCACAGCAGTAGAAACCAAACTCAAGTACTTCTGGAGTATGAGAAGCTCTTCTCCCCACTTCATTGGGATATGTTCCAATTCATAGGACATAGCCACACAGCAAAGGGATGAACAGCATTTCAGGTCACATAAATATATAGAGTCACCAAGGTCATGTCATAAAGAGGAACAGAGGTTCGGGAGAAACACACAAGGGACAAAGAAGCCAAATAACTCAGAAGAATGAGTCCCCTGTGCCCCTGTCCCGCCCTCAGGAAACTTAGCTAAGAATGTGGTTGCAGGAGGAGACAGGAGTAGTTCCAGGGCCTTCCTTCCTCAGACCCTTCTTTATCAGACTTTTAAAAAAGCAATTAGTGAAGACCAGATGCATCCGGAACTCTTCCCAGAGATTCCTGGGATGGGGCGAGATGGACATTTACAAGAAGGAAACAAACTGCTGGAGACAATAGAAGCCACAGTCAACATTGACTGAGTAGTCTCTAAGGCATAGAGCGATTAGTTACATGACTTGCCAAAGCTGTATGGCTGGTAAGCTTAGATTCTTGAAGGCTAAACTCTTGAACAAGCTGAGCACTGGTCATTAAGGCACTCTGTCTCCTGAGTTATAGTGAACACAGAGTCCCTGGCTAAATCTATGATAGAGCCTTCCTGGTGGGGCTGAGGCCTGACTTAACTCTGGGAGAATAAGATTATATCTTACTCAACAGATGAAGAAAGGCTAGAAGTCTGGCCTTCAGTAAGGAATGACATGAACATCTTTTCTAAGCTAATAGCTAAATGGATTTAGATATCACAAGTTCTGTAGGATTAGACTTTGATATAGAAAATAAGATAGTTTGAATTCATAAAAAAAAGAGTCAGGTCAGATATGATGAATTTTATGTTATAAAACAGAGCTTATAACTTTTTTAATAAATAAAAAGCCATCAAAAGAGTTTCAAGTAGAATAAATTAATCAGGGTTTTGATGGATCGCTTTGATGGCAGTGTGAACACTAAGCTGGTAAGAGGTAAGACTGGCATGAAGGTGGTTGGCTAGAGACAACGCAATGAGTCAGATTAAAGACGAAGATGTCAATTATGGCGCCAGAGAGACATGAACAGATTTCAGGAAATCAGTGTAACTCGGCAATGTAAAGACTGAGCAAACATGAAGGACAGTGGTCAGGTTTCTGCTAGTGGCCATTCAGGGCAGAAGTATTGTAAACAAACAAAACAAAACAAAACAAAACAAATGATGTTGCTTTGATATAAGTTTGGGGAACTATAGTTTGAGGAGTCTAAATATCAGTAATGAGGTGTGTTTAGCAAGCTCTGAATCTTAAGGGTAAAACCCAAGGGAAAGTTCAAAGTTAGAGAGCCAGGTTTGTGATTCATTCATTCACTCACTGAACAAACGCCCATTGACAAAACAACAGCCTGTCGCTTCAAGAGCAACAGGGACGTTGGTTGTAAGTCAAGATAAGAAATGTCAACGGGCCCCATACTTCACAATGACTGGTCAAGCAAGAGAGAAATAAGTTCCAAGCTGTGGTTTATAAACATCATTTCCTCAAGAAGATGGAGATAGCCAGGGGACGGAGAAAACACACTGCGGGAAAGCAGCCCTGGAAGGGAACTCAGAGACCAGCAGCAGCAGCATAAGGGCGGGCAATGGAAAGCACACCCACAGAGGAGGGAAAGACCGGAAAACTGTGAGAGGCTCCACGGGTGTCAAGGAGCAGAGTCCCAAGATGTGTGGGATGGATGTGAGTGAGGCACACAGTTAAATTATGAGAAGTACTCGGAACTTCATGATAACTAAAGATGGTCTTTGTGGCCTGTTCTAGGCTGTGATGGATAGAAGAGTGAATTATGGACATCGGAATCAAGTAAAATCACAGTGAGCTTAGTGTTCACGGTCAAGGGTCTCAGTGAAGGGTTGTCTGGATTGGGGGCAAGGCTCTGTGGGAACACTGGCGAGGAATTTTCTTAATCGTGATAAGTGAGGAAAGGATCCCTTCCTGGATGTGTGCTGCTGGGTCATTTCAGGGGCTGGACCCTGAATGGCAAAAAGGAGAGATTAAGCTGAGCACAGCATGTGTGCGTCCCAGTCTCTCAGTTCCCTTCTCAGGTTTTTTTCCTCTGGAAAACGTTGCCTGTTCTTACCGTTTCTCCAGCCCTTTAAGCTTTTCTGGTTTTGTTTTGTTTTGTTTTGTTTTGTTTTGTTTTGTTTTGTTTTGTTTTGTTTTGTTTTTTAAAAGCTTAATTGTAATAGGGGAAAGAAAGGGCATTTTCTTTAGAATGGAAGAGTCTGGTTCTTTTAATAGATTATAAGGATTACTAGGATAAAAAGTGGTTCAGGATAAAAGATAGACGAATGGGGGGCTGGAGAGATGGCTCTGCAGTGAAGAGCACTGACTGCTCTTCCGAGGGTCCTGAGTTCAATTCCCAGCAATCACATGGTGGCTCGTGACCATCCATAATGAGATCTGACTCCCTCTTCTGGAGTGTCTGAAGACAGCTACAGTGTACTCATATATAACAAATAAATAAATCTTAAAAAAAATAGAAGAATGGTTAGGATATATCTTTTTGCCTGACTTATATATTCCAATGTAAGGAAATTATCTTTAAGGATTATTTAAAGTAAATGGGGTTGAGCATAGGCAGAGCAGGCTGAATCCTGCTTTGGACACCGTGGAGTCCAAATTTCTTCACTTACAGCTCTCCCCATGGTTGTTAAATAGTCGTGGCTTGCTTCTGTCTGGGAGCTCCCAGCTGTGATGGATGTCCTGCCTGCCCTCCTTGCGACCTTACCTTCTCGAAGGCTCTTGGAGCCCCGGATGCTGGGCTGTGCTCTGCTCCGTTCTGCTCAAGCCTCCATCCCATGACTTAAAGCATCGCTGCTGCGAATCAGCTTTGGCCTGTGCTTTGGAGCGAATGACAAATGGGAAAGAGGCTGCCACTTGCTGCCAGGGGTGTGGAAGAAGTTCTTAGGAGAAAAGCCATCCAGGAGGGAGGACTCTGCTCCTCACATGCCTCGCGCATTCATCCAGAAGAGATGGGGGACTTTGTTAGCCTCAGGAGGTCTGGCTTGGAGGGCCTGAGAGATGGGTGTGGTGACACTGGTGTGAGCAGAACCAGAGGGCCCACAGCCACTTTGGTTGGCAGAGGGAGAACCCCGTCTTGCATGTGAAGGAGAGAACAGCTGGAAGCAGTGTTGGCTGTGGAAAGGAGGGAGCAGAGGTGTCCACAGGTCTTCTGATGGGCTTCTGTGCGATTCCTGGTGGTCTTCAAGAAGTTTAAATGATAATAAACCTCGCCTTTACACTTTTTTTTATTTGTTTGACAATATCATTTAAATCTTTGTGTCAATCTCACACTCGGTTTGGTGGAGCTCTGGGGCTGTTTAGATTTTACTCAGTAAACACAGAAGGGGTAAATTTGCTCTTCTCAGGTTGTTGTGTTTTTTTAATTTTGTTTTGTTTTCGTTTTTGTTTTTTCTTTCCTTCTCCACCTTATCCTTTCCTGTGCCTTTAAATTATTTGTAGGGGTGGACATTAGAACAGAGAGCACATGGGCCGAGCCTGAGGAATTTCCTGAGCTCTTTCAAGCACAGAGAGATCAACAGTCTACACTTAGCTCACTACAGTGTTCCAGAAAACAAGAGATTGATAGAGTATCCTGGGAATATCTCCGTGAAGGTCACTGGTGAAGAGCAAGGAAGAAGCGGTTCTAGAGACCAGGAAGAGGTAGAAAGGAGGGCTCCATTCGGGTGGGTTGGCGGGGCTGATGGATGGCGTGTTGCTCAAGGCGGGATTCGTTTCCGTGAGAGAAGAAAGAAGGCTTTCACAGAGTCAGACCACGATCCAGAGTAGGGTTACCTGAATCCGTCAACCACCTCTGTCTGCATAGATGAGGTGACTGAGATTTCCCAAACCCGGTTCATGTCATCTGGGCAAGCTGTAGGGACAAACAGACAAGGCTATGCACTGTTTTCCTCCCCCTGACACCTTCGTACCCCTGTGTCGTGTGTCCCCCATGTCATAGTACCCCTTGGCAGAGTGAGATCTCCTTCAGTAGTTCCACACTCTATTCTCTGACGATATCTCTTCTTTGCTTCAATCAATACTCTCTCTCTCTCTCTCTCTCTCTCTCTCTCTCTCTCTCTCTCTCTCTCTCTCTCTCTCTCTTTATTCTTGACCGGTTTCCCTCAAAGTCTGAGGCCTGAGGAAAGAGCTGCCATCCCTGGGGATTAGCACATCCTTATAACCCTGGCATTTTAACAAATGTGTTCTTTTGTGTTGAGAACCGAGCATGGAGGGCTAGTCAGGGGCACCAGCAGGCTGACTGGAAGAGCTGGTTGTCAAAACCAACATCAGATGCGGATACTTCCCAAGTGATGCGATGGAGCCGAATATGCTCTTATAAAGCTGGTCTCTGCATATCCTCTCTCTCCCTCCCCTCTCTTGTGCTCCTCTCTCTTCCTCTCACACCCTCCCTATTTCCTCTCTCTATCTTCCCCTCTTCCTTCCACCCTTTCTCTCTGACTACTCTCTCTAACCCTCCTTTCTCTACACGTATACCCTTTCCCTAGCTGTATAGAACTGAATTATCGTATATAATCTTTAGTATCTCCCTACAGGTCCCATATTCATTCAGACGTATACATTTGCTGTGTCTTGGTTTGGGTTCAACGTTTGTAACTATTCCATGCCCGCTTAACCAGAACGGGCACCCTTGAATTGTTGACTGGAATGTTTATTGTATTTAACAGGCTAACTATGTTTCAAATCTTCTACATTACACTGACTCTTTTTCTGCCATACACAAATTATGGCTAGATGTGCAACAGTAAAATCTTTAGCCATAATGGATTTTATTATATTTATACAAAGTTTTGCTTGCTATATTAAGTCCATCTTAGTCTATTATCCAGGCTGTCTTTGATATAAGTGAGAGATATGTGAGATGCTTTGTTATCACATAGTTCTCCGTTCGTTCTCCATAGTTCTCAGTTGTAGCATTACTTTTTTTTTTGTCTGATAATAACAACTATGCCAGCTACACTGTATAGTATTTTTATGATCAATGCCTTACATCCTAAAAAGCAGTGGTGTAAAGAACTGCTTCCACATCCATTAGGCCCTCGGTTGCTGCAGGTCAGGAATCCTGGAGAGATCTCGTTGCAAAGCTCTTGGAGTTGACACTAAGATGTTGGCTGAGGAAGCAGCCTGCGTGGAGCCTGAGGATCTGACTCACCCCATTGGCTGGCAAGTGGGTGTTAATTGTTGGCAAGAGGGTTAGGTACCTCCCTGCCAGGGGCCTCCCTGCAGGCTGCTTCAGAATTCTCACAGCATGGTGACTGGGCTCTCCAGGAGGGCTCCTCTACAGAAGATCAAATGGGATGTAATCTTAGGACATTGAACCTCTTCCAAGAACAAATAGGATATAATCTTAGGACACTGTACCTCTCCCATAGGTTCCTAGTGGAGAAGCCCAGACTCAAAGACAAAGGAAGCAGATGGTGGATTGTGAAAGGGAGACTGTCCAAAGATTTTCTGATGTTTCATAGCCTCTATTAACAAGGTTTTTTTATTATTATTTGATGTTTTAGCTTGTATTATACTTTTCAGGATGCCTCGTATAAACAGGTTTGGTTCCTTTCTGGTCACCTATGTCTTTTTTTTTCCATCTATCATTTTTTATTGGATATTATTTTGTTTACATTTTAAATGTATCTCCTTTCCTGGCTCCCCGTCCCCAACATCTCCTATCCTATTCCCCTCCCCCTGCTTCTATGAGGGTGTTCCTCTACCTACCCACCCACCCATTCCTGCCTCCCTGCCCTCAAGAATTCTCCTACACTGGGGCATTGATCCTTCACAGGACCAAGGACCTCTCTTCCCATTGATGCCTAGCAAGGCCATCCTCTGCTACATATGCCGCTGAAGCCATGGGTCCTCCCATGTGTACTTCTTGGTTGGTGCTTTAGTCTCTGGGAGCTCTGGGGGGTCTGGTTGGGATGCTGTTGTTCTTCCTATGGAATTGCAAACCTCTTCAGCTCCTTCAGTTCTTTCTGTCCTTTCTCTAAATCCTCCATTGGGGATCCCATGCTCAGTCTGATGGTTGGCTGTGAGCATCCACCTCTGTATTTGTCAGGTTCTGGCAGAGCCTTTCAGGAGACAGCTATATCAGGCCTCTGTCAGCATGCATTCCTCAGCGTCCACGATGGTATTTGCGTTTGGTGACTATATATGGGATGGATCCCAAGGTGGGGCAGTCTCTGGATGACCTTTCCTTCCATCTCTGCTCCACACTTGGTCTCCGTATTTGCTCCCGTGATTATTTTGTTCCCCTTTCTAAGAAGGACTGAAGCACCCACACTTTGGTCTTCCTTCTTCCTGAGCTTCATGTGGTCTGTGAATTATATCTTGGGTATTCAGAACTTTTGGGCTAATATCCACTTATTAGTGAGTGCATACCATGTGTGTTCTTTTGTGATTGGGTTACCTCACTCAGGATGATATTTTCTGGTCCCATCCATTTGCCTAAGAATTTCATGAAGTCATTGTTTTTAATAGCTGAGTAGGTCTCCGTTATGTAAAGGTACCACATTTTCTGTATTCATTTCCTTCCTCTGCTGAAGGACATCTGGGTTCTTTCCAGCTTCTGGCTATTATAAATAAGGCTTCTCTGAATATAGTGGAGCATCCTTGTTAGATGCTGGAGAATCTTTTGGGTATATGCCCAGGAGTGGTATGGCTGGCACAATCCACATACCAAATGATGTCCGACAAGAAGGAAGGAGTGGACCCTGGTACTGGAAAGGCTCAAAGCATCAGTGTAGGGGAATACCAGAACAGGGAAGTGGGAAGGGGTGGATGGGGGAACAGGGGGAGGGAAAAGGGCATGTGGGGCCTTTGGGGGGCAGGGAACCAGGAAAAGGGAAATGAAATGTAAATATAAAATATATCCAATAAAAAAAATTTTTTAAAAAAGACAAAGAGCTCAAGACCAAGGACGC
Organism: Apodemus agrarius; assembly: GCA_964023405.1. Classification (NCBI taxonomy): domain Eukaryota; kingdom Metazoa; phylum Chordata; class Mammalia; order Rodentia; family Muridae; genus Apodemus; species Apodemus agrarius. Next base: position 72,398,499 of record OZ030014.1, read on the forward strand.
AACCCATCCTGGCTCCATGAAAAGTTATCTCTATTATAAGAATAGATGGGGAATTTGTAGATGATATGATAGTATACTTAAGAGAACCCAAAAAATTCCACCAGAAAACTCCTAAACCTGATAAACAACTTAAGCAAAATGGCTAGATATTAAATTAACTCAAACAAATCAATAGCCTTCCTCTATTCAAAGGATAAACAGGATGAGAAAGAAATTAGGGAAACAACACCCTTCACAATAGTCACAAATAATATAAAATGCCTTGGTGTGACTCTAACCAAGCAAGTGAAAGATCTGTATGACAAGAACTTCAAGTCTCTGAAGAAAACAGATCTCAGAAGATGGAAATATCTCCCATGCTCATGGATTAACAGGATCAATATAGTAAAAATAGCTATCTTGCTGAAAGCAATCTACAAATTCAATGCAATCCCCATCAAAATTCCAACTCAATTCTTTATAGAGTTAGAAAGAGTAATTTGCAAATTCATTTGGAATAGCCAAAAACCCAGGATAGTGAAAACTATTCTCAACAATAAAGGAACTTCTGAGGGAATCACCATCCCTGACCTCAAGCTGTATTGCAGAGCAATAGTGATAAAAAAACTATATGGTATTGGTTTAGAGACAGATAGGAAAGATCAATGGAATAGAATTGAAGACCCAGAAATGAACCCACACACCCTAGGGTGAGTTGATATTTGACAAAGAAGCTAAAACCATCCAGTGGGAAAAAAGATAGCCTTTTCAACAAATGATGCTGGTTCAACTGGCAGTCAGCATGTAGAAGAATGCAAATAGACCCCTCTTATCTCCTTGTACAAAGCTCAAGTCCAAGTTGATCAAGGACTTTCACATAAAAAACTAATAGAGGAAAAAGTGGGGAAGAGACTTGAACACATGGGCACAGGGAAAATTTTCCTGAACAGAATACCAATGGCTTATGCTCTAAGATCAAGAATTGACAAATGGGACCTCATAAAATTGCAAAGCTTCTGTAAGGCAAAGGACACTGTCAATAGAACAAAATGGCAACAACAGATTGGGAAAAGGTCTTTACCAATCCTGTATCTAATAGAGGGCTAATATCCAATATATACAAAGAACTCAAGAAGTTAGACTCCAGAGAATCAAATAACCCCTATTTAAAAAACGTGGTGCAGAACTAAACAGAGAAATTTCAACAGAATATAAAATGGCCGAGAATCACTTAAAGAAAAGTTTAACATCCTTAGTCATCAAGGAAATGCAAATAAAAACAGTCTTGAGATTCCACCTCACACCAGTCAGAATGGCTAAGATCAAAAACCAGGGGACAGCAGATGCTGGCGAGGATGTGGAGAAAGAGGAACACTCCTCCATTGTTGGTAGGATTGCAAGCTGGTACAACCACTCTGGAAACCAGTCTGGCAGTTCCTCAGAAAACTGGACATAGTACCACCTATGTCTTTTAACTGGGCCATTTAGTCTGTTCATATTGTTTGTTGATTTCTAATCAATTCAGATTGATGGCTACCACTTTATCTTATATCTTTTATTTCTTCATCTTTTATGTTTTTCTTTTTCCTCTTCTTTCTTGACTCCTACCTCTTTGAAATTATTTTCCTATATTCCAAATGTTCCTCTCTACTCATTTTGAACTTCTACACTTTGCTTTCTTACACGTTTCTTTATAAATCTAAGTATTTGTCTTTACTTTCATACACCAAAGGAAATAAATATCTTTGTTGTAAATTTCTTTTCATTAGGCTTTTGTCTATGGGATGTATTTAAGAATCTTTTTCAAAGAAAACTATATCAAGTGACACAATTTCAAGATGACTTAGATATTGAAATTACTTTTAAAATTTTTATGTAGCTAGTGCAAAATGGTCTAATAAGTAAAGAAAATACTATGGAAACAAAGATTGGGAGTGTGAAGGAAAAAACAACTAGAGATTTAAAATATTATACCGTATTGAAACTAGATTTTTGGGTTGTCTCTGATCGATACTGGATTGCTGCCCTTTGATTTCCAGCATGCAGTGTAACAACAGGAAAGTAACAAGTATTCAGCAAGTTGATTGAATTGGTGACAGAAGTAAAAATAAAACCCAAAAACTCTCATACAATGTACTAACGGTTTAAAAAAAAAAAAAAAACCCTTGGTGCGTAAGACAAGGCTGACCAACCTGTCCCGCAATGGGAACAGATGGGGCTGGCAGCCATGACAGCTCCCCATGAGGCTTCGGTAGCCTCATCTTGCTTCTTGTTTTGATATCTTCTTTTATTCTGGTTGTGGTGAGGAAACCCTTTACACAAATACAATCCAACTCAGCAGCCTGAACAACAACAACAAAAAAGAATATCTTAAAGAAGCCTCAGGCTTCTCCGGCTGAGGACAACAGTTCCATCCTCCCTGCCATCCCCTGCCACCCCCTGCCATCCCCTGAAATGGGCAACTGAGGCCAGTGCTGGTGTTCATTTGAAAGGTTTATGATGACTCACAGAAGTGGGTGTGGAATAAAAGCATATTGTGTACATCTATGATAATATCATAATGACCTGCTTCTTTATCTAGTTAACTTATGCTAATATATTTTAAAGACTCCCTCTAAATTTCCATGAGTTAAATCTTGTTGGGTAAAAGTGAATAAAACTAGACATTGCTTTATATCCTTCATGACATAAAGCAAAGGCATCCTGGAAGTAGAAAGTAAAGAAATACCTCCAGGTAGTTAGTATTCAACTGTCATAGGTGATGTTAATCCTGTGATTCTCTAGAAAAACTGACTCCACCATTTAGGGCCAAATTTAAAGAAAGCATCTATTAAATATTAAATACTGACCAAAAGATAGACTTGGGTCAGGACCATCCTGGCTGAAATGGCCTCGAGCCATCAGCGACATGCTGTGGTGGCTAAGAAGGACGAACATACAGGCCACTGTTCTTTCCCATGAGGCTTTGTTGTTTCCCAAGAACTACAACTCCCAGCATTCCAGGAAGTTGCCTGGCTCCTGGGCAGGTGGGGCTCACAGATTGACTCGGGGATTACAATGTGTACAGAGGCTGAACAGTTAATAGGCTGGCATATGTATCTGTTAAGCTATTTCCCACTGGAGCGAATGGAGGACTGCTTTAGATGTGGCTGAAGAGCTGACTGTTATTCCATAAACAAAACACGGGGGAGGGTCAAGAATAGGTCAATGCCAGGAAGAATTAGTAACAAACTATCCTTGTCAAAAAAAAACAAAAAACAAAAAACAAAAAAACCACCAACAACAACCTGAGCCTTTTCTCATTTCTTGCTCTGCCATTCTCAGTCACCAGGCAGGGAGCCATGTTATTGTGTCGAGGTAATACAATAATGGTACATGCAAAAAGAATCTCAGGCAGTGAAGGAAAGTAGTCTGGCCTTCTATGTGGCCTTTCTGAAGAGGGTGACTTTGTCAAAGTGGAGAAGTTTGATGACTTCTCTCCTTTGTTGGGGCTGAGGGAGAGGGAGAGGGAGGTGGAGGAGAGGGAGAGGGGAAGGGGCAGAGGGAGAGGGGAGGAGGAGGGGAAGAGAGAGGGGAGGAGAGGGAGGAGAGAGGAAGGGTCAGAGGGAGAGGGGGAGGGGAAGAGAGAGAGGGAGAGAGAGACCCAAAGCACAGCTGAGATCCCAATTACCAAGAACACAGAAGTTCATTTTATGAAGAATTCATTCTGAGAACTCCCTGGCTTCTGCCTTTTAAGACCTCATCGTCATCAAAGTGTCAGGACCTTGACACAAAGAAATGGCATGTCATATTACATTGAGAAGATGAATGGAGCAGAGTTTAATAAGGTGACTATTTGAGGAATTACAGGCAGGGGGGTCAGGACGCCATAGACTAGGATTCAGTACCACAGAGCAACCCCAGTTTCGCCACCCTCTAAAGAGAGGAAAAATGGCAAGGAAAGGGAACATTTCCAGGACGTTTAAACGATTTAAAAAGTAGCAACTGAGCCAGGCGGTGGGGGCGCACGCCTGTAATCCCAGCACTCTGGGAGGCAGAGGCAGGCGTATTTCTGAGTTCGAGGCCAGCCTGGTCTACAGAGTGAATTCCAGGACAGTCAGGGCTACACAGAGAAACCCTGTCTCTCGAAAACCAAGTAGCAACTGGCCCTTGGATTTGGCCTGACTTTGGTGTTGGGGGGAGGGGGGTGGAAATCTACATTTTGGTCCTGGAATAAGTCTTCCTTTCTAACCCAGGGCGCTCTCTCTCTCTCTCTCTCTCTCTCTCTCTCTCTCTCTCTCTGTGTGTGTGTGTGTGTGTGTGTGTGTATGTGTGTATGGTGTGTGTGTGTGTGTATGTGTGTGGTGTGTGTGTGTGTGTGTGTGTGTGTGTGTGAAGATGTTGAGTTGAGGCTTAGATTCTAACAAATCTGATCATAAGCGTCTGAGCTGTATTTCATTTCACTGTGTTTGTTAGGGGTATATTGGGTCATTGTCTCTAAACCATGTCAGCAGCAGCATTAGAAGGGTAACTAAAGCAAGAGCTCAGAGTCCACCATAAAGGAGAGTTGACTGACTAAGCCAGGTGACTATCAAATTCTTAGAAATCAGAGATCTGCCTCTTAACCCTCTGTCTCACCCTGGATTTTCTGTTTGTTGGCTTCATTTTCAAGATATAAAACTGAGAGATGCCCTCAAGTTTTTCCATCTCATACATGGATCAAGTCTGTTGTGGTTGGTTGGTTGATAGGCAGGAGAAAAACAGGCAATTGCTTCTCATGTCTGAAGGCAGGACTTTCCATATTTTACTACCCAAGGGCCTTCTACAGTACAGTCTCATGCAGTGCACTCCATCAGGATCTTTGAAAGGAATTCTTCAATGCTCTGTGGACAATATTTCATAATGTCATCTAAGTTAAGATTCTTTCATTAGTCTTTCATCACGTGTGTGTGCGTGCATGTGCAGGGAGGTATATGCAAGCATATGTGCATGTTGGGGGGTGCTTATGTGTGTACATGCATGTGGAGGTCAGAGGTCAAGCTCAGAAGTCATTTCTCAGGAGTTATCTATCCACCTTGTTTTAGGAACTGGTCTCTCACTAGGACCTGGTCCATGCTAATTAGGTTAGACTGCTAGCTAACAAGCCCCAGAAATCCTCCTGTCTCCACTTCCTCAATGCTGGGATTATAATCATAAATGCAGAGACCATACCTGGGTTTCCCCCAGGGTTCTGAAGATGAAGATCAAGCTTATGTATAACAAAGCCCTTTGCTGACAGAGCCACCTTCCCAGTCTCTTTTCCCACTTCTCAAAAGCCTTTCAACTTTGTTTTCGTGGCGCTGAGTATTAAGTATCAAAGCAGTTTCCTGGCACCAGATTCTGGAGGAAATCAAGTCACACAATGACCGCAGCTATTAAATCAGATTGCCACCACGGGGATTGTTCAGGATTGAATTATTCAGGGTCTAACAATATTGATTAAACTTATATCTTCCTCAAATTCCTTATTTAATATGACAAGAAGGAGTAAAAGTAAGTTATAGTAAAAAAAAATGAACAAACTCTTAACTCAAACCTACTTCTTCTTTAATTGCAATTTTCTCTGAGTGTCTTTTTCTCGTTGACAAAAATCCCATCACAACCATCAGTATCCCCTCTTCCACCTCCACCTCTCCTATCTGACCCTCCTTTTGGTTTCAATCACTTCCTACCAAATGCAGGCTGGGGCCACTCTTTCCTGTTGGGATGTCTCAAGGGTCTCAGACACCTCCCACCTCCCACCTCCCATCCACAGCACAGCCTCCAGTACCACACTTTACCATTTCATCCAAAGAAGCCAACCACTGTTGCAGAAAGCTATGAAATTATTATTTATAAAACCCACAAAATCGATCATTTTAATTCTACTAACTTACTATTTTGTTTACACAAACTGCCACACACTCCAGTTTAAACTGTGTTGCTTTCCAGGCCGCTGAATAATCTGATTAAGTGGATTTAATAATATGTCTAACTTCATCTGCCTTATCATTCTGTATCACGATTTCAAAACTACATTCTCTAATGATGGTGTGCTTCGTTCTCCCAAAGACTGCCGCTGTATTTACGGCTTTGCACCTTTTCTTGCTATCCCACAACCTTGTGTATTTGTCAGGGGGAGCTATCATAATAAATGCCACTGGCCAGTGACAGAACAGAGAAAAAGTGTGTTTTCTTTCACTCCTGGAGCCTGGGTATCCAAGCTCAGGTGCCCTGGCATTGGGTTCCTCTGATCTCTCCTCTTGCTGTGTCCCTGGACTTTCCTTTGAGCCCTTGACAGTACACTTGGTGTCTTTTAGTGTGCTGTGCTCTCTTCTTCCCTAAACACACCAGTCGGCTTGGACAAAGGCTGACTGGAAGTCCTCATTGTGCCGTGACCTCTTACACTCCCCATCTTTGAAGGTCACAGCCTGCATTGCCAAAGATTAAGATTTCAACACGAGTTTTGCAAGACACAGTTCAGTCTGTGGCACCTTGAAAGTTCATTTATAATCTTGTTTCTTCCCTCAAAAATAACAACGTGGAAACAACGTGGCCCTCCCCTGGGCTCCCTCTATCATACTGCTTCTGGATAGAGGAGTGGATTTGCCCCGAAGACAAACTTTGTGGGTTTTGGTTTCTGCATACAGGTTCCCTGAGCATGGATATCTGTGGCTGTCGATCAATCTAAGGCTGATTTCTATCTCAGGCACTGAGGCAATGCTACCTTGCAGTCCACCCCTTCCCACTGACTTCTCTCTTCACACTCCTACACACTTTACCTACTCCCGTGCTTCCTAAACTTTATGCTTTACACACATACAGGTCAAGTCAAACTAAACAGATTTAGAACATTTCAATGGGTTCATAATTTACTACAAAATAATGGTGGAAATGAAAAATAATGCCACTTGAAACTTAGGAAAAGATTAGCTTTTCTTGGTACAAGAAAAGCTCTTCAGGGAAGCTTCTGTAGCCCCGATGTTTATTTAATAGAAGTTTTGAACATCCATCGTTAATGGGGTTTAGGACTCAGAGGTTCCAGGAGCTGAGTCTTTACAAGGGTGTTTACTCAATGTCTGCAAAGTGGGGTCAAAACTCAAGACTGCAAAGCCTGAAATTGCTATTCATTCTAGAGCAAGAGGAATTTAGAGTTCGTGAAGCAAGCAACTCTGGAGAGGAAGCAGAGGAGAAAAGAAGCCAGCCTTAATGAGGAATTTGAGAGGCTGCCCAGGCCGGCAGTGATGGTGATCGAATGCACAGTGGAAGGATGGTTGGCAGGACTGAGCTTGAAGCTTGTGGAATCCTTGAGAGGGGAATCCTCTAGCCTGGCAAGCTTCACTTACGCTGCTGTCTTTGTGAACTTATCAGGTGCACACAAGAAAAGAGAGAGAGAGAGAGAGAGAGAGAGAGAGAGAGAGAGAGAGAGAGAGAGAGAAACTCCTCTCATTGATGACTGGAACTGGGGCAACCCAACCGGCTTGGTGGGGTCATTTTTTTTAATTTGTAATTTACTTTATTTTTGCATCCATGTCTGTGCAGGGGTGTCAGAAGCCGTGGAACTGGTGTTACAGATAGTTATGAGCCGCCATGTCGGTGCTGGGAATTGAACCCCAGTCATCTAGAAGAGTAGCCAGTGCTCTCAACTGCTAAGCACTGGTTCTCTCAGGCCCCAGGATGATTTTTTTTTTTTTTTTTTTTTTTTTTTTTTTTTTTACATAGAGCACATAGGACAAGGTGGGAATCAGAGGTAAGCACAAAGCCTGCCATTCAAGAGCCTCCAAAAGACTTCTGAGGAAGAAATTAGACATTGTCAAAGTTATATTATAAAGCAAGGTTATATTATAAAGCAAGGTTATATTATAAAGCAAAGTTATATTATAAAGCAGTTGTCGTGCAAATAAGACAAACAAACGACAAAAAACAACACAAACAGAGGTAAAGGAACCCACAGTGAATATCCACACATACCACAACCTAGCCTAGCCTTAGGAACCCACACCATGCCTAGCTTAAGGAAGCAGCACAATGAAAGCTCTCTTCCACAGTCCTATCACTCTCCCGCTCCCGTCTGGATGAACTCTTTTAGGTTTGATACTTACTGTTCCAAAGATGCAAAACACAGGTCAACTCGATTTTTAACAACCTTTTAAATTTTATTTATGTGTACATGTATTTGGGCTTCATTGATGTCTGTGGAGCACTTGGGTCCCTGGTGCCTGTGGTGGCCTGAAGAAGGAACTGGATCCCCTGAGACTTAAGTTGCAAACAGTCGTGAGCCACCGTGTGAGGAAAACCTGAATCCCCTGAAAGAGCGGCCAGTGTTCGTAACCACTGGACCATCTCTCCGGCCCCTCCAGCACTTTCTAATCTATGTTTAAAGATGCAAGATAATTCTGATATGTGGAGTATAAATATTTAAGCCTTCTGTACACCCCCAGTGCTAAGCAGATTCTTAGTACATAACAGACACAAACCACATATTCAGTAAATATACATCTACAAATATATATATATAAACACAAGTACATATATTTATATAAGGTATTTTCATATAAAATTGTGTATTTATAAATATACATATATCTTGAATATTTGTTTCCTCAGCTATTTCAGATTTATTCAGTACTTTTAAATAATAAATCACATCAACATATTCATAAAACAGCCTTAAAACTTAAAACAATTAAATATGCAATGTATTCTGTGATTCCTTCAAAACCCACTAAGCCAATTTTCTTTTTGGCACGGGACACGCTATTATAGAATTTAAGATTAAATTTCCAATTGCTTTGGGTTTTCTGTTCAGCTGCAATTAACTCTGAGGCTCGTCCTCACAGGACATGTTTGTCTCAAATCCCTCAGATACCAGCTAAGTACAGAAGCAGCATTATCCACTTCTGAGGTCGTCCAAGACACTAGTTTTCTTGGTAAGCATTAAATATAGTTATTAGCAGATGTCACCTTTAGACTATGGGGGTGAAAGACAGAAAACACACAAAGCTCACTTCCAAATTTGTCTAATGTATTTAGGAGAAAATACCCAACTCACTTTCTTGTAAAAGATGATGCCAGCCACCAGTAAAATATATCCGTAAACAGCATTGCAGGAAATAAGCTGTGTCTCTATCTAAGGAATCTGCACTGTGTGACTGCAATAAAGTCAGCTGTTACTGGAGGTGACTCTCAAAGTCAGAGCTCTAAGCATCCACAAGGTACCAATCCATCCAGAGGAATCCTGGGAGCCGGGCTCCAATGACAGTGGAACTGCAATCTGCCTGTCTCTACTACGACATGGCGGCTTTGCAGTCTTACCCTTACCCCGGTTACAAGCACTCAGAGGCCTAAAACCATGCAGGCTTTCTGCAAGGGTCCTCAGACCTAAACAACTCTTGTGGGCATCATCTTTCTCTATGGCTTTCCCAGAGCCATTGGTGGCGGCGTGGCACCTAGTTAAAGAACAAGAAAAAGATGAGCTGGGAGTGGGGTGGGGATGCGGTGGGGATCTCTATGAGTTCAAAGCCAGCCTGCTCTACAGAGTGAGTTCCAGGACATCCAGGGCTACACAGAGAAACTATGTCTTGGAAAACACATGCACACACAAACACACACACAAACACACACACAAACAGAGAGAGAGAGAGAGAGAGAGAGAGAGAGAGAGAGAGAGAGAGAGAGAGAACGGGAGAGAGAGGGGAAAAAGGACGAGCTGTACCTCAGCTGTTCAAGGTATCTTTGAGTTTGGGGTCTGTCTTAGTTTGTTCCTGCTGCTATAACATAATACTATGAACAACAGAAATTTGCTAATCATACTTATACATACATACATATACACACATATATATATATATATTAAACACAGGGTAAAATGAGGATGGGGATTTAAAGGTGGCATGTATATATGTACATGTATATATACATATTCCATCAAGACAAGGATAAATTGTCTACAGTAGCTGGAATGCGAGATACTAGTAGGTAAATAGACAAAAATTACTAGTATCAAAAGGTGAGTTAGAGGCTGAGCCTTGAAGGCCAACTCCAAAGTAAACAAGATGGTTGTATAAGAAAGAAGGCATGTGTGAGGAAAGCTGGCACTGCACACGGAGGAGCTAGAGCCAACTAAAAACCGATGCCTTGCCTTTGAGATATCTTCCCTTTCTTGTGTTTCCGTGCTTGAATGATGGTGCTATGTCCTTTGAATTACATTAGAAGCCAAAGCTAGATCAGCTTAGTTCCTTATCTCAGCTCCTCCTCCACCTTTAAACCCTCGCCTCCCTCACTGGGCTGTGTTTAACATGGTTTCCTAGTGTTTGTTGAACAAAGTCATGAGAGAGAATGGCTGGTGTCTCATTCCTCCTCTGCCTTTGCTTGTCCCCACTGCTCACTCTGTTCTTTTTATCTTCTGTATTATTTTCTCTTCCCTCCATCCTTCAGAAGTCCCCAATCACAGAAGTCCATGAGTTCTTACAAAAAACAAAAAAAAAAAAAACAAAAAAAAACAATGTGGGCTTCGGGCTAAAGAGATGGCCCAGCAGCCAAGAATGCATATGGTTCCTACAGAGGACCTGGGTTCAGTTCTCAGCACCCGTGTTAGGTGGTTTTACCACCACCTATAACACAGCTCCAGAGGAATCAGTGCCCTCTCTGGCTCCTCCACACCAGTGTGTGTGTGTGTGTGTGTGTGTGTGTGTAAAAGAAAAATTTTTTTAAAAAACCCTTATTTAGCAGAACTTTTCTGGGGAAATAGTTCTAGCTTACCTTTGCAACTTGACATCTTCAAGCTTTCTTTCTTTCTTTCTTTTTTTTTTTTTTTTTTTTTTTTGATTTGGTTTTTTCAAGACAGGGTTTCTCTGTGTAGCTGTGGCTGTCCTGGAACTCACTCTGTAGACCAGGCTGGCCTCAAACTCAGAAATCTGCCTGCCTCTTCCTCCCAAGTGCTGGGATTACAGGCGTGCACCAACACTGCCCAACTGTCTTCAAGCTTTCTTCTAGTTCTCTTTATATGCCCAATCTCATTAGCATCCTCTCTCATTATGTTTGAAGTTTTGCCACTGTTTATTAACAAAATTAAATATGTGGAAGCATGTATAGTTTATATTAGTCCCTAGGATATGACATTTTCTAATTCCCTCTCTGTTTTCCTTTCTTTCTTTCTCTCTTTCTTTCTTTCTTTCTTCCTTCCTTCCTTTCTTTCTTTTTTCTTTCTTCCTTCCTTCCTTCCTTTCTTTTTCTTTCTTTCTTTTAAGGTGTATTACTATTACTTTTAAGATGTATTACTTAATCCAGCCTAAAACTCACTATGTAGCTAGGTTGGTCTTAAATTCTCTATACCCTGACTCTTTTTGCTAAATACTGGGACTATGGGCATGCACTACCATGTCCAACTCTGGCTCTTTTCTAAGAACCTTTCCCTGCCTACTACCTACCACGCCATCTCTTCCTGATAAGATCCTGCATGGTTAGGAAGGCTCACTTCATAAGCTTCCCTTCAAGGAGAAGGGCAGAGTTCCTCTGTCCTCCATCTCTGCATCCTTCCTGGTGTCTCATGTAGCCTACTAAATGGTCTACTGGACAGTGATAGGACAGAGCCCAGACCATCACACATGCAAATACCCTAAGCAGCCCTGTTGGGGATCATGAAGCATCTCAATGGCTGAAACCACCCTTTCCATGGAGACCACCTTTATAATGGAAGCAGTGAAGAATAAGGTTGGCAGCAGCCTGAGAGAAAGGGAAAAACTTGCTCCCTTTGCCATGAACCTGGGTGTGGCCTCCTGTGGAAGGGAGCGCTCAGTCCTGAGGAGCTGGACTCACTCTCCCTCCCGGGACTCTCCCGAGTCAGGCAAGCTGAAGGAAATGGTGAAGCTCTGCTCCCTCACCTCACTAGGTCTCTGGTCACCTGCCAACTTCTGAAGTCGGCAAAAACTAGTTAGAGCCAACTAGCTCAAATCTGAAGCCTGGAGTTATGGAAAACCAAGGAAAGGACACATTTGTCCCTGGATATTAAAGACAGAAGGATAGGATACAGAACTACAAAAGAAACGCTGGGAGGAGGGAAAAGTTGGAGAAATCATATATTCCAAAGCCTTAACTCCAAGGCCAACCTTCTGTGTGGAACAAGAGACATGTTAGGTGAAATCCTCATTCCAAGTTCTGGTCTGCACTGTGTGAACTGAAGCTTCTAGAAAGGAGCACTTGGGGTGGGGGTAGGGAGCAGGGGTGCACATATGCATTACAGATTCCACAAAGCTGATTGACTGATTAGAACCCCCATGGTTGTGGATGGAGAGTTGGAATATTGCAGATCCAGGATCAAATTCTCTTAGGCTCTCTCTCTCTCTCCCTTATTAGCCATTCCTTGCTTACCTCTAGGTTTGATCTCACATCCCTGTAATTACCAGGTAAATCCTGGACTGTATGAGAAGACCATTAGCTTTCACCACCCTAAAGGCTGACTAAAAACAGCATCAGGGAGCATCTGAAAGCCCTACCAGTGCTCTCCCTGCTTTGCCTCACTCCACCTACTGACATTTTCACCAGAGTATTTGAAAAGCACCTTGATTTATAACTTTTTCCATTCTGTAACCATAAAAGTCTCATGTAACCACTGCTACATTAGAACATGATATTTGGGTAACCTGAGCCTATATTCCCGGATCCTGGTATCTGACTCCAGCCTGAACTCCCATGGACTGGAGAGCTGGCTTTGTGTCCACAGTTACTCCACAGGGCTTTCTCACCCTATAGGAAATGAACCATACAGTTTCCCTTCAGTTCGCTTTGTGTGTGGTCTGAGGAAGGACACCAGTCCATAGTCCCCAGCCCTGACTAGCACATAGGTCACCTGGACAAGCAAGTGGATCCGGGCAGACTCACGACCCACCCAATTATGAACTTCCAAGTGGATGCAGTGCCACCACCAGAAGACCCACAGAAGAGCTGGCCTGTGGTACCTTCTCTTGGGGATCTTCCCTGAAAGGAAAGAGGAAAACCCTAATGAATGATGAAAATCTTTTTTATTGTGAATCTAATGTGCATGTAATGGCTCTCAAGGCCTTTCTCCTATAACTCTGTCATGAACTGACTTAAAAGAGGCCCCTAGGAGACAGAGTAGCTGAGAGACGAGGGTGGTGGCCTTGAGCTTGCTTTGTAGAGACCCTCAGGATTTGTGGCATGTCTGAGGCCAAACAGCTACTGTTAGGACTCAGTGCATGCTTGTAAAAGCACAGCTCTGAGTTTTGAAAGTGGCTTGCCCCCCCACCCCCATTCTTTGTTTCACCTTTGAACTTCAGAAGGGAAAGGAATGTCTTTGTGGATTTCCTGCAAGGCCTCTAACAACAGCCACATTCCTTCGCAATCACCTCACTCTCTTGACTTGGGGGGTATGGGAACTTCACCTAAAGGAACAGAATCAACTGCCATCAACTAAAAACTGCCATCAAGGAGTGCCACCTCCCCTCAGAATCTCACTTCCAGGGGTTCCCCTTTGTGGCCGAGGGCGTGCCTGAAATGGAAGCAGACATCGGAAGTTCCCAGGGTCCTTTATCAGTGTGAGCATCCCTTGAAGACATGACCCGTGTTTCCTCCTATGCCAGGAAGTCTGTGTGCTTAACAAATGCTGACCGTTCAGTTGGCTGCTAAGGGGTTCTAAGAGATCTGTCAAACACAGATAGCCTTTCATGGAGCCAGGTACTTGTTGATCCCATTTGACTTCAAAGGCTGGAGGAGCTGGGGCAGGGGCAGGGAGAGGGGCACACCTTGGTAATTTTCAGCTGATGAGTGAGAGAATCCTAGACTCCCACATTATTTCCCCTTGATCCACCAAAGCTTCAATACAAACACTGCTCATTTCTTTGTGCTTTGTTTGTGTGTGCTGTGTGTGTGTATGTTGGGGGCAGGGTGAAGTAGATCGTTGTTCCAGCAGTGCTGGGCACAGAGCTGGAACAGAGCAGGCCAGCCATAAATGCTGAGCCATATTCCCAGATCTCTTTCTGTAAAATGTTTGCCCTGGAAACATCACGCAGAGGATAACGAAACTCAGTGTAGTTAATAAGAATTTATATATCTTCCTTCTTCTTGGGCTTCATGCGGTGTATGCTTGAGAAAGGACCCAAGGAGCTGAAGGGGTTTGCAACCCCATAGGAGGAACAAAACTATGAACCAACCAGTACCCCCAGAGCTCCCAGGGACTAAACCACCAACCAAAGAGTACACATGGAGGGACCCATGGCTCCAGCCACATATATAGCAGAGGATGGCCACCAGCAAAATAATGATAACTCCCACTCCCAGGATACCTGTGAGAACTTAGATAATACCTGAATTTTGCACAGACTTTCACACATGCTCAAGACTTGGTGAGAGACACTGCCATGGCTGCTCTCGATCTTGTGGATTTATTATTGTCAATACAATGACCTTTGAAAAATGACCTGAGAGGTTTGCAATGGTTAATGCCCTGGGTTAAATTACTTTCTCAAAACAGCTGTTCTGGCATCTAACTGGGCTCTAAAAGACCTTTCAAAATCCTTTTGCACTTGATGGAAAATTCTGATGACGGCTCCTGGGCACTGGGCATGGGGCAGGTTCTGAGGGCAGAGGCTGAGGAGTAGGTACTGGATGGTATCCCTGAGGAAAGCTGTTAACTGCACCCCACACACACACACACACACACACACACACATCCTACAAGCATCACATGAACAATACCACCATGAGCAAGCAAGAGGCCTTCTGAATCCCAGCGGTGTGCAGAGGGGAGGAGAGAGCAGCAGCCTGGTGTCCTCTCTGCTACAGTCTCTGTCCTTTTCTCTACTTAGAGAGAACTACTTAGAAGCGCCATTTGAGGTCAAAACACAGAAGCTTTTAAGATGCTGCATTTCTGCAAATCCTTGAACAAATATTAACTCGTTCATCATCTCCTCACCTCTGAGAGTTGGGGAAGCAGGACCTGAGTAGAGGTGGGACTGTCATAATCCCATCTGTAAATTACAGTGCCAGCAGCGTTCATTAATAGACCCGACTGAGACTTCAGGAAGCTAAATGCTCTCTCGTCTCTACCACAGGATTCAATCCCAAGGTGTTTGCACAGAAAGGGGGATCCATTAATGCTGCCCTGCTGTAAGCCAGTTGGCCATTTCATGGCTCAAAAGATAATGGCAAGGAGAAAGAGGAGGAGGAGGGAGAAGGGAGAGGAGAGGGAGGAGGGAGAGAAAAAGAGGAAAGGGAGAGCTAGGAGGAGTATGAGGATAATTCCCCTTTTCAAATTTATTATGAACTATTACCTAAACATTTTTAAGTGGGGGAAATGCTGGTTGAAAGATACTCATCAACCACAAACATTTGAAAGCAGAATTCCAACGGTTTCTTCTGTGTCTGGTTGAATTAAAGCATGCACAGAAAGTTGTGCAACCGGAAGTCCTTCCAAACAACGAGGACGGTGATTGATGACCAGGGCAGGACTCAAAAGTGGAAACAGGAGGTTGGGTAACCCCTGCACAGGACTGCCTGCCTGAGACCACGTTCACGGCTCGTTACAAAGGGGATCCTCTGCGGGCGTGGGGAAGAGAAGTTAAATGGGTGAGAAAAGCTTTGGGTACTTAGGTAGGAAGCCCCAGGTAGAGTCTCTGCCCCGAGTAGGTGCCCCTTACTCTCTTTCCAGGAAACACACAGACCGCACTAACCTCATGCCCTTTAGACTTTGCGTCATAACTTTCTTTCTGTCCTAGACAGGTTAGAAAAAAATCACGGCTCCCGAACTCCTTCCTCTTCTGTCCATTCTATCCATCGTTCTCAACCCCCTTTTCTTTTTAGAATAATTACTGCGATAACTGGAGAAAACCAGTCTCACAAACACGAGGGATGCGGATTTAAGATAAAGCCTAAAGTCATGTGGCCCCTCCCTGAGTGTGGGTCTTTTACTACTTGGAAGGTCAGTGAGAAACCTCTGTCTGCTGGAACCCAGGAAGGCAGCTTTCGCCCTGGCCCAGGTAGAAATGAGTCTAGAGAACTCACATACACACTCTTTCACTCTCCCTCTCCCCTCTCCTCAACCCTCCCCCTCTCTCCCTGTCCCTTTCCCTTCCTCCCTCTCCCTCTCCCCTCTCCCTCTCCTCTCTCCCTCTTCTTCCCTCCCTCTCTCTCTCTCTCTCTCTCTCTCTCTCTCTTTCTCTCTCTGTCTCTTTCTCATTCCTGCTTCTGTTCATACTTTGCACATGATGTGCACAGAGAGAGAAGATTGCATCACTCTTGTTAAGGACCCTCCTCGACGCTGAGCGTCATCACATTTCATGTGACCTGAGTAAGGACAGAAAATGGCGCCCCCATTAGTCTGTCCTTCAGAGCCACCACTGGAAGTCACTTCAGAGGCCACAACAAAATGCAAGGTTGCTATCACTGAATCTCTTTCTTCTCCAGCCCTGGACATTCAGGAGAACTAATAATTTACCTAATTTTTTTTTTAGATAATATAAGTGCTCAACATTCTTGTTGCTATGGCGTTGTCAGGTGGGATTTTGCTTCTGAATTAGAAAATATCATAGGAAAAACAAGCTAAATATCCAAGATTTTGTAGTTCCTTGAGATTCAAAGGTCGTGGATCATTCTAACAAAATAAATTCCGAATTGTTCTAATTCATATATTTCAAAGTTGCATCAATCTGTTCTTAAACAATTACTTTGATGCTCCAAGGAAGTTTGATACTTAAAAAAAAAAAAAGTTACTGAATCACCAGGCATAGCGCATACCTTTAATCCTAGCATTTGGGAGGCAAAGGCAGATAGTCCTCTGTGAGTTACAGTCCAGCCTTGTCTACATAGTGAATTCCAGGACTGTGTAGAGAGTCTGTCTCAAAAACAAACAAGCAAACAAACAAATAAATAAATAAATAAAAAGTGTGAGTTACTGTGGAGTTTTCTCTTGAAATTACAAATTGAACTCGAGAGGTAAGAACACTGGGGGCCCTTCCAGAGGACCTGAGTCCTGTTCCTAGCACCAACATGGCGGCTCACAACTGCATAAACCCCAGTTCCAGGAGATCTGATACCCTCTTCTGGTCTCTGTGGGCACAGCAAGCATGTGGAGCATCAATACGCCGGCAAAACTCTCATATACATAAAATGAAAATAAGAGATAAACCAAAATCTCAAAAATTTCAAGAAAAAGTAAAAGAGGGCAAGTTTATCCGAAACTAAGAGCCCTTGGATACCAAATGCCCGGGCAGCCTCATGCCTGTGGCAAATTAGGTTTCAATATGGCCACGATGACTGTTTCCACAGTGTTCCAGCTGCTGCGCCCCACTACCGCACCTCTGTCCGCCCACCCCTACTTCTCCAGGGTGGCGAGGACCAGAAGACACTGATCTCATGTGTCCGCTGAGCGCGTTACTCATGAATGCCCTGCCCTCTCAGTTCCCACACACTCTCATACTTTCTGTGAAATGATGCATTATGTGTATTTTTTTAAGCCAACACCCAAAATGCTTCAAGGATACTAAGTAATGGCTTCCCTAGGGTCAAAGGACCCACAAAACACTCTCAGAAGACCAAGATGTCAGACCAAAAGAGAAAAGAGCTACTCTTCAAAGCGGACGGCACCCACACCATTTTATATATGGAGTCCTTCCTTCCTTGGTATCGCCTAGGAAACCCTCTTTAGCCCTGACTCGGACGGGAGACCCATCCTTGGTTAAGAACAGAGCTCACAAATACAACCCTCTTGGTACCCTTGTTGATATGACATCAGCCTAGATCTATATTAGAACCTGACCCTAGAGCTGCCAAATCCGTTCTAAAACTTGCATTCGTTTCACTTCTGGGGCAGATAAGGTTGCATTGGACGATCACTTGGCCCCTTTAAAAATAACAGTTTTATGTTGCTTTCCTAGAAGTCTAGACTAGCAAATTGACCAGTTCCCCAAGGGAAAAAAAGATTTTTGTATTTATGCCTTAAAAGATATTTATCTATATTGAACATACAGTCATTGGAACAAAGAGAAGTTTCCTCTTTTCTGCAATGTTAGGCGTCATTATTATTTTAAAAGATAATCATGTTCACCCACTGCCAGATGACTGTTCCCTCTATAGTTTTCAAAGCATTTTCTTTCAAAAAGAAAGCTAGAGGGTCTGGGGACAGACAGAGTAATCCATGTCCCCGCTCCCACCCCTTTCTGGCTGTGAGAAAATCGTGCGCCTGGGAACTTACACCTCGTTTTCTATAATTCAATCAAGTTTGAACAACAACAACAACAACAAAAACAAACAAACAAACGAAAAGGTATTTTTCTGGGGAACAGATCACAACATGAAAGGGAAAATGGCTGCGGGTGGGTGCTTGAAAATCCAATGGGCCAGCATTTGTCTGGAAGGGAGCTGAGGGAGGGAGGGAGGGAGGGTTCTCCTTTGTGCGTTTTCTCTTTCAAGTCTCACTTCTATTCCCTAGTATCAGGAAACACAGTAGACATTTGTCACCAGCAGCTCTTTGGAGATTCCAGTGTCCCTCCCCCCCCACCCCCACCCCCGCCCCCAGAGACTTTGGACATGTAAGAATCAGATTTTTTTTTTTTTTTCAAATCTGCAGAATTTTTGTACATTGTTTATCAGTCACGAGAGAGACTGTGAAGACAGACTTTGGGAACTGGTTCCAACAGTTCATAAATCAGACCTAAATGAATTGGGTGGGCTCCTCTTTCTGACAGTCCCCCGAACTTCTCCCTTATGATCTCTTTACTGGGGCAGAATGTTATGTGACTAAGAACTGGGGGTCTAATGGAGTCAGGGTGCTTTGGGTCACTCAATGTAATTTGTTTTTTCTGGCCACATCATGAAAGAGAATTGCGTTCTACACTCTGCTACATTTATACGATACCATCATCTCTTTGATATTGTCAAGGGTTTTATGCCAGGCTGCATAGCATTGCTGATAACAAAATTCTTTGGAAAAGAAAAAAGAAATCTTTTTTTTTTTTAAGCCATTTTTCACACATCAAATAGCAGCCGCTGAAATCAGCTGGAGTTTGTTCTTGACTGGCCAGAGAGAGTAAAATGTGCTTCGCATATGCAATTTCTAGGAAGCCCTGAAAATGTAATACAAAGTACTCTAACCCCCTCTGCTCTGGAACTGACAGGGTCTGCGTGACTATTTTCAAGTTATAGTTGGCATACTAACTAAAGAGCAGCATCACACAGACTCTAAAGCGTGACCCAGACTTTTGCTTTTGACTTAATAGATTATCAGTGGTCAGAGCACAATGACTGGTTCTCTGGGAAAAGAACAGTTGGGGTTTTGTTTTGTTTTGTTTTGTTTTGTTTTGTTTTGTTTTGTTTTGTTTTAGTTGTTGTTTGGTTTTGATTTGTTTGTCAAGACAGGGTTTCTCTGTGTAGCCCTGGCTGTCCTGGAACTCACTCTGTAGATCAGGTTGGCCTCGAACTCACAGAGAAATGCCTGCTTTCTGCCTCCCCAGTGCTGGGATCAAAGGCGTGCCCCAGTGTTCTTAACCCTAGGGAGGACTTAAAGCCAGAAAGTTGAAAGGACCTAGCACAATCCTGAGTTACAATCAGGCAAATACCACAGAGACATTAGAGCCAAGCTTTGAGACGCAACCAGCTCCCCAACGCCAACTAAGAGAATGGTCTTTCCTAGCTGCACTATCACAGAAAAGCCTCGCCAAAGCTGGGATGCAAGTTAATGACTAGTAAGATGCCCAAGTTCTGGTGTCTGGGTCCACACTCTGAACTGACCTTGGTCAGTGTTGTTAACCTGACACTGAGCTCGAAATCACACCGTTTCCTTAAGGAGCAATTGCCAGATCCTCCCCATGGCCCGGTGAGCCCACAGTCCGAGGACAGTGGATACAGAATTACTTGATATTATTAAGGAAGATTTGAGCTGCAGTATTCACGCTACACTTGAATATTAAGAAGGGACAGCCATACAATGGACTCTCCATGGTACATGCCTGTCTGCCATAGTGATACTCTTTATATAATCTGGATTTACCATAGATCAAGATGCTTGGAGCTGGTCTAGGTTATCAAGAGATTCAAGCACAATTTAGCTACATGTTATACCAGTGACCAGAATCCATGCTTCTTGACAGAGAAATATTTGATTCCCTTAATGACTTTCAGTATATTTCTCTGGAATCTCACTTCCCCCAAGACCCATCTCATCTTGTCTGAGGCAGCTTCCCAGTGCTCTTGGCCTGTCGTGTGATAAAACAGAATCATCCATTCACATTATGTTTTTAAGGCAAATTCAGCATCTTGGAGCCTTGTTGAGTGATTTATTTGGCCCTTAGGGGGCTTCTCCTGAAAGTGCTGAATGCCACCCTGACATTTTACTTCAGACTTGCCGCCACTGACACTTCAAGTAGGATTTATTTATGACTAGAGGGTTTCACCCATTAAAACACAGTGTGTAACGCCTCCACCTACCCACTCCCAGGAAGAAAGGGGGGTGAAGAGAAAGGGGAACAGGGGGGAGTCACAAAGCCATGCTCCACCCTAAGGAAGGCAAATCCTACCAGGGAGAACTTTCAAATGAAGCCATCTACTTTAGCTTGTCTATCAGGAATCATCCTCAGAAGAGAGACTGAAACTGGAGAACCCCACAGGGAGGGCTGCAGGGGGGAGGCTGTAAAGCAGTAGCTGGGAGCACTTTGTAACAGTTCAGGGGCTACACTTACAGATGTAACTTGACTACTCTTGTTTCCGGTTGTCACTATCAAACAACACAAGGTCTGAAGATTTTCAGAGCTCTCCAATAGAAAACCAAAGAGCCAGCAAGTCTTAAGACTTTTATTCCAGCCACAAATCTGATAAAATGGGAAATAATATACAAATAATGCCATTAGAGTGAAGTTGTTTGTTTTGGTTGTCCCCCTCCCACACACACACACATACCATGTACATCATGGCTAACATTAATGTGAGCTCCCATTTACAACAAAGCTCTTTCAGTTCTGCAGGTCCTTGTCCTAACAAGATGCCAGGCTTGCAAAGGTATATGGTGATGGCTTTGAAGATGCCACCAAGCAGACAAAGGTCCTTGTCTCCTCTTCCTCTTCCTCCTCCTCCACTTCCTTCTCCTCCACCACCTCCTCCTCCACCACCTCTTCCTCCTCCTTATTGTACTTCACATCCCAAAGACCAGGCCTCTGTAAACCAAGCCTGCATGGCAGACCTAGTCTAGGTTGACAAGCTCTGACTAAGCAAAATTCCAACAAAGCAAGTTGGAGACTCTGGGCTGCTCATCTGGAAGTTAGCAGAGCACTGGACCCACAGAGCAAAGGAGAACCGGGTCCTGTCAGGAAACATCATTTGCAAGGACAAGATGTCCAAAAGAAAGAGTCACTGGGCACAAGTTTCTGCACTGCTTAGCATCTAGCCTTGACCATGATTGATGGAATTCTTACAGAACCACGGTAGTTCTTTGACCCTTAGTTCTTATCTGTACACACACAAAATTAAGCAGAAAGCTTTCATGCTTAAGAAGTGATGACAGACATTCTCCATTTACAATTTTTATTACTAAGGGAAAATGATTTAGCAACTTCAAAACCAAAATGTATCCACTCAATTAGACATTGGAATAGACTCCAGCGTGTAAGATCAATGAAGATTTTGAGAGCCACGCTACTAGCATTGTAAATAAACACTTCCTGTTGGGACTCTACACACTCCATCAGAAAACATCATGGCTGCCGATTAGGCGTCAGCTTTAAGAAATCCATAATATCAGAGCGAGTTTCCCTTAAAACCCAAAACTCTCTTCATCAGTAGAGATCCAGTCTCTTGTATACTTTTGCGGGGACCCATTTCGAGACTCCTGGAGTCCTAGGCTGCCTTACAAGGTACGGTGAGTCAGCAGAGAAGAGGGGAAACTGCCTGTAACTTCTCAAGGCAGCATTTTAAGCCATCTGCCAAACCCCACGTTGCCAGCTGGCAAGAAGCGGTACTCTTTCGTCCAGCGAGGAATCACGTATGTGTTGCTGAAGATAGACATAAGTTGTTCCGTTTCAACCTGAATCATCCACATGAATAAACAGCGAAGTGTATTCCCCTGGTAAGGTGGCTGGCCGTGTGAACCACAAAGTAAATTATGAAGGATTAATTTCCCACGTTGTCCTTCCACCAAGAACACAGTGTCCAGTGCTAGCCTCAAAGCTTCTTAGACACCCCCTCTTGCCCATGTGGGTACCCCCAACACATACCCTACTCCCCCAGACCTGGGTCTAACCTGCCTCTTTTGAAAATAAGCTCGTGCTTCAAATGAATGACTCGTACATTTGACTCACTGACTTCAATAGTCACAACTTTTGCCCATCACACAGCCACACGGACTTCTCGGTCTTACCAGCACTATGTAGGGCAATAAAAATCCAATAAAACTTCTCACAACTAGAAAGTATGTCAGCTAACTGAGAGTGGTGTCTTCGCACCCAGCCGAGGCTTCTTGTATACTCCCAAGGACTGAAGGGGAGTGACAAAGGAAGTCTCTTATCTGGTGGGGATTAACCTTATACTATACCAAGCCAACTGTAGTTAATTCCTCTCAAGGCCATCCAGTGTGCTGGGTAGAACTGTCTTGTAAATCCTGCTCTGTGGGAAACAGGATTTAGCAGAGTTTCTCACAGTGTGGCTCTGAGACAGTCTCCGTGGTCAACACATTCTCAGGCTCTGCTCCCAGTTATCTCAAAAGGTCTTAGGGATCCGCTCTTTTTTTTTTTTTTTTTTTTTTTTTTTTTTTTTTGCCTCCCTGAGAAAAGGTCTTGCTTTTAGCCCAGGATGGCCTCAATTTTGTGATCAGCCTTCATCAGTTTCCTGAGTCCTGAGATTTCAGCCATGTACTACCATACCCAACTAAAAACTTCAGTTTCTTCTCCCTCCTCCTCTTCTTCCTTCTTTCCTTCATCCTCCTTCCTTCTTCCTTCCTTTCCTCCTCTTTCTCCTCCTTTTCTTCTTCTTCTTGTTCTTCTTGTTCTTGTTCTTCTTCTTGTTGTTCTTGTTCTTGTTCTTCATCATCATCATCATCATCATCATCATCATCATCATCATTATCATCATCATCATCATCATTTTTTTCAAGACAGATTTACTCTAACAGCCCTAGTCATCCTAAAACTTGCTTTGCAGACCAAGCTGGCCTTGAAATCACAAATTACCTCCTCCTGCCTTCTGAGTTCTGGGATTATCAGGCATGCCACCACCGTACCCTGCAGTAGCCCACTTTTAAGTGGTATTTTCTGGGTGTTTAGGGTTTGGTGGTGGTGGTTGGCTCTTAGTCCTTTATATTTTTCTATACTTAGACCCTCTGTTGGATGTACAGCTAGTAGATTTCCCGCCCATTCAATTGGCTGCCTCTTCAGTTCCTTGGCTGAAACATAGAACCCTTTTTTAATTTCACAAAGCCCTGCCTGTTGATTATTAGTCTTATTTTCTGGGTGACCAGAGTCCCAGTCAAAGAGTCCTTACCTGAGCCTATATCCTGAAGTGTACTCCCCATCTGTTCTCGTACGGCATTCACAGTCTCAGGTCAACGATCTTTGATCCATTTGAAATTGATTTGTGTTCGGGGTGAGAAAGAAGGATCAAGCTTCATTCTCCTACATGTGGATAGCCTGCTTCCCCAGCCCCATTTATTAAAAATGCTTTCCTCCACTGTGAATGCTTGACATCTTTGTCAAAGCTCAGGCTCCTCGAGAGATCTATTTTTTAACAAGATTCCCATATGATACATACCAAAACATTTGGAAATCATTTGTCTAGATTTGTTATTAAGTATTTATTTGCCTAGGAATATTTTCTTCTGAAAGGAGATTCTCCATACAAATCAACATATACAACAGATAGGAATAATATTTTCAGAGGAGGGGTTCATGATACTCCTTCCCTAGCTGAGGAACTATTGGCAGATTGGGGCTGAGAAGGGAAGGTCGGTTTTCTTCAAAAGTGTGAGGCTCGTGTTGAGTTTCCCATGTTCCAGTGTATGGCCCTGATCCATACACTATATAGACTGTCCCTCGTCTCTTCCTCTCTATGTCTGCTTCCAGGCAACCATAAAGCAAGTAATCTATGCCCTCTCCTACTCTCTGCTGTGGTGTTATGTGGTTAGGAGCAATAGCGCCTACTAATAGACTAAAACCTTGTACCAAAATAAGTGTTTCCTATTACCGTGTTTTTCTCAAGTATTTTATCGCTGTAACAGAATGCCAACTAACAGCTCTGTTCTGGACACGTTAAAAATATTTCTTGCTTTAATGAAATGCTTTACTCCCTGTGAATCCATTATGCAGAAACAAGCTGATGTTCAGGGAGTGATTAATGCATGGCTCTGGAGTTAGTCAGTAGTAAAAGTTGCCCAACATTGTAAATGTGCTTGATGCTACTGAATTATACACTTTTAAACAGAAGGGTAAACTTGATGTTGTATATTTTTATTGAGTTGAAAAAAAAAGATTTATTCACAAAAGTATTCATGTCATCATTATTTATGATAATGGGAATTTTAAAATGCTGAAACTCAACGTGAGAGTCGCTGCCACATTACAGTGCCTTGGGGAATGCTCTGACATGCGCAGAAGAGACAAACAAGAAGAAGGGTGTAAGTCTGTGCAGTTGGCTCCTCTCGTCCATGGGTTTCAGAGCTGTGGTTTCATCCAGCTTCAGATTAGAAATACAGCTCTGGCCAGGCAAGGATGGTGCATGTCTTTAACCCCAGCTTTTGAGAGGGAGAGGTAGGCAGTTCTCTTGAGTTTGAGGCCAGCCTGATCTACAGAGCAAGTTCCAGGACACCCAAGGCTACACAGAGAAACACTGTCTTGAAACACTGAAAAGAAAACTCTGTCTTCTGAGACAGAGTTTCTTGCTTTCCTGAAACTCACTCTGTAAACCAGGCTGGCCTTGAACTCAGAGAGACCCACCTGCCTCGTCCATCTGAGCACTGGGATTAAAGGCAGGTACCACTGTCACCACCACCACCTGGCTATTCTTAAATATTATTAATTATGGGTGGAACTTGTGAAAAGACACAAGAATACTAACCTCAAACAGACTCTGAGTCTGGGATTGTGTTCAACCCTCAGCATGTCCTGAGTCGCTATCCTCTGAGATAAGCATCAGTATCCCTTAAAATTATACCTGGTTTAAAAGAGATGCAGAGATTTTGTGTGACCTGCCCTAGAACAAGATGGGGGAAAACAGAACTCATCCTCAGATAGCTGGGCTCTGGAGTTCATACTCTTAGCCAAACTACTTCAGCACCTATGGAAAAATACATATATTTGAAAAAAAAGAAAAGAGAAGGATTGTGTTAGTTTTAATAATCAAGACAGTATCGATGTTTTAGTGACCTGACATAAGCATGGTGTTTTAAAGTAATAGCAATGTAGCCAGGCATGATGAGCACCTGTGATTTCAGCACTCGGAAGGCCGAGGCAGGAGCATGGCAATGAACTGAAGCCGGCTGGAGCTCCGCAGTAAGCTCCAAACCAGACTGTTTTCAAACCAACAAAAGACCCACTGTGTTATCTTTCCATTCTAGTTCTCAGAAACCTGAAATTACCTACAGGGCTATGTCCCTTCCTTTTGGAGATTCTAGGATAAAATCTCTTCCTGTGGCTTTTCAAGTGCATAGAAGCCGCATGGCCTAGTCCTTAACTTGAATCCTCTTCTTTCGTCTTTGACCCACGAGATGGCTCCTCAGTCCCCTGCTTCTGTCCTCCTTACTCTCTTTTCTGACCTTCCTGTCTCCTCGTGTAAGAAGTGTGTGATTCAGTTAGCCAGTCTAATGATCTGGGATGACCTGACTCTATCTCCAGAATCCCCCCTTCCATCATATAAAAGCGTTAGGGCATGAACGTCTTTAGGGACAGAAACTCCGCTTACCTCAGTAAGATATAAAACTTCAGCAAACAGAGCGAACAGTGAAATCCATCCGAACCCGGATGTGGTGAGCTGGCAGGGTAGTTTTCAGCAGCTGTCAAATACCCAGAGAATATACTAATGTTCGCTGGATAATTACTTTTAAATCCTTCTGGTTTAAAACCTTCTAAATCCTTCTTAAACATGTATTTTCTTAAAGAGTTTGTTAAAACGACTTTTCAGTACTCAGGTCTATGAAAGTAACCACTAAGATAAACAACACAAAAAAATTCAACAGTTCATGAGTTCATTCCTTTCAAGTTGCTATACCTTAGATCTTAAGCATGTGCTAAAAATCCCTGTGGTAAAGGCTCGGTCCCTCAAGGCGGTACTTTAGAAGGTGGTGGGAACACCAGAAGCTGGAGCCTAGTTGGAGGTTTTTCTTTAATTAATTAATTTATTCATTCCTAGTCCTAACCAAAGTTTCCCCTCCCTCCTCTCCTCCTAGTCCCTTCCCCCACCTCCCTTCTCTGCTAGATCCACTCCTCCTCCATTTCCCTTCAAAAAATAAAGGAAGGGAGGGAGGGAGGGAGGGAGGGAGGGAGGGAGGGAGGGGAGGGAGGGGAGGGGAGAGGGAGGGAGGGGAGAGGGAGGGAGGGAGGGAAGGGAAGGGAAGGAAGGAAGGAAGGAAGGAAGGAAGGAAGGAAGGAAGGAAGGAAGGAAAGAAGGAAGGAAGGAAGGAAGGAAGGAAGGAAGGAAGGAAGGGTGAGTAGGCCTCCAAGGGATAGCAACCAAACATGGCATAAGTTACAATAAGAGTAGGTACATAACCGCATATCAACTCTGGACAAGGCAACCAATAGGAGGAAAAAAGGGTCCCCAAAGCAGGCAAAGTGTCAGAGGTATCCTCCACCCACACTGTTAGGGGTCCTGTAAGAACACCAAGCTATACAACCACAACATTCATATATATTTTGGGGAGACCTCGGTCAAACCCATAGAGGCTCCCTGATTGTTGTTTCGGTCTCTGTGAATGCCTTGGAGCCCTCGTTAGCTGATCTGTGAGCCTATTTTCTTGTGGTGTCCTTTACCCCACTGGCTCTTACCGTCTTTCCTCTGCTTCTTCCTCCCTGAGCTTCACCTAATGTTTGCCTGTGGGTCTCTACATCTTTTCGCATCAGCTGCTGGATGAAGCCTCTCTAATGATGGTTATGCTAGCTGATTAATATCATTAGAACCCATTAACTTCCTCTCTTCTTTCTTTTGCCAATTATGTTTAGCTCCATCCTGGATCTCTGAGCTATCCAGCCTCTGGTTCCTGGCTCTCCAGGCAGTGCCAGGTGTGGGCTTCCTCTCCTGGAACGGGTCTCAAATCAGACCCCTCATTGGCTGGCCACCCCTACAAGTTCTGTGTCACCAGTACATCATGCAAGCAGGACGGAAGGTTTTATGTCTGGGTTAGTGTCCCAGTCTAAGTAGAAGCTCTAGAGGCAAAGTCTTCAAGGCACAATGTTGGACTTTGTATCCCAAGGTGACTGGGTTTACTCTGCCCTGTATTTATGCCATGATGTACTTCCTCTCAACAGATCCAGGAGCAACAGGACCAACCAACCAACCAACCAACCAACTAACCAACCAACCAACCAACCAACCAACCAACCAACCAACCACAAACTGGAACCTGTGAGTCCATGTGTCAAAATTTACTTTTCTTATTATAACTGATTGTGTCAGATATTTGCTACAAAACCAGAGAGCTAACAAGTATGTAAAACACATATCCTGGCTTTGATATGATACATATTCCAAGAAAAGAAAATCAGCCATCCCTCACACACACACCTTTTGTTTAGAAACAATGTTACTATGTTTTAGCCTCAGCAGACCCAAAAATAAACCTGGCCGTTGCTTCTTCGTCTTAATGGGATTCATAGACTGTCCTAATTTATTTTCCTTTTCCAATATCAAATTTATCTTAATAATGACATACAGAGCATGTTTATAAATCTGTGTCTTTCTTTTCATTCGCGGTTCATTCAGACTTTTGATGTATCAGGAGAATCGCTATTATATAGCATGCTGGCATATTTATGAAGATTTTTCTAACACTGAATTTCAAGAAACACATGTAAGAATTAAATAAATCTTACTCCCATCCATGCCGTCTTTGGAATCTATGCTTGATAACAATAGCACAATAATACTAAAAGCAATGGAGTACATACACATACATGGGCAAATTCGTTGAATCAATAAGCATTTGCTACGACTTTGGAGAGGAACCAGCTTATAGGGGACATAGACTTGTTGATGTAGTGGAGATTGGGGTCACACTGGCTTCGAAAAGCCAAGCGCTAGCAACATTTTTCTGATCTTGCTTCGGGGACCTGCATCAGTAGCTTGAATTCAGTTGTGGTGAAAGAATTTATTCCATAGAAATTGGCCAAGCACCGCAGGTCTGAGATTTCATTGAGCTTTTAATGGTATAGCACTGTCACGTATCAGTAACGCCAGCACTGTGCTAAATACTAAATAGCTACATACAAGGTAATGAAAGCACAAAGCAAAGGTTGGACCTAGTGGTCATCCCTGAAGGTTCTTCTGGGGACTAAACTCAAGCGAACAGCTCCGAGGCACCCTCCTTTATGCCCTCAAGAAACCCTGCTTTCATCCGAAGGCTAGCACGCTACGTTCTTCATCTCTTTCAGACAGTTTACTTCAATGAATGAGTGTCCTTTTTTTCTCTCTTCTGGTTATATGTGTCCCCTCCCCCACCCCCAACCCGTTACTGGAATGTAAACTTTTCAATGACAAAGTTCTTAATCTGTTTTTATATCTCTGGATAGTAATAGCCATTCAGAAAATGCTACGTGGCTCTTGAAGGATTCGTAGGATTTGGCCAAGTGAAAAATTAAAAGAAGAGCATCCCAAACAGAGGAGATGGGACTAGGAAGTGCACAGTGACCAGAGAGAGAAAACCGGAGCCCAAAATGTGAAGTCAAATCAGAGTTAGGGTTAGCAGGATGAAGACTGGAACACTGGGGCATGAAGAGTCCCTCCCTGAGCATGGCTAACTCTAAACTCCAGTAGATTTGATAGAAAAATTAAAATAAAAAAGAAAGAAAGAAATCCCTCTCTCCTCAAAGCCCACATACATAGCAGATAGACTGAATTTCTTTTGCCTTGCAAAAGAGGAAAGGGAACCACACCCTAGAAAGCAGCATTAACATCATTCAAACATGAAACATTTGGAAACATTTAAGGCAAAGGGAATAGCTGGTTTCCGGGATCTGCATTGTTAACGTCCTTCCAAGGGTAACTGCGGTCTCTGTACCATGACTGCATGTTTCAGATATTCTGAGAAGTGTCTTAAGGGGATTCTCTCTTAAATGAAGAAGCGGGGAATCCCAGTCCTAAGGAGGTAATCTAATCTGGTGAGGCATACAGAGGAGTTGCTCTGCAGAGAGTGCACAGCGCTTCCCCTGTTCCCGAACTGCCACAGCGTGTGTACACAAGGAAACAGACTCCTTAGTGGGAGGAAGAGAGGATTCAGGAACCCAGAGGATGGAGTGACTGATTCCACCAGGTGGAACTGAGGAAGGTTCCAGGGGAAGGTGATATTTGGGTTGGCCTTGGGAGATGAGTGGGACCAGCAGGCAAGAACAGGGAAGGGGGGCCACATGAGACAGGAAGATCCCTGACCCAAGCCACAGAAATCTGAAATCAGGGTTGTAGCTATATTTAAAGGCTCAAGGAACTGCCGCACACACTCAACAACTGACACAACTCTCTACAGAACAACCACCAAAGTTCTTTTGCAAAACAAGATCCCAATTTTACTTGGGTTTTCATAGTGACAACGCGTGATTCATTAGTTCCTACTACACATTGCAATTTCAAAACAATAAAACACCGAGCGCCCTTTCTTAATTAGGAAAGGTCACACGAAGGGGAACTAAATCAAATCTATTCTTTCTATTCAGCAAATCAGCAGCCAAAAGTGGTACGTGACAACCCTGCTCACACAACTCCCAATCATCTTTGTGTGTACAAGATGAGTAAGAAGAATATTTCTGCTTTTTAATACCCCGGGTGTTCATTTGTGCTCATAATTCCGCATGGAGATTTAGATAGGTCCCAAATCAAACTATGCTTGCCAAGGCAGAATTATCTACATTGGACAAAAACATAATTCAGGTAAAACAGTTGGAGTAAGTTCAAAATAAAAGACTAACTGATTTCTAAAACAGATAAGTTCTGAAGCTCTTCTTTTATTTGTTTATTTATTTAGTCTAAGATCATTTATTTAATGGATATGATGTGATAGTTTTACATGCATATATTATTATTATTTTATCCTTTTTATTTTAATTATTTTTTATTCAATATATTTTTTATTTACATTTCAAATGATTTCCCCTTTCCCCCTCTGGGAAAGTCCCATAAGCCCTCTTCCCTCCCCCTGTTCCCCCATCCACCCCTTCCCACTTCCCTGTCCTGATATTCCCCTACATTGCTGCACTGAGCCTTTCTAGGACCATGAGCCTCTCCTTCCTTCTTCTTGGGCATCATTTCATGTGTGAATTATGTGTACTACATGTGAGCCTGCTGACGACAGAGGTCAAAAGACAGTGTCAGATCCCCTGAAACTGGAGTTACAGATGGAACTGAATAACCATGTGTATTCATCGAATTGAAGCCAGGTCCTCTGGAAGAGCAGTCAACGCTCCAACCCTCTGAACCATCGCTCCAGCCCACTGAGGAAATCATTTTAACCTTGCTTCGCTATTGATTTCACTGAAATAGTAAGTTTTCAAGTGGAGCTGAATTTTCTAAAACTGATGTCCATACACAAACATACTTAATATGTATAAAGCAAAGTACTCGAAGGATTTGATGACCCAATTTCTGGCTGACTGGAGTTGATACAAATCTTCACATAGAAGATGGTACATTGGATCAAAACGGTAAAGCACCATGCTCCATCCAGATGGCTCAGCAGGTAAAAGCCCTTGCCGCCAAATCTGAGTACCTGGGTCATTCCTGAGCCTTGTGTGATTGGAGGAGAAAAATGACTCCTGCAAGCCATCCTCTGATCTCCACACACATGTGCCATTCCCCAATGCATCCTACACAAATGGACACAATTTTTACATTTAAATCCAAAAGGAGAAAATAAATGAAAAAGAGACATTTCCTAAAAAGGAGCATCGAACTCTTAATAGCAACCACAGAAGCAAAAAAAAAAAATAATAATAATAATGAAATGGGATCTTCAAAGTTCTGGGGAAACATTTTATTTTCTAGTCAGAATTCCTGAGGATATAGACAAACAATTCAATTATAGGAACACTTGCTGCCCTCCCAGAGAGCAGAGCTCAAATCCCAGCACCCATGTTGGATAACGCACAGCCATCCTAACTGTGAGTCATTCTAGCTCTACGGCATACAATGCCCTAGTCTGTACTCTATAAGCACCTGTACACATAGGGTAAGTAATATGCTAGGCATGCACACATGCACACAAATAAACATAGAAATAAACCTTAAAAAGGTTCATAGGAAACAAAGCAACTCCCAAGAACTATTACTGAGGGGCTGGAGAGATGGTTCGGTCCCATCTGATGGCAGTTGAGCACTGGCTGCTCTTCCAGAGGATCCGGGTTCCATTTCTAGCACTTGTGTAACAGCACACAACTCTCTGTAGCTCCAGTTCCAGGACATCTGGCATTCTCTTTGGGGTTTCTCAGTCACCAAGCACGCATGTGGCACACAGACATATGTCCGTAGCCAAGACACCCATAGACATAAATAATAAGAAGAAAATTTTTAAAGAAGTATCAATGGTTTTTACAAATGGGCTATACTTCCTAACAAGAATGTGTCCCGAAGGTAGCCAATGACTCGCAGGCATTTAGGATATCTAAAGTTTTCAGAATAACTCTTGAGTCAAAGGCAAATTCTAGTTGGAAATGTACATGCAAAGAACGAATCAGAATGAATATTAAACTTACAGTAGTTACATCTGTAACACATTATTCTTTTTCTAGGAAAGATAGGAAGAGTTCTGAAAATAACATAACAAAATACCAGCAGTCTTTGGGACCAGATGCTAGGTGCACCAACGCCTGTTACATTGTTTTTTATATATTCACGATACTCTATAATTTTAGATTTAAAGATAATGACTTTTAGAGGAACTATGGGAACTATGGTGGGTGGGAACTGGGAAAGGGGAAAGCCTTTGGAATGTAAACATAGAATATAGAAAATAAAAATTATATATATAAAAAAAAGATAACGACTTTTTCTTATATACCAAAATAAGACTTACACCTAAGCCAATGCTCCATGGGCTCCATTGGCTCTCAATCTGGTAAAGACCTGTTGATTTTGTCTTTGTTTTCTGTGTGACAATGTAGAAGAAAAGCTTCTATGATGTACAAAAGGCATCATGCAGCCTGGGGTCACCTTGCTTCTGATCCACACGTCTCTTCTCACTGGGGGCTCTCTAGCTGTTCACAGCCTGCCCTGGGGCTAGAGGAAGGTCACCTTTAGATCTATTGGAAAGAGTTTCTCTTGGTGAGCAGAAAAAGCTGGAAAGCCATCATTTGAAAAGAACACACTGTAAAATACCACCCACATCCATCGGAAGTCAACTCTGGGAGCAAGTGTTTGACTAAACTTGTGTTGATCTTATTTCTAAACATGTTTTAAATGTTTCTGATATAAATGTAAAGTCTGTGTACACATTGTAGCTAAGTCACCATCCTCCCCTTCTCAATATAACTTAAAATAGTCATCGGAACAAAATCCATAACTTGCTGTGCTCTTATAGCCCCAAGTCGTAGGTAGTCCTCAGACTCTCCTAGTTCCCACAGTTAAAACCTTGGTGAATCCTTATATCACAATTCTCTATCTCTAGTATCAACGGGGAATCACATATGCCCTTCTTTTGGAGGAAACACATTATTGTGAGCTCCTAATGTTGACAAATTGCTTTCAGTAGACTGTTAATTAAACATAAAGCACACACATAAAACAATTAAGATATCAAACCAAATTCCCAAAATAGAAAACTGCCAAGCCAACAGAGGTTGAGTTAACAAGAGCAGTGTAACGATGTATGTGTCAGTTTTAAACAGCTGGCTTCAGCCAACCAAAGGCGCTAGACCTGTCGGAGGACAGAGGAAGGAAGAAGTGAAAATGTGTTTCCCTGTTTCCTGCTTCTGGCCAAGCAAAACAGCTCCTCCCTCTTTGTGCCCTGTTGGATTTTATTCCTGTGTCTAGCCCCCCAGGCTCCCGTCTATGTTAGCATTATCTATTCTCTACTTCCTTCCTAGGGATGGCTTGCTGAGCCACTAACCCCAGGGTTGCCTCCCCGCCCCTTGTTTGGGTTTTGCATCTTTTAAAAACTTTTTCCTTTTATTTTTCCCAACATGCTAAATTCCTTTTATTAAAATACCTGGTGCAACCTCCTCTTTCCTGTTTTGCGGCTACTATAGTCATACATAAGGGTTGAAAGAGGAGGGAAGTGACCAGTAGGGAACAAGCAGAACCCTTCCCTCACCCACTTGTTTTTATAGGAGTTATTGTATTCCATGTTTCCCTCTCTTTTGTGCACAAATTAAACGAAGAGCATGAATCTCCCCTCCCCCAAGTCTATGTCATGACTATTTCGTGTAGAAGCCATCCCTGCTTCTCCAATGTCCTGTGCCTCCGCACACCATCAAAAGGGATTGGACTGGATGGTGTTTATCCCTCGATGATGAATGAGCTTGACTGTAGACACCACGTTAGGGAGAGTGGTTGAGCAACCTAGATACCTTGTCTCCACCAGTCCCTAAAGCAATCAACTCCTAAGACAAATCCAGACAATCATTTCCGTGGAAAATTGATGAGTGGGTTGAGAACAGATTCTAGTTTCCTTCCTGGAGTTCCCCTAACATTATATGATTCATCTGCATTTTCATTTTGGAGTTATCGCACCAGACTGACTAGGCTGTAAACGAGAGAAAGGAAGGGTTTAAAGCAAAAACTGCCCTCTCCATGGGATCAGGAGAAAATTAAACACTTTCTGATAGGATGACCAACACCCTCTCTATCTTTCAAATGCCAAGATCCCTGCTTCCTCAATTATAGTTTTAACTGTGTAAGCAGTGTTAGCATTCTGTCTAAGCTCCACCCCACAGTTACCTGGCAACAACCAGGTAGGCCTGACCCACTATAAAAGGGCCTGCTTGCCCCTCCTCTCTCTCTCTTGCCTCTTGATCTCTTGTTTCTGTCTTGTTCTTGCTCTCCCCTTCGACATTCCCTCCCCCTCCCCCTTCATGGCTATGGCCAGCCTCAACTTCTCTACTCACTACCTCTCTCTGCCTTTCTCTGCCTCTACTACCCTCTTAACTCCCCTCCCCATTCCCTGAATAAACTCTAGGGGAAGGGATGCCTTGGCATGGGCCCACTGAGACACCCCCTCGCCCCCTTACCTCACCACACCCCTATAGAACATACCCCCTTTCTCTTTATCTTTTTATAAACATATCAAGCAGCAACTACAATTTTTGCTGGTTTTCAAGAATGTAAATATTCAAAAGACTAGAAGAAGCACATCACTTCTCCCAGGGAAAGAGAAACTAAGAATGATTGACATTTAACAGTCAAGAAAGTCAAAAGCTCACAGGACATCCTTTGTTGATCTTCAAACCACCAATGAGATGTTGAAAATAGGAAGACTGGTGGTCTTCAGTCCCAGTTTGCCATTTTCTCGTTTCGTTTTGTTTGTTTGCTTGCTTGCTTTTTAGACAGAGTTTCTTTGTTTAGCCCTGGCTGTCCTAGAACTCTCTCTGTAGACCAGGCTGGCCTCACAGAGATCTGCCTGCCTCTGCTTCCTAAGGGATGGGATTAAAAGCATGTGATGCACCACCACCCACTTAACGCTTACCCTTTTCTAACCCTATCCAAAAATGGGGTACAGAGCTAAACAAAGAATTTTCACCTGAAGAACTTCAGATGGCTGAGAAGCACCTAGCGGCGTACGCCTGTAATCTCAGCACTTGGGAGACAGAGGCAGGCGAATTTCTGAGTTCGAGGCCAGCCTGGTCTACAGAGTGAGTTCCAGGACAGCCAGGACTACACAGAGAAACCCTGTCTCGGAAAAAAAACCAAAAAAAAAAAAAAAAAAAAAAAAAAAAAAAAAAAAAGAAAGAAAGAGAGAAAGAAAGAAAGAAAGAAACAAAGAAACAAAGAAAGAAACAAACAAAGAAACAAAGAAACAAAGAAGGAAATGTTCAACATCATTAGTCATTAGGGAAATGCAAATCAAAACAACCCTGAGATTTCACCTCATACCAGTCAGAATGGCTAAGATTAAAAACTCAGGAGACAGCAGGTGTTGGCGAGGATGTGGAGAAAGAGGAACTCCTCCACTGCTGGTGGGATTGCAAGCTGGTACAACCACTCTGGAAATCAGTCTGGCGGTTCCTCAGAAAACTGGGCACAACACTTCCGGAGGACCCTGCTATACCACTCCTGGGCATATACCCAGAGGATTCCCCAGCATGTGATAAGGATACATGCTCCACTATGTTCATAGCAGCCCTATTTATAATAGCCAGAAGCTGGAAAGAACCCAGATGTCCCTCAACGGAGGAATGGATACAAAAAATGTGGTATAAATACACAGTGGAGTACTATTCAGTCATTAGAAACAATGAATTCATGAAATTCTTAGAGAAATGGATGGAGCTGGAGAACATCATACTAAGTGAAGTAACCAAGAGTCAAAAGAATACCCATGGTATGCACTCACTGATAAGTGGATATTAGCCTAGAATCTTGGGACACCAAAGACACAATCCACATAACAAATGATGTCCGACAAGAAGGAAGGAGTGGACCCTGGTTCTGGAAAGACTCAAAGCATCAGTGTAGGGGAATACCAGAACAGGGAAGTGGGAAGGGGTGGATGGGGGAACAGGGGGAGGGAAAAGGGCATGTGGGACCTTTGGGGGGCAGGGAACCAGGAAAAGGGAAATGCAATGCAAATATAAAATGTATCCAATAAAATTTTTTTAAAAAAAGAAATAATGAATTCATGAAATTCTTAGACAAATGGATGGAGCTGGAGAACATCATACTGAGTGGGGTAACCCAGTCTCAAAAGAACACTCATGGTATGCACTCACTGATAAGTGGATATTAGCCTCTAATCTTGGAATACCCAAGACTCAATCCACATATCAAATGATGTCCAAGAAGAAGGAAGGAGTGGCCCCTGGTTCTGGAAAGGTTCAGTGCATCAGTGTAGGGGAATACCAGAACAGGGAAGTGGGAAGAGGTGGGTGGGAGAACAGGGGG